>JACEFZ010012165.1:32500-600358 GCA_014155875.1 Cepaea nemoralis
TGAACGGCGCGCCACCTGAGGGCCTAGAAATATGAAATCAATGTGGTCTTTTGACAGGGAGAGAGGGAGAGAGAGGGGGAGATTAAGAGAGAGAGAGAGAGAGAGAGAGAGAGAGAGAGAGAGAGAGAGAGAGAGAGGGGGGGGGGGGGAAGGGTGAGTGTGTCAAAGAGAGACACCGAGAAACGAGATTGGCTAATGATGCGATTTCAAAGCTGATTATGGTGATGATTAGACAAATGTTTTGAGACAGACAGACAGGCAGGTAGTCAGACAAACAAGCGCAAATTCAGTCAGACAGGAAAGAAAGCAGACAGACAGACTGACGGGCAGAATGGTAGACACGGATAAACAGACAGACAGGCTGGAAGACAGACACAATGATAGCCAGACGACAGACAGACAGACAGACAGACAGACAGACAGATAGACAGACAGACAGACAAGTAGGTCGATAGGCTGACGGGCAGAATGATAGACAGACAGATATGATGGAAGAAAGACAAATGCATAGATAGACTAGTAAAGAGAATTGTAGACAGATAAGACAGACAGTTTTGAACCCCCTACTCCAGCATCAGCACACCGGATGTTTAAGAACGAACGCTCTTTTCCATTCGGCCATGCTAATCTCCATTCTTTTGTTGACTGCGACGTCCTGTAAAGAATATGCAGCTTGTGTTGACATTTCCTGCTGGTCCGTTATTCGGTCTCTTGACTCATCCATCCACTCATCACCATCCATCCATACATCCATCTACTTATCACCATCCAGCCTCAATCCATTTCGTCTATCAGTCCTTACTGAACCATATGTCCGCTTGGTGAGCACACACGCATGTGCGGTGCGTGTGTGGGGGGAGGGGTGTGCGTGCGTACGCGCACGCTTGTGTATGCGTTGATTTAGAGGCAAACGAAACCTAACAAACAACTATCATCGGCAACATACAGGCGCGTAACTCGCCCGTCTCTGCACCTTGACTTCGGACCCAGAAAACACCTCACATCTGAGTGGAGAAAACAGACTGAAGTTAGCGCCTCACGAATAGAACCGCAGGCCATCCTTTCCCCTCACAGAGCTACCCGGCTTTTCTCGGGTAGGGACAAAAAACGATTTGTTACCCGTAATACTGGAAGAACGTCCACAGTTTTTGTGATTCCGTACTTGTGTTCCCCCTGAGGCGGTGGCGAGTGTTTTGTGACAGTGTTGGAGTTTTCGTGTTGCTGAATGCCACGGTACAACAGGCCAGATTGTACAATGAGGTACAAAATTAGATGGCTTGCGTCAGTTGTAGAAGTCGTTCCTGAGTTTTTTGGTGCTGTTTATTTTTGTTCTAAGGCTCGTGTGCGCATTGAATACTCTCTCTCCCTCTCTCTCTCTCTCTCTCTCTCTCTCTCTCTCTCTCTCTCTCTCTCTCTCTCTCTCTCTCTCCCTCTCTCTTTCTCTCTCCCTCTCTCTCGCTCTCTTTCCTTCGTCTTTTTCGTTTTTTTTATATTTTTTTTTATTGGGGGGGGGGAGTTGTGGGGGGGGGGGGGGGGGGGGGACCGCAAGGAGGGTTAAAAATAGAGCATTAATTGCTTTCTTTGATAATTATCAAACGTGTGCTACTTATCTCAACATTCCATAATGTTTCATAGTTTCCATCTTCACATGATGTTATTTCGTGTTAATGTAGTGTCATCTTCGTTGTTTATGTTGTATTTTCTTGTCTTTGTTTGTTGATGAAGGCGTGTTGCCGTAACATCTGTTATTTTCCATACATGTATTTTGTAAAGCTGCCCTATACTTCGTGATTTTCTGTTTTTTACATTTCCCAGCTTTAAGGCAGGTTAACTCATTGCATGCATCGTTTAAGGATGCGCAGCATCGCTTCATATGGCCCCAGAAGGCTAGAATATGAAAGCCGTTAAGGAAGAAAAATGTTGCCAGGTTAGATTGAGTTATCTACAGCTGTGCGGCCGGTGCCTGTTATCACATGTTGTCTAGTTTGTGTTGATAAGTTTAGCACACGCCCTTGCTCTCGTTCCCTGCTCTCTTCCCTTGCTCTCTAGAAAAATCACTGCATAATTCAGCGCCCCCCCCCCCCCTCCCTTTTCGAATTCCCTCCCTATAAATCCATCCCCCCCCCCCCCCACCACCCTTACAGAGTATACATAAAAACGGAAGCTAAATTTAATAACACATACTAGACCAAGTCTAGACATTTATATAAAACGTGATTTGCGGGTCTACTTACGTTATAAAACGAATTTCATTAGGGCGAGAAGTACATACCGTAACATTTAGAGGGAAAAACAATATCAAGTAACTGATTCTTGTATTAATGCGATCTTGAAATAATCTTAATTCACCCCTGGAAACCCTAAAATTCCCCACTAGGGGGGAATTCTCCACCGGTTGAGAACCACTGGTTTACACCATGTAGCGTATATGATCATTTCTGTCCGTATCCTTCTGTCTCGTGTACTGCCTATCTTCTTTCTTATAGCCCGCGCCATGTTGGGTTGGTGATCATGTCTGCCCACAGCCTTCTGTCTCGTGTGCTGTCAATCTTCTTATAGTCCATGCCGTGTGGCGTTGGTGATCATGTCTGCCTATAACCTTCTGTCTTGTGTGCTGCCAATCTTCTTATAGCCCATGTCATGCAGCGTTGGTGACCATGTCTGTCCACAGCCCTCTGTCTCTTGTGCTACCAGTATTGATGACCTTCCGTGCCGCGATATCAAACTGCCCAGCATCTTCTCCCATTGGTCTCCCCCTGCGTCGCTTCCCCTCCACCGTATGATAACATACTCAAGTTCCCCTAACCTTTGGGGAATCTCCGTGAAGAAGTGATTACACCACTTGCCTCGCGTTCCGAAGGTTGTGGGTTCCATCCCGGGCTACGTCGCTCGGTTCACGAGTGCAGTTTTCTCAGAGACTCCTGGGTGTCGTCACGGGAGCTACGGAGTTTGTGTAGGTCACCCTGCGGAAAGAGTCAGAGCCATATGGGATAAAACTTGGTGCAATTAAGTGGATCCTGCTGCCTTTAAACGTTTTAGACCCACAGATGTTCCAGGAATATATTGTCTTTTTCTAATGCTAATAACCAGTTCTCTTTGTGAGTTAACTGCTTTTAAAATATCTTCATTACTCTGCCTTTCTGTCCACAATGTTTGCCTCATTCTTATTTAAAACCACATCACCACAGAATCCCACATTTGTCTCCTAATTGTCTGCACAGAGAAGCAGAAAAAAATATTGAAATATTACAAGACCTGAACACGGAAGAAATCTGGTCCATGAACAGTATCGTGTCTCGGAAACTGAAACACTGGCCATGTTCCACTTGACAGTGGCTTGGAGAGTACAGTGATGGAAGGCGTGGTTCCTGGTAGACGATACTGGGGTAGACACTGGTCACTGTAAACATTTTGAACATGCGGGTGCATGAAGCGAGAGAAATGTCTTGGTGACGTTGTAATATACATCTCCGCAGTTTTGAAGTTACAGATAGAAGAAGAAGGAGGAGGAAGGAGGTAGGGGAGAAGGAGGAGGGGGAAGAAGAAGAAGAAGAAGAAGAAGAAGAAGAAGAAGAAGAAGAAGAAGAAGAAGAAGAAGAAGAAGAAGAAGAAGAAGAGGAAGAAGAAGAAGAAGAAGAAGAAGAAGAAGAAGAAGAAGAAGAAGAAGAAGAAGAAGAAGAAGAAGAACGACAACAACAACAACAACAACAACAACAACAACAACAACAACAACAACAACAACAACAACAACAACAACAACAACAAGCATGTCTTCCCATCTGTATGTCTTTCCCCTCATTGTCTAAGAGAGTCCATCAATACCCTTGAACCTACTCATCCAGCTTCCAGAAACACAGAAAGACATGACATACTTAAAACCTACAAAAGGAACAAGAGACGCGTCACTCTCTGTGGATCGATACACACTGAAACAACCCGAAAGAAAGCTAGAAAACAAAACACCCCCCGAGCCCTGGCTAACAGCTCTTCCCTTTTGACCGTCTAACCACCGGGAGAGAGGAGACCGTGTGTGCCCGCCGAGCATCAGGTGTTGCTAACGACTGTTTACATGTTGCTGTCTGTCAGGATCCGCCATCCCTACTTGAGAAACACCTATCGTCGGCAATGACGGTCGTCATGGTGACAGAAGACTCCGGGAGGCATCGCTGAAACAATGGGGTTAGGAGGTTCGGAAAGGGGTATTGAAAGATCCACGAGAATGAAGGTGGGGAGCGCGGTGGTGGGAAATACAACAACGGCTGTCTCGGGGTCGTCGTGGTCGTGCTGGTAGGGCAATGACCTCTAGTATCGCTGCGTTTCAGGGTTGACTGTCGCTTACGGAGTTTCACGTCGTTGGGTCGTTTGTCTCGTGTTCTGAAGGCCGTGCGTTCATTTTTTGACAGCAGCGTTCCAACCACGAGAGCAGTTTTTCCCGATAACGTGGCGATGGCGTTACGGATACGATTCGTAATGCTGCTTACCCGCGTTCGAAACACAGCGGTGACCGATTTGGCAGCAAACCGTGTCTCACTGGTTTTAACGTGTTGGTATGGGAGCCGGTCGTTCAGAAAGCAATGGCAAACTACTGAACCTACAACTTGTCAATACATCAACAACGGGAGTAAAGTGCTGGTGTTGACTGCAACGTCCTGTAAAGGATATGCAACTTTTAAAAAACGGCAGGGAAGGGGAGGGGGTGAAAGGCCCACCACTGGAGCTAGAGATTTCGTGCTTTGTGCGATGCTCTGGGCAGAAGGCTTCTCGTTCTGGGGAGACAAGCCGAGGCAGAAAGGGGCCAAGCCTGGTGCAATGTCAGTCATCTGTCCTTTAACGCGTACACGAGCGTACAAAAAGTAGAGCACAGATAATACCGCAATATGCACTACCATAGAGTTGTGAAGTGTTCAGTCTTGGCATCATGGATTGAGAGTGGCCAGTTCTCTTCTCGTGAAGAAGGGACGTAGATATAGGAATTAACAATATGGACGGGGCATGGAATAGCTGAATGTAGGTGACACTGGAGTAAGTTGGTCAGCCACGCCTCAATAGGGGATAGACGTACATGTTTGTCGACGTTGTTACTTTAAATGTGTGTCCCAGTTGTTACTTGACATGTGTGTCCCAGATGTTGCTTTAAATGTTTGTCCAAGTAGTTACTATACATGTTTGTCCAAGTTGTTACTCTACATATTTATCCCAGTTGTTACTTTAAATATGTGTACCAGTTGCTACTCTATATATTTGTCCTAATTGCTACTCCATATATTTGTCCCAGTTCTTACTCTACATATTTGTCCCAGTTGCTACTCTACATGTGTCCCAGTTATTACTTTAAATATGTGTCCCAGTTGCTACACTATATGTGTGTCCCAGTTATTACTGCATATGTTTGTCATAGTAGTTACTTTACATGTTTGTCCCTGTTACTACTTCACAGTTTTCTATCAGTTGTTGTTTTACATAGTACAATCCTAGCTGTTACTGTATGAAATGGAAACAAATAGGTATTATAAACTCCTGCGAGAAAAAACGAACTAAACATCAACAAACGTTGCACATACCTTACAAGGAGATCCACGTGTCGCGAAATACAGGTGAAAAATCCAAAATCAGAAGCACTCAATAAATAAAAAAATGAATAATAAAATAAGATAAAATACATACGAACGCATACAATACGACACACAGACGTTTCGATTCTCAGAATCTTTGTCAATGACAACACAGCCAACAACGAGATACAGCAAACGAAAGACCACAATACACTAACACACGATCTATAACTTAGCCACGTGAGGCCGGACTGTAACTGTTACTGTAACTTCCCCGACCCCAGAGAGCTGTTACAGTCATTCCCCGACCCCAGACAGCTGTTAAGTAACTCCATCGACCCCAGACAGCTGTTACAGTAACTCGCCCGACACCTGACAGCTGTTTCAGTAACTCAACATGTTACTGTTTTAAAATACCAAACGGCTGAGACAGGAAGCATTACTGCTCACGTAATGAAAGAGTTCCCTCAGCGACCGCACACGGCCTCGGGTCAAACGAGTACGAGGGACATGAGAGATGCATGACGTCACAACTGCCAGCAATGTCGGAGTAAAAGGAGAAAAACAGAACATTTCATGTAAAGTATAGGAAAGCTGGTGTTGAGTATGTAGTAGGCAATGTAAAGTACAGAAATATAGCGTAGAGAAATGGTGGTGTAAAGTATAGAAATATAGCGTAGAGAAATGGCGGTGTAAAGTATAGAAATATAGCGTAGAGAAATGGTGGTGTAAAGTATAGAAATATAGCGTTGAGAATTTGCGGTGTAAAGTATAGAAATATAGCGTTGAGACATGGCGGTGTAAAGTATAGAAATATAGCGTAGAGAAATGGCGGTGTAAAGTATAGAAATATAGCGTTGAGACATGGCGGTGTAAAATATAGAAATATAGTGTAGATGAGTGGCGGTGTGAAGTATAGAAATGAGTGGCACCGTCTTGACAGACCAAAGTACGTGAGTTGGAATATGACCAAAATTCCATCACAATGCCTGGGCAGAGTTTCAGAGAACATGTGGTGCCAAAACGACATGTTCCCTCTCTCGGCCTTGCCTTGTTTGATCCAGAGGAATGGATAACCAATACGTCTGGAACAAAGTAGGCTGCAGACGCTGGTGGCTCAGCGTCAAACCTCCGAGACCTCGCCTCCACAAGCAGGAGACGAGCGATGGCCATACCCTAAATCCTTGGGATTTGACTTAAGAGGCGTTCAGCCAAGTCCCGCAGGTAAGGGTCGTATACGCGCCCGGACCACTGGGCGCGTACACCTGTCAAACACAAGTGCCTGGACCTTGTAAGCGTGTACTACCGTCAGACTCCCCGCGAGCAAATCTCCCTGCCTGCCACTGTTCGGATCACGCGACCAGCGAGAATAGGCCCACCGGAGATATTTAGAGAAATAATGGTATAAAGAACGCCTGGGAATCTGTTACAGATACTTCTGATGATCGGATGCCCCCATCCCCGCCTGTAGTGCTTGCTCCGCGGTGAAGTTCATACTACTACAACTTAACTGATTAATCGTCTCAAGCCATTTCCCGTATCTGCCGTGGGCTTATATACAGTTGTCTTCTCTAAACTGTCGTCTAACTGTCATCTACCGCCTATAGCACCTTTCAGTGTAGGGCAGTGGGGTCTTGAGCCTGAGGAATTAAGGTTATAGCTGCCTGGCTAGGCAATCGCCGTGAACTGTGCAGGTTAGTATTTTCCTTTCGCCCCCGACAGAACACAGTCCAACCCTCTTTAATTTGATATATAATACAACATGCCTGCTACCATATTAACAACTTTTAAGTCTTAACTGTGACACACCCATTCTTCCCATTTTCCGCCATTCATTTTTGTTTGGTCCAAACCTACTTTGTTTTGTTTTTTTATCTGTCATCAATCCATTTTCTATCTAACTGGCAACGTTGTTTTCCTATGTGAATGTAACATGCACAATTGATGAACGAAAGATGAGTGGTTGGAAGGGCCGAATGTAAGACTGGCCTGTGTACCCAATTTGTAATCCTTTGAAAATAAAGATTGTTCGTTTGTTCGTTCGTTCGTAGCAGATGTTCACTGATGTAGCGCCAGTGCTGGTAGCTGATAGTGTCGCATTCTAACGAGATGGTCAAACCATTTGATCTTCTTCTTTCAATAAATGTAACACAAGGTGTTAATCCCATTGTCTGTCTGATAACATCATTTCTTACTCGGTCTCGGATAGTTATCAAAGACATTCTACAATCACACTGAATGAAACTATCCAGTGCCACTCATCGGGCGCTGGAACGCCAATTATTCCTCCCCACGCCGCTTGAAACAAAAGTGGAAGATGATGATGACTGGATATGTTAAGCATTATCAGTACCTGCACCTAAGGACCTGCGTGCGTGCGTGCGTGCGTGCGCCCAGAACAAGAAACGGGCGGACAGGGGAAACCATATACAACAATCGACTGATGACTTTACGATACCGAGCAGCAGTAGTTGGCCATGTTCTAGCCTCGGCTGGCGACAAGATCGCTCGGCGATGTTTGCTTAGGGTTTCTCAACACAGACATTGTGACTGTCGCTGATATACGCAGCCGTGCCAGGTCAGTTGACCCCAACCAGGCAGGTACACCAGACTGGTCAAGAGGTTAGTGTATTAGTATACATACACCATTGTTGACTTAGTGTATTTCTTTCGCTATTTACTAAATTCTTCTGTTTATTATTATTATTTTTTTCTTCCTCCGCACCCTCCTCCTCTTTTAGGCAATGTTATGTGTCTGTATCTTCTTCTTCTTCTTCTTCTTCTTCTTCTTCTTCTTCTTCTTCTTCTTCTTCTTCTTTCTTCTTCTCGCTCTTTCTTCTTCTCCCCCTTTCTTCTTCTTCTTCTTCTTCTTCTTCTTCTTCTTCTTCTTCGATGGACTGCTACGCCGGGTATCTTTTCTCTCTGTGTTACCCATAAGAAGAAGAAGGAGGAGGAGTAGGAGGAGACGATGACAAGATCAGGAAGAATTAGGAAGAGGAAGAAGAAGGATTTGGGAGAGGAGGAAGGGACAAGGGGGAGGAGGAGTTGACAAGATCAGGAAGAACGAGAAAGAGGAAGAGAAAAAGGAAGAGTGGGGAGAAAGAGGAGGAGGCGAGATCAGGAAGAAATGAGGAAGAGAAAGAATAAGAGTGAGGAGAATGAGGGAGAGACAAGCTCAGGAAGAATGGGAACAAGAAAGAATAAGAGTGAGGAGAAAGAGGGAGAGACAAGATCGGGAATAATTAGGGAAAGAAAGAAGAGAAGTGAGGTAGAGGAGCAGGAGAAGAAGAAGAAGAAGAAGAAAGCCAGGTGTTCTTACAAGTCAAAAAGTGAAATCCAAATTAGCTACAGCTGATATGTAAGAGTGCACACTGGCACTTTGTCAGACAACAGCTGAATGTAACAGTCCTGGTTCACAGTTGAACAAGACGGAAAATCTTGGCCCTGGTTTTACAATCAGTCACACCAAGACAAGGGTACTCAAACATTTGATTCTCGGGATGGTAGTTTGTAAGTGAACGCTTGCTGGTTTTATTCCGAATAGTGTATGCTCATAAATACCTTCATATCTCTCTCTCTCTCTCTCTCTCTCTCTCTCTCTCTCTCTCTCTCTCTCTCTCTCTGCCTATCTATCACTCTATATCTCTCTCTATCAGTCTCTATGACTTCTTATCACTCTCTGCCTCTCTCTATCACTTTCTCTATCACACACACTCTCTCTCTCTCACTATCACGCGCACACACACACACACACACAAGTGAGCAGTCAGTCAGTCAGTCAGTCAGTCAGTCAGTTAGTTAGTTAGTTAGTTAGTTAGTTAGTTAGTTAGTTAGTTAGTTAGTTAGTTAGTTAGTTAGTTGCGGTTCCAACTTCATCGTAATGACCTATTTTTTCTGCTGGATACGTAACATTCAGACATGGACAGGAGAAGACCTGCAGAAATTACAAAGTCTGGGAAATATAGGGTGTATTTTATGACTGTGCAGTGTTTGAAAATATTGCCCGTCCAAGTGTTGTATTCACCCTGTGTAAAGTTCATGCAACATAATAGGTAAATAAAAAACTTGGACAGGTAATATTTTCAAACACTGCACAGTCATTAAAAATACACCCTGTAGTAAAAGTTGGTTATTTCTTTCATAGACTTCATAGGGGGGTTTGGTTAGGGGGAGTGGGGGGACATCGCACAGAATCGTTCTGTCGTACCAACCGTGCCACCATATTCCCTCTTTGGTAACCGCTGTTTTTAGCTAAAAGCTATGCAAATGAGGCAGTCCAGACCGGAATCACGGCGAACGGTTACCGTGAATGCAGACGTGAGCCGGGACTACTTTCTGGCGGCTTTTAAGTTAGATCAGGAACTGGATTCAATGATCACTTGTATGAAAGTAGGGGTGGGCAGTTAGGGGGCAGAGGTCCATGATTTGTTTGTGACCTGAAGTATGGGGCAATTATATTATTCTACCAAGAGAAATATCTTTTAACACTTAGTGTAACGTTCTTCTTTATCTTCTTCTTGCACTGCCTATTTATACCCGAAGTGCAAGGCACTTAAATTATTCTTAAATTCCAGTGGAGTACCAAGCAACTTCCATAGGAGAAGGATGAGCAGCAGTAGCAGCAGCAGCAGCAGCAGCAGCAGCAGCAGCAGCAGCAGAAGAAGAAGAAGAAGAAGAAGAAGAAGAAGAAGAAGAAGAAGAAGAAGAAGAAGAAGAAGAAGAAGAAGAAGAAGAAGAAGAAGAAGAAGAAGAAGAAGAAGAAGAACAACAACAACAACAACAACAACAACAACAACAACAACAACAACAACTGTAGTTCCTTCACATAGCAAGCCATGTATCTAGCGCGGACTAAATCTTTAACTAAACAACACACTTGGCTATAAAGGGAGAACTTTAAAACGTGACTTTCCCCTCATCCCCAGACGGCCAAGGTAGGGACGGCTGTGTGGCCCTGGTGTCTCTAAAAGCAAAAGGCATGTGCTTGCGTGCGCGTGGGACGGCGTGCACTTGTGAGAGTATCCTGTGTTGCAAACATAAACTGACTTCAGGGACGGGTTTGATTGCCGAACTGAGTGGGGTGCCACCTTCATTCAAGCGAGTCGAAGATCTGTGGCAGCTGCTGGGGAGGGAAGAGGTGGGTGGAATAGTGAAGAGAGCACAGAAGAAACAGAAACGGTAGAGAAAAAGGCGGAAAAGAGAGCGAGGTAAAGCAGGAGAGAGATAGAGGGAGAACAAACAAACGAAAGTTATTTCACAGAGGGTTCAGAAATATAATAAGTTTAAACATAGAAGCTACAAACAATATGCTTCTTGATTTATGGTCTGTCATATTTCACTTCATCTCATCAGGTGCATACTGCCGAGTTAGTCATAGTTATAAAAACTCCGCCGCGGAGCAAACACAGCAGGGGGCTTCTGATCGTCAGAGTGTACCCCTTTCCCCAAATGCTTCGGACCATTGTACTCTTGACATTCTCTGGAGGCGGCCCCGTCCGAGGCATGACTCCGGGCGTCTTTCCCCTGCCGTGCCAGACGTTAGGTCGATTTCGTTGTCCTTGTTATTAGCTGTATCATGTCCACTCGCAAGCCTCCCCTCCCTACGGCGAGGCGAGTCCGTGCAGCCTGTGCTTGCCCCTTAGCACCTGTGGTCGGCGGGAGCCTGCTTCTTCCCCAATCACGGACTCTATCGCCGCCATACGTCTCCGTTGCCATGCTCCTTCTTCGTACCCCGTTCACAGTGCCACACTCCAACAGGAATCCAGTTCTTACTTTTGATTTTTCGATCCACCTCTTGGTCTCTGCAGATCAGTGCTACTTTCGGACGATCACCGCTCTGGTATGAAGGTTGCACTTCGGCCGACAGTTGTATGATTTGACTGCACTTGTACTCACCACCCTCGCTCGGAAGAAAAGCTATAGAGTAGACACGAGACGTTGCAAGTTCGTAGTCTTAGTTTAGATATTGTTAGACGTTCTGCAGTTACTGCTTCAACCACACTAGTTTGGAGACATGTCTCAACTCAGGTTCCGACAATTCCACGGCCAGCACGAAGCCTTTTCGGCTGCCTCACACAGTTGTTTTTGTGCCCGAGTTCTCGCTTGTCCTTTAATGTCCATTTGTGTTAGCACATCATACACGGAGTGGGAGACTAGACCTCTTGCACCTACCTCTACGGTGAATAGCCTGACAGTGTACCCTTCTAGCCTGAGACATGCGACCATGTCATCGTACTTCTTTATCTTATACGTATGCTGCTCCACAATATTTGACTCGTAAGGGCGGTCAACTCAATCAGCGTTAGCTGCTTGGCTGACGAGGAGGGAAGTACGATGTCAGGTCGCAAGCCACATTTTTGGATCAGCTCAGGGTATTTGCCACGGCCCTTTAAATCCATGGTCAGTTCCCAGTCAACCGCGCCATCGAAAACGGTCGGAAGCGGCAAGTCGACAGCGTTGCCTTCGATGTCCCTGCGCTGCTGGCGGCTTGGACGAAGTAAATATCCATCGACCTCGCTCTGCTGCCCCCCCCCCCCCTAGTTCGCCTGCATTCTGGCTACATCCACTATGGCCGCCAACTTAGTAAGGACTTTGTTGTGACGCCACTTGGGTCAGGGCGAATATACATTCGGACTACACGTGCTCCGCTGTCTGAACCTTTTTACAGAGGTGACAGGACGGGTCGGTGGCTTTACCACATGACCAAGTTGGCAGCTGATGGCAAGACATCGTAGAGGGATCGGACGACGAAACTTAAGCGCAGTGGTGCCATACGCCATCTTTCATTCCAGGTAAGAAATCTCTGCACTATCTCTTCCCGTGACATCCACTGGCCCTGCGGCGCCTGCTGGGCAGTCAATAGAACGCCGAGAGTTGGGTAATTCTTCTTCCTCTTCTTCGTTCATCCGGAGGTTTTTTTCGGACGTGACTGCGTTGTGCCTGTTTACAGCAGAGCTGCGTTCTTGCGCCGTTAGGCCGACACATCCGACTTCTGCGGGCATTTGTTGGCAGTGTTAATCTTCCCGGGGTTGGGTAATTACATGAAGCCCGTAAGGGGCTTCGTGAGGAAGGGAAGGGTAGTGTCGGAGGGGCACCTATACACACTCACACACGTGCATGCACAACGCGTTCTAGAAGAGGGGAACGGTTGATCTACAACACATGGGGAAACAAGTGAGATGCAGGAACCAGGACTTTTTCGTCATCCTCTCTTTTGCGGATTTCCTGAACCACAAGGTCTCTGCGTTCCTTAGTCGTTGCCTTAGACCACATCGGATCTCTGTCATGGTAGACGAACCCCCTTCTGTCCGACTAGGTGTGACACATGACCTCCTTCAGCTGGAGTGCTGCCTGGGCATCTTCGACCGCGTCGACGACTTTCCACTTTCTTCCCGTTCTCAAGGCGGCAACTGAGGTACTGACTGGAGACTCGCGAAGCATCATCGTGAGTCTGGCTTTTCCCACTGAATTCTTCCTTGAGGGACGGGAACGGCTTGCTCTATAGTCAAAGGCTAGGGAAAGTAAGCCTGCTGTCGTGTAGATAGACCGAGGACAGGCAATTGTTAGGAAAAGTAAACCTGTGTAAATAGATGTCGAGGCTGGATGTACTGAGCCACAGGCTTGACGACACAGTTCACCTCATGAATAAAGTGGTCGAGGCTGGATGTACTGAGCCACAGGCTTGACGACACAGTTCACTCCATGAATAAAGTGGTCGAGGCTGGATGTACTGAGCCACAGGCTTGACGACACAGTTCACTCCATGAATAAAGTGGTCGAGGCTGGATGTACTGAGCCACAGGCTTGACGACACAGTTCACTCCATGAATAAAGTGGTCGAGATCGGATGTACTGAGCCACAGGCTTGACGACACAGTTCACTCCATGAATAAAGTGGTCGAGGCTGGATGTACTGAGCCACAGGCTTGACGACACAGTTCACTCCATGAATAAAGTGGTCGAGACTGGATGTACTGAGCCACAGGCTTGACGACACAGTTCACTCCATGAATAAAGTGGTCGAGGCTGGATGTACTGAGCCACAGGCTTGACGACACAGTTCACTCCATGAATAAAGTGGTCGAGGCTGGATGTACTGAGCCACAGGCTTGACGACACAGTTCACTCCATGAATAAAGTGGTCGAGATCGGATGTACTGAGCCACAGGCTTGACGACACAGTTCACTCCATGAATAAAGTGGTCGAGATCGGATGTACTGAGCCACAGGCTTGACGACACAGTTCACTCCATGAATAAAGTGGTCGAGATCGGATGTACTGAGCCACAGGCTTGACGACACAGTTCACTCCATGAATAAAGTGGTCGAGATCGGATGTACTGAGCCACAGGCTTGACGACACAGTTCACTCCATGAATAAAGTGGTCGAGATCGGATGTACTGAGCCACAGGCTTGACGACACAGTTCACTCCATGAATAAAGTGGTCGATGCTGGATGTACTGACCCACAGGCTTGACGACACAGTTCACTCCATGAATAAAGTGGTCGAGGCTGGATGTACTGAGCCACAGGCTTGACGACACAGTTCACTCCATGAATAAAGTGGTCGAGGCTGGATGTACTGAGCCACAGGCTTGACGACACAGTTCACTCCATGAATAAAGTGGTCGAGGCTGGATGTACTGAGCCACAGGCTTGACGACACAGTTCACTCCATGAATAAAGTGGTCGAGGCTGGATGTACTGAGCCACAGGCTTGACTACACAGTTCACTCCATGAAAAAAGTGGTCGAGGCTGGATGTACTGAGCCACAGGCTTGACGACACAGTTCACCTCGTGAATAAAGTGGTAGAGGCTGGATGTACTGAGCCACAGGCCTGACGACACAGTTCACCTCGTGAATAAAGTGGTCGAGGCTGGATGTACTGAGCCACAGGCCTGACGACACAGTTCACCTCGTGAATAAAGTGGTCGAGGCTGGATGTACTGAGCCACAGGCCTGACGACACAGTTCACCTCGTGAATAAAGTGGTCGAGGCTGGGTGTACTGAGCCACAGGCCTGACGACACAGTTCATCTCGTGAATAAAGTGGTCGAGGCTGGATGTACTGAGCCACAGGCCTGACGACACAGTTCACCTCGTGAATAAAGTGGTCTAGGCTGGATGTACTGAGCCACAGGTTTCACGACACAGTTCACTCCATGAATAAAGTGGTCGAGTTGTCTACCTTGCGCTCCGAAGGTTGTGGGTTCGATTCCGGATTATGTCATTCGGTTCAAGAGCTCTGTTTTCTAGGAGATTCCCCTCAGTCTTCGCTGGAGCTACGGAGGTCGTACTTTATGCGTCGGTTTAAAAAAGGGCGCCCTGCTGAAAGAGGCCAAGCCTCACGGGATAAAACCCGGTGCAATGAAGTTGACCTTCTCGCCTTAAAAAATTAATGAGCAACACCATACCAGGCTGAAACAATTTACTCCACATGCAAACGTCATCCCGTAGACACATCCACTGCCTTTACGACATGTTAGGTTATGGAAGCGGTCTGTGGAAGGCAAGGTCGCAAGATGACCAAGCACTGCAGTACATCTACTTATCCTAGCACGCAACACGGTGCAATCATGTCCCAACTCGTCGTATCGACGAATGATAATTACCGCAATTGACATATATCGGAGGCGCCAAGCGTTGGTTTGAGAATTATTATAAACTAAAGGCAACCCTCACAATACGCGAGTAATTTACTAATGACGGGCCTTCATAACTGCCATCAATGCCGTTCTATTCAAACTGTGTTGTCATTTGTCAGAAAGTCAATAGAGTGTTGTCCATTTTTCTTGGGAATATTATATGTCAATATCTTTTACTTCTTGTTCTATTTCGTTTTTTCTTCTTCCTCTTCTTTCACTTCATCTTCTTCTTCTTCAGCATTATCATCATCTTCTACTTCTTTCACTTCATCTTCTTCCACTACATCTTCCGCCTCCACTTTTTCTTTTACCTCTATTACTTTTTCTTCTTCATCTTCTTCTCCTTCGTCTCACACCTTCAGACGTCAATATGAAATTAAAAAAAGAACAAGAAAAGCTGGATGTATCCTAATCCGTTCCTTCGTGGTATTCTTCCCTTTCAAATCTCGAGACTCCTGCTCTCGTTCTTGGTGGAGTGTTGCTGCTTCTCCTCCGATCTCCCTTGTTTCTTGGTCACCTTCACTTTTTGTTTCTTTCTCCTCTTCATTGCGTATGCGCCGTTCGTGTGAACGTGCGCACATACACACTCGTACATACCATATCAATCTCTTTCACACACACACACATACACGTACACACACATATACACGCACACACATACACACACATACGCACGCACGCACACATACATACATACACACAACGCACACTCACACGCGCACATACAATATCGAGTTTAGTTGTTTAGTTTAGTCGACGGACTAACATCACGGCACACGGGTGTAACCCATAAGTGCTCCGTCCGTTCTACTCCTACCTAACTCAAGCCTGAGTCCGGAGAATTCCAGCTCAGTGCACGAACTCCGTAGCACCAACGAGGATCCTTAAATACTTTAGGTAGATTTTTAACTCGAGATTTTTCCGGGGCAGCGCCGTTAGGCTATTCTTTTTCTATTTCCAACTGCCAATGGATTTTTTTACGTGCACAACAATACACACGGACGTCCTATCTCACTACCCAGAGACCAGGGGAAATTTGTTACTAGAAGTCCACGTGCAAAAATCCCGGCCCTCACCGAGGCTTGAACCCGGGACCTCCAGCACTCGAGGCGGACACCACACCTAGAGACCACTCAGCCCCCTATATATATATACAAGATCGAAATCAGTTTAAATGTCGCATTTTCTTTTGCGGATGTTGCAATCAACCCCACGTTGACATTCTAGGCAATGTTACCATCAGTAGTTTACCATTTGTTTCCGAGACTAGAAATCAACATTTACGTCCAGCTTAATGCCGCTGTAGGAACTGAACCCCTTGCTCCGCCAACGAACCCGAAATTTAAAAGCTCTTATCCTTTCTGCCACGTTGGCTGCTGGAAATCGGCTGAAAGATTTATTTTTTTTTAATCCGGTAGCGCGCGCCCGTAAACTAGGACAGCACACGTATGTGTATTATAGACCTGGGGTGAAGCGGTAATGAGAAACTCCAGAATCTTCTGTCAGGCCAATAAAACGCCGAGAGTTGGGTAATTACATGAAGCCTTAACGTGAGTAAGGGGAGGGTGGTGTCGGAGGGGCACCTATACACACTCACACACGTGCACGCACAAAGAGTTCTAGAAGAGGGGAACGGGTGATCTACAACACATGGGGAAACAAGTGAGATGCAGGAACCAGGCAGCGTGAGATCCGTCTCAGGGGTTGAAGGGAAGGATGCGGGTAGGAGAGCGGTCAAATGTAGATACCAGGTGCGGTGTGGGGCTATATCAGGAGTGGGAGACTTCTATTGGTATATATATAATATATATATATATATATATATATATATATATATATATATATATATATATATATATTGGGAGAAGTGGTAAGTGACATAAGAGAGGGTGAAACAGTGAGGTATACTAGAAGAAGGGAGAAACATATGCATACATGGAAGGGAAATACGAGAAGAAGGATCAGATAGATATGAGGAAAGGGGAGGGGTGAGATATTATATATCTTCGATTTGGATACTTAAATTACAAGCATATTAGAAGTTGGAGTGGATTCGCCTGATGGCGAGGGACACTAGTAACAGGTAAAGCTAATCCAAAAGCAAAAACAGTCCAGTGCTCTGGAAGTAGGCCGTAAATGGACTACGGTTGAGTTCAAAGCGAACTAATTAAAACCAAAAAAATTATCTTATTATTGCTGAAATATTTGTGATTGCTCAATTATAGTGATGCATTAGCAATTAGGTGGTTCCAGTCGGTTAATACAAACGGAAAGAATTCGCTTTAAATGTGAAATTACCGTGGGGATAGCAGACGTTCCATATTCGAACAATACCTGTCACTGTGTGGTTTAATTGCTTCAGCTTAAGTGTTATGCCATCTATTTGTATACACTTCATGCGCCTGACGAAATATGCCAGGCAGTACATGGTGCAACATACTGTGTGTGGCTTCTGTATTTAAATATCACATTATTTTATAATGAGAAGAACATATACAGAAAGGGTCAAAGTAAAATATATACGGAGGGGAAAATATACACAGACGAAGGTCAGATATATGTGTGTGTGTGTGTGGTGTGTGTGTGTGTGTGTGTGTGTGTGTTAGAGAGAGAGAGAGAGAGAGAGAGAGAGAGAGAGAGAGAGATAGAGAGAGAGAGAGAGAGAGAGAGCCGGGAAAATATACAATGAGAAATGAGAAAGATATCGGCTAAAAATATATACAAGGAGAAATTTCTGTGTCTCTACCTGCCTGCCCGCCTGCCTGCCTAGATATGCACAAAACATACAAAGGGAAGGGTGAGTTATATATAAACAAAATATTCAAGGAGAAAGGTGACTTATATATGGACAAAATATTCAATAGGAACAGAAAGGGGAATGGGGTATAATACAAAGATGCCACGGGAAGGTTAACCCGGTCAACAAAGCCCGCAGAGGTCGGAGTTGTGTCGGCCTTACGGCGCAAGAAACGCAGCTCTGCTGTAAAAACAGGCACAACGCAACCACATCCGAAAAAGAAAAAAAAACTCCGGATGAACGAAGAAGAAGAAGAAGAAGAAGAAGAAGAAGAAGAAGAAGAAGAAGAAGAAGAAGAAGAAGAAGAAGAAGAAGAGATGAAAATTTAAAAGCGGGAAGCTGTACCATACCTGGAGGCAATGTCTGAGATATGAACGGCAGAAGAAAGTAAAACACCATGAATAAACAGATCAAATAACGAACATGTTTACAGACAGAAGAGAAACGAGGATGTTTACAGAGCTCAAACTAACCCCAGTTATCGGTTAGTCCGGGAGATACACAAGAAGGCATTTGTATATCGAAGTAGGAACAGCTATCCCCGGAATAAGGGCCGTAATCTGACCGAAAAGGGAAGCAATCAAACCGGATATAATCTGTCGGCAAGATGTGTATTCAATAGATTACTATTCTCGGGTTTTAGAGAAAAGAAAGAAGATCGTGGAGGGAAAAGATGATGATGCATAAATATCGTGTTCAAGGTGCCTTTGTGAAGGCGGCGATGGGGGGGGGGGTGGGGGGGGGGGGGGGGGGGGGGGGGGGGGGGGGGGGGGGGGGGGGGGGGGGGGGAGAGAGATTGGAATAACGCAGAATATTATATGACTTCTTTTTTTCTGCTATGGGGGGGAGTAGTTGATGTGCACGGTAGTCTAAGCACGCGGATATTGTTGTCTTTAACGAATACGGTTCTTGCAGTCTGTCCAACACACAGGAAGGGTGGGGTGCGTTCGTTTGCAGAACTTTGTGATTGTGTGTTGCGTTGTCTTCTTGTTCCCGTCTCCGTGTCATCGCCCTCTTCCTCCTTCTCCTTCTTCTCCTTCTTCTTCTACTTCTTCATCTTCTCCTTCTTATTCTTCTGCTTTTTATCATCGTCCTCCTTCTTCTCCTCCTCTGTATATATGATATATACTCTATATATCACTCTATCTATGTATCACTCTGTATCACTCTACCTATATATCACTCTATCTATGTATTACTCTATGTATCACTCTATATATCGCTCTATCTATGTATCACTCTATGTATCACTCTATCTATGTATCACGATATGTATCACTCTATATATCACTCTATGTATCACTCTATTTATGTATCACTCTATTTATGTATCACTCTATTTATGTATCACTCTATGTATCACTCTATATATTACTCCATGTATCACTCTATTTATGTATCACTCTATATATCACTCTAGTTAGATCACTTATCTAGTAATCACTCATGTATCACTCTGTGTATCACTCTATGTATCATTCTATCTATGCATCACTCTGTGTATCACTCTATGAATCGCTCTATCTATGTATCACTCTGTTTCTCTCTATGTATCACTCTATGTATCACTCTATATATCTCTATCACTATATCTATATATCACTCTGTGTATCACTCTATGTACCTCTATCTATGTATCACTCTATCTATGTATCACTCTATGTATCACTCTGTCTATGTATCACTCTATCTATGTATCTCACTCTTCTATCCCTCTATACACAATACATCTCTATCTATGTATCACTCTGTGTATCACTCTATGTATCGCTATGTATCACTCTATCTATGTATCACTATGTATCACTCTATCTGTGTATCACTCTATATACCACTCTATGTATCTCCATCTATGTATCACTATATGTATCTCTCTAGTATGTATCACTCTCTCTCTCTCTATCTATCTCTCTCTCTATATATATATATATAAATGTGTGTGTGTGTGTGAGTGTGTGTGTGTGTGAACGCGTGTGTGTATGTATCTCTATCTGTCTGTCTGCCTTTCTGTCTATCGAACGGCCACATCATGGGAGTGCTGTTGAGTGGAATGTGTAAGCTGCGAAAAACGTTCTCTTTCTCAAGCTCATGTGTAATTTCACCGAATGTCGAATTCTGGTGGTATAAATAAATAGTATATCTTAAACTGGATGAACCGAAAGCTGCCATCTTGTCTTTCGTGGTTGAGTAATTAGACTACAAACTACAACCAAGTCTTGGAAATCTGTTTGCGAAATACCACGATAATTTGCTCCATCCATCCATTGGCACCTTGCCGTCTTGACAGACGATAGTTTGTGCTTTAAAAAGGCATAATAACTTTTACCTATGGCGGTAGCGAATGTGACTGATAAGGCCAATTCGCGCCGTAAATGTTCGTTCACAGTGGGTGCATGTGAACATGTGGTCATTTCCACCATCATACACCATCTTACGTCTCAAATGCTCGATGTGTGACTTATCTGCAATAATTTTCTCCTTTGTCTTTATTCCATTTCTGATATTTGCCCTCCATGCAACACGTTCAGCGGCGACTTGCTCCCAATGTGCATTATCAATGCCTGTATCAATCATGTCCCGCTTACACAAATCTTTGTATCGTAGTAGAGGCCGACCCTGAGATCTCTTACCCATCTGTAATTCACCAAAAAAGATGTCCTTTGGTATTCTACCATCATCCATCCTCCTAAGATGTCCTATCCATCTAAGTCTACGAAGACTGAGCATGGAATAAACTGTCACACAACCTGATCTTTCCAATACTTCAGTATTTGTGATTTTGTCTTGCCACTTAATACCAAGAATTCTTCGCAGACACCGCATATGAAAGCTGTTTAAACGTTTCTCTTGGTGTGAGTAAGTTGTCCAGGTTTCACTGCCATAAGAGAAGAGTACTAAGGACACAGGCTTGATAGACAAGGACTTTTGTTTTGGCAGTAAGCTTCCTGTTCTCCCAGACTCTTTTTCTTAACCTGTTCATTGTTGTTGCTGCCTTACCAATCCGGGTGTTGATTTCCTGATCTAGGGATAATTTGCTATTTACCACTAATCCTAGATATGTAAAATGGTCTACCATCTCTAGTTCGGCGTCGTCAATAAAGATTGATGGTACACCATGTGCACCTTGTGACATAATCTGTGTCTTCTTTTTACTAATTGTTAAACCAAATTCAGAACAAGCATTGGAGAATACAGATACTGGACACTGCAATTCTTCCTCAGAGTGGGTAGTAACTGCAGCATCATCTGCAAAAAGCAACTCTCTGATCAGTACCCTCCTAATTTTGGTCTTGGCCTTCAATCTCTGAGCATTATAGAGGCCGCCACCTGAGCGTGAGTGAATGTAGATAATGTAGATAATGAATGAAGATAATGATGAATGTAGATAATTTGCTATGTGCTGACAAAATGTATTTTCTATGTTAAATGTGTTTAATGGTTTTACATGCAAGGGAAAGTATTCGACGCAATACCGGCGTGTTTAATTCTGGCTACACACGATGTGAGTTGACGGCACCGGCGACACAGTACAAGAGCCTGGAGTACAGTTTTGAAGAAGAAAAATAAAAGCATAAATTTCGTAACCATCATTGTATGCCATGCCGATAAGCCGTGATTCGCCATCTCTCACAATAACCAAGTTTTTGAATGCGTTCTGCGTTCTTGTCCTACTTATTCATTTCGCCGTCAATTTTGTGTTGTCACTAAGTTTTCAAATTTATGTATCCTCATAAAGCGTCAAAAACAGTCTTGTCTAACTACATCTAATTTCTCGAATCAGTTACAGGGTGTCGTGTGTTTTGCCTGTCGCTCGTATTTTCATCAGGTAACAGGTCTGTAGGACACGCATGAGCTAGCCAGTATGTGGGTTTTCCCAGTGACTGAAAACAGTTCCAGGGCGCCGTGCGTGTGAAGCCAACTGTCAACACACCGAGAGACGCCGACTCGACAAAACCTCCAGCCGGGTACAGTCACGGGTGCGTGAACACATCAATAAACACGGTCACAGATGGATCTGTCTACAAATCCTCTTTAGGGCTACAGCTGGGGGAATTATATTAAATATACTTATTCTGCCGGCTCCGTGGTGCAGTTTATAAATCCGCAAACCCGCGTTAGAAACACAGCTGCGTGCGATTTGGCAGCAGATCACCTTGTGTTAGATTATTACGAAATGGTATGGGTGCCGGTCGTTCAGAATGCAATGGCAAACTACTGAACGTAAAACCTGCCAAAAGATCACAACAGCAATCAATGCTGGTGTTGACTGCGATGTCATGTAAAGGATATGCAACAAACCTTTCTTAACAAGTAGGTCTGTAGGACACGCATGAGCTAGATAGTAGCTGTGTTTTCCCAGTGACTGAAAACAGTTCCAGGATGCCGTGCATAGGAAGCCACCCGGTCTATCAGTACACGGAGAGACGTCGACTCGACAAAACCTCCAGCCGGGTACCGTCATGTACATATATGTGAACACATCAATAAACACGGTCACAGATGGATCTGTCTACAAGTCCCCATTAGTGTTACAGCTGGGGATGTGGGGGGGGCGGGGGGCGGGGGGGGGGGTATATTAAGTGTACTTATTCTACGGCCGGCCCTGTTGCTCAAGCATGGTGTACGTGTTTCACAATTCCCCGCCAAACCGGTTCGACATCAACTGCGGACGATTTGGAAGCAGACGGTCTTGTTTTATTTCGATGGTACGGGAGTCTGTCGTTCAAGGAGTAATGGCAAACTGACCGACTGAATGACTGGCACCTTGCCGTCTTGGCAGATGATGATTTGTAAAATGGGGTTATGCCTCTCCATAGCACAAAGCCTGGACCGAATTTAGAATGATCCCTCTCTCGGCCTGCCTAGTTTACTCCAGAGGAAATGTAACAGCAATACGTTAGGAACAAGACAAACTGCAGAAGCTGCTGAATCAGCAAAGCAATGCTCTAACTGTCCGCCTGTCGGAGCTTTCTTCCTAGACCAGTTGTCTGCCAAGGCTTAGAGCCTGCCCTGCCATGACATATAGTCTTTAGGTTGCATTTCCTTGCACTAGGGTAAGGTTTGTACCCTCCCAATAGTGCTCCTCCGTCCGAAGCCGTTGGCACAATGTGAGCCCACCCCCAAACATTCGGCGCTAGCAGAAAGCAGGCAGTGTCGTCTACTGTTATACAAGATACAGATGTCAGCCACAGATAGTTTGGCAATAACAACAGCAACACAACAGCAACACTTGTGGCAAAGATGTAAAGCAGGCCGCCTTGTGTTGATTTTTTAACAATGGTATGAGCGTCGGTTGTTCAGAAAGCAATACCTAACTCATCATCACCATCACCAAGTGCCATGCCAGCTGGCGTAGGCGTTCATGTCTCTCCATAGATCGCAGTCTTTGGTGTTCTGGATCAACTCTGTAGATGATATACCTCCATGCCACTGTCTCAGTCCATTCAGCATCATTTCTCCTGGTCTGCCTCGGCCTCTCTTCCCCTTGATCTCTCCAGTTGTCACGATGTTCTACCAAAGAAAGCCGTTGGTCTCTTTCTTATAGTTGTACATAATATTCTAGTTTTATTAGCCTCTTTCAGAAAATCGTTATTAGTTACTTTGGCAGTCCAAGGAATTCGCAACATTCATCTCAGGAACCATATCTCTGTTGCTTCCAAGTTTTTCATAATTTATTCACATGCATTCCAAGACGCCTTGCCATACAGCAAATCAAAGTTCTATATATCATTTCAGCACTCTCTTTCTTACATTCAATGATAGTGACTTACTGCATAAGATACTCTTCATTTTTTTGAAATGCAGCTTTTATTGCTCTATTCTGATCTCAATGTCTTAAAATATTCCAGGTACATAGAGTTGATTTTTCTATAATGCTGTATGTTGTAGCGTCCTCCATCTAAACCAGGGGTGTCAAACTCAATCGCTCAGTGGGCCAAAACTCAAATCACACGTAAGGTTGCGGACCGGACAGGATCAACATTAATAAGCCGAAAATTAAACCATTTTTAATCATTAATATAGCTTAATACAGAAAAAAAAGTTTTAATAATAAAACATCATTCGTATACACATTTTTACTCTTATGTCAATTTGTCAGAGCACGATGTTTGACATCTTTTCTTGGCTACAAGTTCGTTTATGTTAGGAGTAACGTTTTGTGTCATTGAGATTCTTATGATGGGGTGCAAGTGTTCATCAATGAGACGACTCCTGTTTGATGTTTTGTTAATCTTCATCACAGAAAACAGCTGCTCACACAGATATGTGCTACCAAACATGCTCAAGGTTCGAGCCGCATGTAGACGAAGCCGGGGCATCTCTTCAGGAATGAAACCAGCGGCTTTGAAAGGCTCTGTTTTCAGAATCAACTTTTCTCTTGGCCATTTTAAAGGCTAGCATTTATTTTAACAGACTGTGCGTCTACCGACAGACGCTTGATTGATATCAGGTTAGCCGTAGCGGGAAAAGGTGATGGAATATCCGGGCATTACACTACTTTCATTTTTTATGCGCCAATCCAAATCGAGCATCTGAACGTTGCTGGGTAGCTATAACGACGAACACTAACTCACTATACAACTTTTATTTTCGCTTATTCTGATCGAAGCGAGAACGCTCTCATGTAGCCTATCATTCGGAAGGCCGCTAATTAGGGAAATTGATTTGCACTTTATATCGTGAACATAAAAAAATATTGTTGCCTAAACTTCTCTCTTGGGCCGAATATATTTGTACGTCGGTTGAGACCTCTCGGGCCTCATATGATTGTACAGCGGGTCGGATGTGGCACGCGGGCCTTGAGTTTGACACATGTGATCTAAACTGTTCCAAAGACGCCATGCCATGCCTACAGAAAACCCACTGCCTGTCAAAAGTACACAGAGGAAGTTAGTCCTGCCAGACTGCTAACTCTCCCCCCTAATCACCAAACATAAACCCACATCTACAATAAATCTAATTTTGAAACCGGCGCCATGTGGAACACGTAACCCCGTTCCTGGGCGCCGTTCTCTAACCAAGCAGTTATGTATACCAGCTGGGCATTAGATAACTAGGCCAAGACGTCAGCCAGATTTCAGCAGCGATATAGACTATACTCGAGACTGTCGGGCGGGACATAAAGGTGAAGGTAACACACCTAACAGAAACTAGTGTAGGGAAGTTAGATTTCTAGTTTAATAAGGTCATAATTTCAAGAAGAGCTGTCATCAGAATCATTTCATAATGTCTTACATACTCCCTATTTCACAGAGGATTTCCTGACCCTGGGGTGCCCAGATGGATACTGCGGCTACCTTGTTTCAAACTATGTGTTTGGCAGAAAGGGTGAAGTGACTTAGAGGTATAAAGTTGGCTTCTAACACAAGTAGACCTTGTTCTACGAACCTGAGGGTATAAAATAAGAGAATATTTTTTGTTTCGTTCGTTCACTTTTAATTCCAGCGTAGTCTAATTCTAGTGTACCGGACTGATTTTTACGTGTGGATTAGCTTTCCATATTACCAGTGTCCCTCGCCATCAGACGAACCCACTCCGACTTCAGAGATACTTGTAATTGACGTCCCCAATCAGGAACTGTCTTGGGAATTTAAGGCGGCTCTTCTGTTATAGACCACATAGCTCCTGGGCTGCCGAGAGGTAAAGACTTCTGCTTCTTCTTGTTGTCTTCCCCCAGTTAGCCCAGGGAAGTGTTGGGTCCTCACATGTACTCCTCATATTATCAGTCGGTCTTTACTTCTCTTGCTCGTGCGTTTCGAGTCTGTCCAAGTCTTGGCATCAGGTTATTTAATCCGAATGCCAGTAAGTGTGAAAGTTATTCGCTATCAATTAAGCTCTCTTATTACCCATACACTTATTGTGTGAAACCTAATGTTGTGGTTTCCCCTTACCCTCTACATAAACACAAGCCGAAATCATAAATATTCTATTGTCGGCCATGTGTCTCATGTTGGTAATTATGTTGGGGCAATGCTAAATACGTTATCATGTCCACGAATGTCAACTTCCAGAGACAAAGTGCGAGCTAGCGCGAGAACCTATTTTTCTACCTTTATTCAAGAAGACTAGCCATCAGATTCACTGCCCTGGAGTCAAGGGGTGGGAGTTTAAAATCTCTGGCTTCTTTAGTGTGTAAAAATAACACACAGTTTTCTGCAAGGTTTAACAATCAAAGACAGCTGGCCGTACACATGGCCATGTCTCAGAAACCGAAACACTTTGGTCACATCAAAGGTCACAGTAGTTTAGAAAGGACAGTAATGGCGGGTTTGGTTCCTACAAGAAGAGGCAGAGGCTAACTAACACGAAGGTAGAAATGAGACATTCAAGAAACCTGGGGCGTTAGAATGCATGGGGCAATGGAATACACGAAAGATCCATAAACTGAATTAGTTATTTCGGATGAGAGCAGGGTTCTGTGAAAGAGTTGCTACATAATGACGCTGGTTTGCAATTAAAGTGGAACTAAGTACAGGTACTTCTCTGTGTTATTTAGTTGTCAGATCATCACTGCACATCGAACAATTAGTCCATAAATGTTAACATCCCCACCCCAGTATCGCCCTCAGCTTGTAGAGGTCGACGATATCAGTTCTGTGTTAGTTGACTATTCTTCTTAGCTCCTTTTATAAAACGCTTGTCTAGCTTCATCCTTTACTACATAATGTTCTCGCAGTCTGGTCAAGGTTGTAGATTCACAGCCATCATCTTATTCATTTAATGGTCAGCACCTTGCAAGACCTCTTCCTAGTGATGGATATGTACGAGCTAGGTTCTCAGTCTCTCTGACATTCTTAAGATCACCATGCGTGTCTAAAGATGTAAAAATCAAGAACTGGTCTTGCACATTCCCCAAAGAAAACAGCGAGCGGAGCTCTACCACACTCCCGTGCACATACTCCAAAGAAAACAGCGAGCGGAGCTCTACTACACTCCCCGCGCACATCCCCCAAAGAAAACAGCGAGCGGAGCTCTACCGCACTCCCCGTGCACATCCCCCAAAGAAAACAGCGAGCGGAGCTCTACCACACTCCCCGTGCACATCCCCCAAAGAAAACAGCGAGCGGAGCTCTACCACACTCCCCGTGCACATCCCCCCAAAAAAAACAGCGATCGGAGCTCTACCACACTCCCCGTGCACATCCCCCAAAGAAAACAGCGAGCGAAGCTCTACCACACTCCCCGTGCACGTCATCCAAAGAAAACAGCTAGTGAAGCTCTACCACACTCCCCGTGCACATCCCCCAAAGAAAACAGCTAGTGAAGCTCTACCACACTCCCCGTGCACGTCCCCCAAAGAAAACAGCAAGCGAAGCTCTACCACACTCCCCGTGCATGTCCCCCAAAGAAAACAGCTAGCGAAGCTCTACCACACTCCCCGTGCACGTCCCCCAAAGAAAACAGCGAGTGAAGCTCTACCACACTCCCTGTGCACATCCCCCAAAGAAAACAGCGAGCGAAGCTCAACCACACTCCCCGTGCACGTCCCCCAAAGAAAACAGCTAGTGAAGCTCTACCACACTCCCCGTGCACGTCCCCCAAAGAAAACAGCTAGTGAAGCTCTACCACACTCCCTGTGCACATCCCCCAAAGAAAACAGCGAGCAAAGCTCTACCACACTCCCCGTGCACATCCCCCAAAGAAAACAGCGAGCGAAGCTCTACCACACTCCCTGTGGACATCCCCCAAAGAAAACAGCGAGCGAAGCTCTACCACACTCCCTGTGCACATCCCCCAAAGAAAACAGCGAGCGCAGCTCTACCACACTTCCCGTGCACATCCCCCAAAGAAAACAGCGAGCGAAGCTCTACCATACTCCCTGCGCACATCCCCCAAAGAAAACAGCGAGCCAAGCGCTTCCACACTCCCTGTGCACTCCGATACAGGGAACGTCTCGACACCAGTCTCAAGCTTATAAATACACACCCATTTCATGACTCAAGCGTCCTCAACGTCAACGTACCGAACTCAAAAGTTAGAACTCAGTCTTCCGGAGGTCTTCCAACTAACTCACCAACATTGTGAAGAACATTGAAATCTATAAAATAAATACGCGAACCACACCCTGCAGCGCAGCGCCCCCCTTTTGATAACCGCTGCCGCGTTTAGCATTCCCATCCCGACTAGCGTCCCATTGAATCACAGATAGAAATAAGTTCAACTCTCCGGAAAGATCTGAAGAATTGATCAAATATTTTACAATTGAAAGTAGAAATAAAGCTTGAGGAAAATATATGTGAACACCGCACGACATTCGAACGTTAGTGTTAAAAGGGGGCGTGGCAATGGTTATTTTAGTACCTGTTTTCTCGAGGCTGGCATTCATTTAAATGTTTGCTGACGTGAAAATTGTCTCACACGGCAGCTATTGTCGTAGTATGGCGTTTTAAGACTCTACATATACTAGGTCGTTGAAATATGAGTGGGGATGACAATCTCTTCCTCGTGGCAATTTTCTTCCCATCGAAATCTCAGATCTATTTCCCCGACTGGGCTGACCCTAGCAGCGTATTTGGCCGGGAGGGAAATGTCACCTAGAGTAAGAATTGATAAACAGATCTGTTGCGTGTTGCACTAGCAACTATTGTGCAGGGTTTCCAAGTTTAAAATGTTGGGTTAAAATAATGGGTAAATGTTGCTGAAATATGCGTTTATGAAAACATGAGACGAGAGGAGAATGATTATACAGATTTTGCTATGCGATGCACAAAACGAATAGAGAGAAAGAAAGCAGGCAAGGAAGCAAAAAAAAATTAACTCAAGGAATAAGTCCTTCTAATGACTAGTCCTTCGTATGATTACTTCCACACACACACACATACACACACACACACACACACACACACACACACACACACACACACACACATATATATATACATATATATATATATATATATATATATATATATATATATATATATATATATATATATATATATATATATATATATATATGCACACACGCGTGTGAAATAAGCCATCGCTGACAGACTGGTAAACAACACAAATATAACCACGCTGGCCAAACCCTCAGCTGACGAGACAAGCAGTAAACTGTCTGCGACAGAGAGAGAAAGTTCGTCGACACAGAAGTTATCCAGAAAACCGCATAGACAACCGATTTCAAATATAAAGCAGGCAACGATAGCCGGTTGAACGAGGCCCGCGATTTTGGTTTGTTTGTTTGTTTGTTTGTTTGTATTTTGTTCCCCCCTCCCCACCCCATAGAAATCGAATCGAATGGCAGGGGGTGAATGCAAGGAAAGAAAGCCTCCATGGCACAGTCGTTAGAGCAATGCCATGCCAAGGCAGTAGTCCGCTGTTTGCTTGGTGTTATCTGTACACACAAGACCGTAACAGTTTCAGTAAATTCCCCACTTTTGAACATTTCCACCCATTCCTATTTTGGGAACCGTTTGTGTGGTGAAATTCACCTGGTGATATCGATGATGATGTTTACTATGGTTATAACGATGCTGATGATGATGATGATTACGATTATAATGATACGTATAATAATTATAACGCGGATGATGATGATGATGATGATGATGATGATGATGATGATGATGATGATGATGATGATGATGATGATGATGATGATGAGCAGGAGGAGAAGAATGAAGGTCTAGAGCAGGGGTGGCCAACCTTTTCAGCAGGCGGGCCAAATTTCATAAATAATATTTCCTGCCGGGCCACGCAGCTAATTTTTTTTGTTAAATTAAAGTAAACAAGCAAGTGTGCTATGCTTCGACCACATTGTCGTTTCCCACTCCGCGGGCCACAATATGACTACCGGCGGGCCGCATGCGGCCCGCGGTCCTCATGTTGACCACCCCTGGTCTAGAGTTTAGACGATGATGATGATTGAAGCGACAATAACGATAACCACGATAACAATTACCTGGAGGACGACGACAATAATGATGATTATAGCGACAATAACGATACTCATGATAAGGATTGCTAGGAGAACGATGACAATGAGATGACACCATTTGATGATAATTACAACGAGGTCTACAATTGATAATGACGATGAACACATCAAACAATACTACAGCCCAACCCACGGAAATCAGTATGGTACAGTTAGTTGCATATCGTTTACAGGACGTCGCATTCAACTCCAGTATTATATTTTTTTTTGGGGGGGGGGGGGCTGCTTGTGATTTCTTGGCAAGTTTGCGTTCAGTAGTTTGGCATTACTTTCTGTACAAATGGACCTCATATCATTGCATAGAAACCAAAGCAAGACGTCTGCTGCCAAATCGCCCGCAGCTGTGTTTCAAACACATTATGCGGGATTACGAATTGCGCCCGCAATCCGTTCGCTACAGCATCGACAAATATGGTACACCTGCCACCAAACAAATATGGTACAACTGCCACCAAACAAATATGGTACAACTGCCACCAAACAAATATGGTACAATTGCCACCTAACAAATATGGTACAACTGCCACCAAACAAATATGGTACAACTGCCACCAAACAAATATGGTACAACTGCCACCAAACAAATATGGTACAATTGCCACCAAACAAATATGGTACAACTGCCACCAAACAAAACCAACAAACGTCAAGAAGGTACTCACTCTTGCACACGTGATGGTAATCCATGCAGCAGTCGCCCATGATGAGACAGTTGCTGTCACAGTAGCACCTCTTGGAGTCCTCGGACCGGTCTACTCGCTGTCCAAAGACAAAGCAGGTGTTGTTTTGGCCTTGGCAACACATCTGGGCCTCGCCGCAAGAGCGGGGATTTGGTCGACGCTCCGTGGTAAATCCTTCACATTCTGAGAACATCATGGCCACGACCACGACAACAGCCAGTTGGCTGATTTTCCATGACGATTTGGACTCCAAAGCCATGATGGAGGGACTGCCCAGCTCAAGCAGACGTCGAGTACGGGCAAAACCAGGAACCTGTCGGGAAACAAAACAATATATTAACAGTTCAATGGAGGCCAGCATGGCCGAATGGACAACGGTGTTAGTTCTCAAACATCCGGTGTGCTGATGCCGAGGTAGCGGGGTAAATCCCTACACCGGTCAGTTGGACTAAAATGTTGACTTCTCGTCCTTGACTTGGGGGCGTAAATTATAATTATCTATGAAGTCGGAATGGGTTCGTCTGATGGCGAGGGACGCTGGTAATAGGGAAGGCTAATCCACACGCTAAAAAAACAAAACAAAAAAAAAAGTCCAGTGCTGCTAGAAGTAGTCGCAAGTGTATGGACTAGGAGTGAGCTCAAAGGGGGCGAACGCAAGAGAAAAACAAACGTTCAATGATTGTGCATTAATGATTTTTTTTTCTTTTGTTATATTATTCTCTGAAGTTTATTTTTGTTAATCAAGATGAGGACACGATTGCTTCAGAGCATGTTTCAGGCACTGTTTGCCTCTTTATGCCTTGCTGCTATAGGTCAGCTGTAGTGAGCTAGTTCTGAAGTACGTACGCCAATCATGGACAATTAGCAGACAAGTGGGGAATTACGTGGAAGCTGTGGAGATGTGGTTTTATAGAAGAATTATAAGAATAATAAGGACAAATAGAGAGAGCAAGAAATTACTTCACAAAGAGAACTGGTTACTTGCATCAGAAGACGACAATCCACATTTTCGGGCATGTCATGAGAAGGGGAAAGCTGGAGTATGTTGTACACGAGGAAAGTTGGTAAAACAAAATTAGGGTTGGGGGGCAGTATAAGACCATGAGAGAAGTTTCTGGACAGTTTGACATCATGACTGGGGGAACATTATAGTCTGTCCGGAAATTTATGCCTTCATTCAAGATCAATTATTTTGAAAACTGTCTGTCGCATCGTTATGAAATTTTTCCAGCCGTCTTATGTTTACCCCCACCCAAGGAATGTGTCTTTGATAGGTCCAAAAACAACTTAAATCATTGAAAGCGGCATCATTCCTTTGATGTTTTGCTTAACAACTAGTGATTTCTTGCTAAAAAAGTTATGTTTACGGTAAAGAGGACCTGCAAATTCAGATGACAAACAAAGGCGTATCTGGATTCGTATGGGAGTGGGTGCAATCAAAGAAGTAGCTTACAATCGATAGAATCGGCTACATTGCACCGGGTGTTTATCCCATATGGCTCAGTTTCTTTCAGCAGCGCGGAAAGCGTCGCACAAAGCACGAACTCCGTAGCTCCAGCGACAACCCTCGGGAGTCTCCGAATAAATTGAATGATGCGGCCCGGACAGACAGACAGAACAGTAGATAGGTAGGTAGGTAGGCAGAAAGATAGGTGGGTGGATGGATGGCTGGCTGGCTGGCTGAGTGGGTGGGTCGGTCGGTCGGTCGGTGGGTTGGCAGGCAGGCAGGCAGACAGACAGATAGATTAGATAGATAGATAGATAGATAGATAGATATCGGTACGTCGGTCGGTCGGTCGGTCGGTGGGTGGGCCGGCAGACAGGCAGGCAGACAGACAGACAGACAGAAAGATAGATAGATAGATAGATAGATAGATAGATAGATAGTAGATAGATAGATAGATAGATAGATAGATAGATAGATAGATAGATAGATAGATAGATAGATAGATAGATAGATAGATATCGGTAGGTCGGTTGGTCTGTCGGTGGGTGGGTGATCGGGCCGGCAGGCAGGCAGATAGATAGATATATAGATAGACAGACAGACAGACAGACAAACAGACAGATAGATAGATAGATAGATAGATAGATAGATAGATAGATAGATAGAGAGATAGATAGATAGATAGATAAATAGATAGATAGATAGATAGATAGATAGATAGATATCTGTCGGTTGGTCGGTCGGTGGGTGGGTGGGCCGGCAGGCAGGCAGACAGACAGACAGACAGACAGACAGATAGATTAGATAGATAGATAGATAGATAGATAGATAGATAGATAGATAGATAGATAGATAGATAGATAGATAGATAGATAGATTAAGATAGATATCTGTCGGTCGGTCGGTGGGTGGGTGGGCCGGCAGGCAGACAGACAGACAGACAGATAGATTAGATAGATAGATAGATAGATAGATAGATAGATAGATAGATAGATAGATAGATAGATAGATAGATAGATAGATAGATAGATAGATAGATAGATAGATATCGGTAAGTCGGTCGGTCGGTCGGTCGGTGGGTGGGCCGGCAGGCAGGCAGACAGACAGACAGACAGACAGACAGACAGACAGACAGATAGATAGATAGATAGATAGATAGATAGATAGATAGATAGATTAGATAGATAGATAGATAGATAGATAGATAGATAGATAGATAGATAGATAGATAGATAGATAGATAGATAGATAGATAGATATCTGTCGGTCGGTCGGTCGGTCGGTGGGCCGGCAGACAGGCAGACAGACATATAGATTAGATAGATAGATAGATAGACAGACAGACAGACAGACAGACAGACAGACAGACAGACAGACAGACAGACAGAGATAGATTAGATAGATAGATAGATAGATAGATAGATAGATAGATAGATAGATAGATATCTGTCGGTCGGTTGGTCGGTCGGTGGGTGGGTGGGCCGGCAGACAGGCAGACAGACAGACAGACATATAGATTAGATAGATAGATAGATAGAAAGACAGACAGACAGACAGATAGACAGATAGATAGATAGATAGATAGATAGATAGATAGATAGATAGATAGATAGATAGATAGATAGATAGATAGATATCGGTACGTCGGTCGGTCGGTCGGTCGGTCGGTGGGCCGGCAGGCCGGCAGGCAGGCAGGCAGGCAGGCAGGCAGGCAGACAGACAGACAGACAGATAGATAGATAGATAGATAGATAGATAGATTGATTGATTGATTGATTCCAGCCAGAAACCGGGCCTTGTCAGCTAGTTTATTTATATAATCACGTTTCATGAAAGAACCCACATTTGGAGACGCCTCTGAATATTCGCGCTGTTTGTTTCAAAACGAAAGTCACGTGAAAATTTTGAATAATGTGCGTCGAGTCTTTGTGAAGCTGTAAAACTGTTAAAATCATGGACGTAATCTTTAAGTCATAATTAATATACCGTATATAAGCTAACTTTGAAATCTGCTGTAAAATCTCCAGAACAAAAAATTTTTTGTTGGGTGGACATAATGATAACGTTATATACTAAATCTCATCATTTTATCTCAGCTCGTTACTGAGATATTGAATTTTATATTGAGGCAACCAAAAAAAAACACACTATAGTTTCAGAAACTAAGCAGCATACGAGACAGAGCTGTGGACAGACATGATCACTAAAGCCACACGGTGTAGAATAAAAGAAGACTGCCGGTACACGAGACAGAAGGCTGTGAACAGACATGATCACCAATGCCACACGGCATGGACTATAAGATTGGCAGTAAATGAGATAATGAATGGAAAGACATGAACAAATAAACGGTAAAACCTAGGATAATTTATAGCGGAAATTAGATTTCTGAGAAGAATACTCAGTGTATCATGAAGAGAGAAAATCAGAAAAGAAGAAATCGGGACTAAAGCAGAGGTTATAGCAGCGCTAGATCTCATTAGAAAACAACAAGTGAAATTGTTGGGCCATATAACTAGGCTACCAACTAACAGACTACCACAACAAACAGCGATGTACAGAACAAATGGAACAAGAAGAAAAGGCTGACCACGTAAATGGACAGAGGTCATACAGAGCCCATGGTAATCTCGATATAGGAAGCCCATAAACGGACTCTCTCCCGCTATTTATGCTTCACCTCGACACCGCAAGATTCTGCGAAGAGATGAGATGAGTTGAAGGAAGTTGTAAGGCTGAACTATTGAAACGGTTAAGTTACGAATTACAATTAAAAGGATGAAATGCTCCATTTAATCTTCATGAGTGTCTGCTGCAGAATTCTTGTTTGTTCGTGTAGCAGGTTGCTTGCAGAACATAAATAAGCACACATGTATTGTTTGGTGCTGACAGAAGTAGACGAAAGAAGCAGGGATAAGAAGACAAACTAGACGACATAAAAATTGAAAGCTATAGTTATGACAGGGTTTCGAACCTGCCACCTCCAAATGACGACAGTGCCTCGCTGTATGAACAATGTTGACTTCGAAGCATGACCAACTAGACACCTCTGTGTTGAAGTACATTTGTTCCTACAGCGAGGCTCTGTCGTCATTTGGAGGTAACAGGTTCGAATCCCGGTCGGTAACTATAGCTTTCGATTTGTATATTGTCTAGTGCGTCCTCTATTCCCTGTTTCTTTCCTCTACTTCTATCAGTGCCAGTCAATACATGATTGTATTTATGAAATGTTTTAGTGACCTCAACGGTTTCCCCAGTTGATATTTATTTGTAGAACGCCACGTGTTTTCCAACTAAGTAACAGTGTGTGTAGTTTGTTTTCCATTGCAGCTGTAATTTGTGTGTGTTGCTAATGAAGACTTTATAGCCGTAACGTCAATTGTACCACGTGATTATATTCGTGTAATGCTAAACGTGACCATAGAAGCAGTTTTAACACACGGCTGCAAATTAGGACAATTATTAAACAGACGGACCAATGTAGACACCTTGGAAATGTTTTATAGAAGATTGCAGAAAATTCCTTGGACAGCCAAAATTAGCAATCTGGATATTTTGAAAGAAGCTAAGTCGCTAAGACAGTATATTACAAACATCAGAAAGAGGCAGTCGTCTATTTTTGGCCACATTATGAGAAGACAACAACATGTTGTGACCGGCGGAAAGATTTATGGAAAAAGAGATTAGAGGAAGACAAAGTGAGAAAATTATTGACAGTCTTACATCGTGGCACGGAAGGGAGTCGATACATGAATTGATCCATACCGTCGAAGATAGCAATTTGTGGAAAGAGATAACGGAAGACAGCGAGAGAACATTATGGACATGGCACACAAGGGCGTCAACACAAAACTCGATCCATGACATCGGAGATGGCAATTTGTGGTAAAGCATGACCGCCCACTGCAAGGCACTTGAGGATGATGAATGCTGAACTATTGTACTATTCATTAGATCTGTATACGTAGTTCTACCCATTTATTTAAGTTTACGTCATTGAAAATGCAGTTAAGCCCCATTGTGTGGTTGCTGGTGATGTCTGCACCAGCAATGATTCGGACGGCACGTAGCATCTAGCAGACACCCAGCCACCCCTTGTTGGGATGTCGCTCATGATGTCTCCGTCATCAATGTCCACGCGTCACGAACGAACCAATGAACTTTATTTCAACGGGTCACAAATTTGGCACACAGGCCCGTCTTATATTCGGCCTTTCCAATCACTCCAAACACACGTAGTTTCTAGGTAGGATGCCATTCAGTGGTGCCTCATGATGTCTGTACCATCAATATATGCATGTATGGCAGCTTCCAGCACACACCCAAACAACTCCTACATGATTTTATAATTATAATCGTCAGGGGTGTGCAGTCCGAATTTTGAGAACCGCTATTCTTGGAGGGAAAATATAAGCACTAGACGTGAAAATTATTGTGTCTAAACAAGACTTCACGGACATATAGGATTCACTAAAGTGTTGCTAACAGATGTTGCTGTCCGAATAAGCTACCACGTGTTTACACAACCACCACACAAATCGAGTAATCACTACCATCATCAGGTGACTAGTCGGGAGGCAGCTGTTCTAGTCGGCTGGTCATATCACCTGTTCTTATCACCCCCAAATCAGCCAGTCCCAGGATTCACATTTAATTATGACATTCCATGGTGCCCTGTTCTTAGCAATCATCTTCAACTTTGTGTATGTCTGTGCTCCAATATTTCTTGTATGTCTCTCTGATGTCGCTGCTTTTGTTGCCTCTCTGATGTATCAATGTGGCTCTTTGTGGCAGATGGTACCAGGACATTCCTGTGAGGTGGCCAAACCATTTTAATCTGCTGTTCCTTAAAGAAGTGCAATACTAGTTTCAGACTTAGTCGTCTTCTAATTTCTTAATAATATAATTTTATCTCTCAGGGTTTCCGACCCAGCCTTATACAATTTGTACCGATCAAGCCTTAAATTAAAAATGAGTACCGACCCAACTTTATAACATGAGTATCATCCCAGCCTTATAAAATGTATACCGATCTAGCCTTATAAAATGAGTAACGACCCAGCCTTATAAAATGAGTATTGTCACAGCCTTATAAAATTTATACCGACCCAGTCTTAAATGAATACCGACACAGTCTTATAAAACGAGAACAGACTCAGCCTTATAAAATGAGTACAGACCCAGCCTTATCAAATGAGTGTTACCCCATCCTTATAAAATTCCAATTCCAATTTTCAACACAAAATAATTCAAAATTCGGTCTCGTCTAACCTGCCTCCTCAGCGTTGGTTATTGTTGAGATTATTATAAAATGTGTACCGATCCAGCCTTATAGAATGTATACCGGCCCAGTCTTATAAAATGTGTGCCGACTCAGGCTTATAAAATGAGTATCGACCCAGCCTTATAAAATGTATACCGACTCAACCTTATAAAATGTGTACCGATCCAGCCTTATAAAATGAGTATCACCCCTGCATTATAAAATGAGTACCGACCCAGCCTTTTAAAATGAGTACCAACCCAGCTTTATAAAATGTGTACCGACTCAGCCTTATAAAATTAGAACGACTTATAACATGAGTATCGTTCCAACCTTATACAATTTATAACCAGACTTATAACATGAGTATCGTTCCAATATTATACAATTTGTACCGACTCTATAAAAAATGTCTACAGAAGTCTCATAAAATGGGTGCCTAATAAAACGCGTGCAAACCCAGCTACATAAAACACGTCACAGGCAATACCCCGACCGTATCAATGAAGAGTGCTTGTAACCCCCACCTCGTTATGCCTTGACCTACTTTTCGCGAAGCAATAATATACAAATTATCACACTGGGTTATTACAGTATCTAACCATTGCAATAGCACCATATATCTCAAGGCTTTATATTTAACCGCATAGATCTAATAAACACACCGTACCGTAATGTTGTGTCCAGTATAGTAACGAAGATTTCAGTAAATGACGAGATATGCTTGGTCAGTCCCAATACTGTACACGCATTATACAGAAATATAAACTGGGGAATCTGTTTGGCCACTAAGACAAGTGTGTCTAGTTGGCCATGCGTCAAAGTACACGTGTTCCTGCAACGAGGCGCTGCCGTCATTTGGAGGTGACAGGTTCGAATCCCGGTTGGTAACTATAGCTTGCAATGTTTATGTTGCCTTGTTTGTCCTCTAGCCTCTACTTCTGTCTTCTACTTCTATGTGCGGCAAACAATAATTGTGTGTTTATTAATGAACTGTCTTAGTGGCCTCAAGGGGTTTCCCAGTTATTTTGTAGATTATTATAGTGGGGTCGGACAATGCTGTGGGTGCTGAGATCTGTTCACAGTGTCTGCGGGTGTGTGAAGACTGCTCCCTTTACCTCGCTGTCGGTTCACCTGTCTCATTTTGCTCCACCCCGTACCTTCACCACACACCCGGGTATCTGCCACTGGGGCTTTATCGTTCATCAAGATTAACACCAACATGTGCCATGTTTATAGGCGTCGGCGGTCAAGGTTCGCCATCTCACACAATCACCATCAGATCTGTTTTCTTGTCTCAGTTGTGCTCTGTGAACATCCAGTATTTATCTTTCTGTCTTATTCTTGGTCTTTTCGCCATCAAGTTTGCCAGTTGTCACAAAGTTTTCAAGAGCCTTTCTCTTCACAATGTGACCAAACAATCTTCACGTCTAATTTCTCTAATGAATTTGGGGTTTTCTTTCGTTTTTCTTTTCGTCCATGCTACGTTTTGCATTTTCTTCAGAAATCTCACTTCCGCTGCCAAAAGATGAGTCTCACAACTTGCCTGCTCAATGTCCACGATTCACACGCATCCGCAGAACAGATTCACTATCAGATTCAGCGCCAGACAGAAAGTAGGTTTAAACCAAACAAAAAATGGATTGCAGAAAATGGGAAGCAAGGGTGTCTCACGGTTATGACGATTAATCATCACATTTCATTTAATTAAAGTACTTGAACACACTTCTTCTCACTGTAATTAACAACTTTTTTTTTTATTGGTGAGTCTGTTTTCCATCTGGCAGAAGGCTGCTACTGCCATGACGACTCTTGTTCTGATATCTATAAGACATCTCCCGTCAGATGTGTTGACTGTTCCTAGGTAGTTGCTCATAGTCACCTGTTTAAGAATCTCCCCATTACCAGAAACATAAAACAATGTGAAAATAAATATAGGGGTTTACAGAAACATAAAACAGTGTAACAATAAATATAGCGGTTTAAAAGATTCACTGCCAAACAAAAAGTAGGTTTTGAAGTTTTGACCAAAAAAAATGGATGGCGGGAAATGGGAAGAAGGGGTGTGTCACAGTTACCACTTAAATTGTTTAATATGGTAGCAGGCATGTTGTATTATATATCAAATTAAAGCAGGCTGCTGAGGGAAAACTACTGTATTGATATTTTAATTCAGACAATTTGCCATGAAATTTCGGCTACATATAAGCCCATGACAGATACGGAAATCGCTTAAGACGATTAATCATCCCATGACACTTAACCAGTTAAACTCCCCGTCATTACCAGAAACATAAAACAATGTCAAACTAGCTTGCACAATTTATGGCCTGGCAAATTTCGCTGCATCTTGTCAGGTGCATACTGCAGAATTATATAGCATTTAAAGTGAATAGATAATTAATTGCTCTCTGAAATATTTAACAAACATAGTCACTGATACTGGCAATAAATTGTGCAAGCTATCGTTTGTGGCTTCTGTGTTAAATTCACTCAGGGAATAAATTGTTTTGAATGTGAAAATAAGCACATAAATTCATTACCAGAAACAACACAGTGTGGAAGTTATGAATTTAAACTATCATTAGCAAACACATAAAACTTAAAATAAACACATGAATTCAAACTAACTTCATTATTAGAAACATACAATTGTGAAAATAAGCATAAATTATAATCTACCCGTCATTATCAGGAAACATAAAATAGTGAAAATAAACATAAATTATAAATTCCCCGTCATTATCAGAAACATCCAACAGTGAAAATAAACATACATTCTAAACTCCCGTCATTATCAGAAACATACAATTGTGAAAATAAACATACATTCTAAACTACCCGTCATTATCAGAAACATAAAACTGGTTCATATGTTTATGTTATAAACATAAATTCTAAATCCCCGCCATTATCAGAAACATAAAACTATGAAAATAAACATAACTTCTAAACTCCCGTTATTATCAGAATCATAAAACTGAAAATAAACACACGAAATTCAAACAACCTGTCACTGGGAACAATGACAAAACAATACTCTAAGAAAAAAATTCACTATATTAACGGCTGAACAAGCAAGACACATAAAAGTTCTGGAGTACTCCTTAGTTAAACCAAAGAAATATCCTAAAGAAAACAGACCAGAAAACGGCGCCCCACGTGATGTTCAGCGTCAAGAACGGGTGAATGAATGAAGCCAGACCCTAGAGGAAGCGCGAGATCGGTTTTAGACAGCCGAGAGCGCGATAGAATAGAGCGATAGCCAGGTCTCGCTGGCAGAATTTGTGCGACTAACTCCTTCACTGTAGCGATTCGCCGAGACAGCAGTTCTCAGAATGTGTTTCGTTTGGGCCTTGAACGTGTAATTACAGCGTGTTAGTTGGGCGTAATGTAAACAACTTGCTTTGTGCTGATGGCATGGATTTTTGTTCGCTGAAAGTGAAAAGCGGTTACAAGAATTGATAGATATAATCGTAACAGAAAGTCAAACCAAAAGAGTTTGACCAACAGAAAAACATAATATTCAAAACAATAATGGAAGATAACATGAAGATAACATGATTCAAAACATATAATGGAAGAAGTGAAACAGAAATCACAAAATACGAATGGCCAAACATGCTTTTAATAACACGAAATCAGTATAAACATCTAGGGAGATTAGCAACGCATTAAAATGAGAATTGTCAAATGTAATGTATATTCAAAACTACTATTTGACCATGTCCAGTAACCACACTCTACTGATAAAGGATCAGATTTGCTGGGCTGGTCACTTGACTCGCATGCCAGATCGCAGGCTCCTTAAACGAATTGTTTATGGTGAGCTGCGCTGTGGTAAACGCTACACGGGTAGCTAGAGGAAACGCTTTAAAGACACTTGAAGATCTCACTAAAAGCTCTTGGAATTAATCAAGACTGCTGCCAAAGACCGAAATTCGTGGCGTGTATCATTACGCAAAGGTGTAGTTACGTATGAAGCAAACAGGGCTGCAAAAGCTATGAAAGATAGGCTGGGGGAGGGGGGGTGGGCTCTGCAGGAGATGTTCCTGGAACGACAAGCATTCTTTACTCACATTATCAAAGAACATTTTGAGCCAAAATAGGTCCTACCAATCATGTTAGAACTCACGGCTCCAAACTTTCAACTGAAATGAATGGTTGTCATCATTCTTGATGGATGAACGCACCATTTGGGGACGATCAAGCACTAATAGCAAAATCAGAATCAAAATTACAGAAAGTCCGCATAAATAGTCTAAACGAAGTGTGTAATAAAAATTATATGAAAATTGGCATCAGTAAAACGGAGGTAATGACTATAGCTAAAGAAGAAACAACAAACGAAGATCTGTTCTAAAAGAACACCCCCTGAAACAAGTAAAGACCTCCAAGTACTTAGGAAGTATATTATCATCAAATGGCAAATCGGAAGACGAGATCGAAAATAGATGCAACAAGGCAACTCATTGGACAAATGGCACCAATACTAAAGAGCAAACATGTATCAATAGTTACTAAGAAAGCACTCTACAACACGGTCTTCCTAACAACACTCTGCTACCAATGCCAAACCTTGACAATGACAGAAAAAGAGAAAGAAAATTCACAACAGAAATAAGATTCCTAGGAAGAATACTCAATGTATCAAGAAGATAGAAACAGAAATGAAGAAATCGGGACTAAAGTTGGGGTTATAGCAGTGCTAGATTTCATCAGAAAACAGCAAGTTAAATGGTTCGGCTATATAACCAGAATACCAACTAACAGTATACGACAACAAAAAATGATGTACTGACCGAATGGAAGCAGAAGAAGAGGGCGGCCACATAAACGATGGACAGAGGGAATTAGAGAGTCGATGGGAATCTCGATGCACGAAGCCCATAAGCGGGCACTCTCCCGCTGTTTATGCTTCACCTCAACACCGAAGAGATGATATGAAATGAGACTGTCCTCAAAAGGAGTATCATTTCTAATTTAGTTTAATTTAGTTTAGTCGAAAGATCAACATCACGGCACACGGTGTAACCCATAAGTGCTCAGATCTACTCCTAACTCAAGCATGAGTCCGGAGAATCTCAGCTCAGTGCAAGAACTCCGTAGCACCGACTAGGGTCCTGAAATACTTTGGGTAGAGTTTTAACTCGAAATTTTGCCCGGGCAGCACCGTTAGGCTACTCTCTTCGATTTCCAACTGCCAAGGGATATTTTACGTGCCCAACAATACACACTGGGTCCGATCTCACACCCAGAGACCAGGGAAAATTTTAAGTGAAAAACTCCCGGTGTATCATTTCTAACAGATCATAAAACATTAAGACGTGTTTTGGTATCACATGGAAAGATGTAAATTATAAGCACCTTTTAAGTCGCAGTGGGTTCGCCTGATTACGAGGGACACTGGTAATTGGGAAAGCTGATCCACACGCAAACATCCGCCCAGTGCACAAACAGGAGTAGCACAAGTATGGACTACGCTTGACTTATAAGCGAGCGAACGAAAGACAGAAAATACAAGTCTTCAGTTTTTCCCACATGTCCTCATTTTCTGGGTTAGAGAGGCGTATTGGAAATATGGTAAAGTGAGCGACCCTGTGTAGTATTGGGTATGTGGTAAATGAAGTTAACGACCCTTATCCACACCCTATGTATTATGTGGTATGTGGTAAATGAAGTTAACGACCCTGTAACACACCCTGTGTAGTATTGGGTATGTGGTAAAATGAAGTTAACGACCCTGTAACGCACGATGTACAGTACTGGGAATATGGTATAATGAACTTAACGACCCTGAAACACACCGTGTGTAGTATTGGGTTTATGGTAAAATGAAGTTAGCGACCATGTAACACACCCTGTGTAGTACTGGGTATATGGTATAATGAAGTTAACGACCCTGTAACACACCCTGTATAGTACTGGGTATACGGTATAATGAAGTTAACGACCCTTTAACACACCCTGTGTAGTATTGGGAATGTGGTAAAATGAAGTTATCGAACCTTTAGCACACCCTGTGTAGTATTGGGTATATGGTATAATGAAGTTAACGAACCTTTAGCACACCCTGTGTAGTATTGGGTATATGGTATAATGAAGTTAACGACCTTGTAACACACCCTGTGTAGTATTGGGTATATGGTGCTGTCCCCCATATGTTTATAGATCAATCGGCACTCGATGGGTGATGTCGTCAAATTACTCCGACCTCTTTACTCGTCATGACATTTTCAGATATTAGTATTGGGCTGTGTCGACCTGGCAGCGCATAACATTAAAAACACACTCTTCGATGGAGATTCGAACTCAGCACTACCGGACCGACAGTTACACGTGCTAGCTATTGCACCACCGCGGATCTTAATGAAAGACCATGGGAGATGGGAAAGAGCCGCGAGTCGTGCTCTGTGAAATATTCCCAGACAGACCCCGCAACACACATTGCATTCATCACGGACTCAAGGAGCATGTTTAGTAAGGTCGAGAAAGGACCGTTTGCTGTAGAATGACTATCTTCGCTTCAGAGGTCATAGATTTTGAGAATTGTACGGATTATTTGCCCTGGCCATGCGGGAATGCGGGTAATGAACAGGCTGATAGGCTGGCAGGGAATGCACCTCTTGGTGGGCGATTGCCTATGAACAAAGGAGACGTGGTCGTGCGCCTGTGGGACCAGGTGGAGAAGGCTGGGGAAAAGATTGACAACACTATGTTGAACGGATGAGATTGCAGGTGTTCTGGTAGAATCTCAAAACTGAGAGGGAAGATCAGGACAACCTTTAATCAGATAGCGGTGGGAACAATTAACAGTTTGACTCTTCGCTGGCTGTTGAACTGGGGGACGGAGCGCGTATGGGAATGTTCTGAGTGCAGTTATGTCTGTTCTTAGCTCAACTCAACACATTCCCAGTCAGTTCGATTGCAAAATACAGATAAACCAGACAGTTTAACTGACAGTTCGATTACAAAATACAAATCAGCCAGACAGTTTAACTGCAATTAGTGATTGTCCGGACAAGATAGATGTCACACGACAAACGATGTTGCTGTAGGGAGTCAAAGTGCAAAGTTAAAATACAGAAACCCCGTTTGGTCGAAAGGATAAGAGCTCTCGTTCTTAAACTTCCGGTATGCTGATGGCGATGTAGGATGTTCAACATCCCCATCCATCCATCATGTGCCATGCCGATAAGCGTGGGCGGTCACGATTCGCCATTTCAGCCGATGATCAGAATTGTGGATCAGCTCAGTTGTTCTTGTCTCGACTATACCACGTGACCAAGCCATCCAGGTATTTACTTCTCTATACCTCTATACCGACCTGGACTTCTCGTTCGGAAAGCAATGGTAAACTACAGGGTGTATTTTTAATGACTGTGCAGTTTTTAAAAATATTTCCGGTCCAAGATTTTTATTTACCTATTATGTTGCATGAACTTTACAGAAGGTGAATACAAAACTTGCACCGGCAATATTTTACAAACACTGCACAGTCATTAAAAATGCACCCTATATCTAACGTAAAATTGTCTGGGGCTGATAGCTACGTCCTGCAAAGGACATGTAATTTTTTATACTCCTGTGCAGGGAATTGAGGTCGTGTGGTGACCAGAGCTCGTCTACCGCATCAGTGGTCTTAAGTTGGAGCCGCATCATGGTGTTTTTGAATGTTTCAACTTGACCTGACCTCACAGGTCGACCCCACCTAACATGGTACTTGAAGATTGTTTTATTAAATTTGTGTTTTTGTTTTTGTGCTTGCTCGCTTTGAATTCAAGCGTAGTCCATACACGTGCTGCTACTTCTAATGCACTGGACTGTTGTTTGCGTGTGGATTAACTTTCCCTACTACCAGTGCCCCTCGCCATCAGGCTAACCCCTCCGACTTCAGAGGTACTTGTAATTTACGTCCCCAAGTCAAGGACAAGAAGTCACCATTTCAGTCCAACTGACGGGTGTAGGGGGTTGAACCCGCTACCTCAACATCAGCACCCCGGTACCTGGAGATGTCTTAGGAAGTAAAGGCAGCCGACATGGTACCGACCACAGCACCTGTTGTGTATTATTCGATCTATAGAAATGTGAGTCTAGCTCCGTATGTCCAATGCGCATTACGTTGTGTAAAACTGACCAATACTTACCCCTGTCCACGACATGAGACGTGTAAAAGTGACCATTACTTACCCCTGTCCACGACATGAGACGTGTAAAAGTGACCTCTGCTTACCCCTGTCCACGACATGAGGCGTGTAAAAGTGACTTCTACTTACCCCTGTCCACGACATGAGACGTGTAAAAGTGACCTCTACTTACCCCTGTCAACGACATGAGGTGTGTAAAAGTGACCTTTACTTACCGCTGTCCACGATATGAGGTGTATCGGGTATATGGTGCAAGCCCCATATTTGTAGACCAGTGAGCACTCGTTGTGTGATGCGGTCAGTATCACGCCGGCTGACGACAAATAGAGAGCATTTGTTGGAACCCCCCCCCCCCCCTCCCCCACCACCTAGGACATGCTGTGTAGTGGGACACGAGCAAGCGGGCAGATTGGCTGGATCTGCACCGCAATGTGGGGTATTGGTGCGTCATATGGCAGATGTGGTCGGGGCCTTTTGGGATCGTGTGTATAATGCGGAAGAACAGACAGAGCATCACGGCCTGGAGAGAATGGTGCTGCAGGGAGCGACTAGAGGATCTGTCCGACACTCATCATTCTGTGGAAAGGCCAGACGGAGACATACTCAGACTGCTACTGGTGGCATTAGTATTGGGACTCTTCGCTGGCTGTTGAAGTGAGAAGGGAGCATTACGGGAATGGCCCTGTGAGCTATGCATATAGGATCTTGATTCAACACAATTCAACTCAACGCAACTCTTCTCATCTCAACTGAACTGAACTCAACTCAACGCCGGTTGACTTTACCTCCCAGGAAATGCCCATGTACCCATTTAAGGCAACCCACGTCAATGAAAATATCAGTTTCTTGAAGGGTATTTCAACTCATAACTGTGTCTGTGGGTGTGAACATATAACTGTGTTGTAGATGTGAACTCATAACTGTGTTATGGATGTGAACACATAACCGTGATGTGGATGTGAACACATAAATGTGTTGTGGGTGTGAACATATAACTGTGTTGTCGGTGTGAACATATAACTGTGTTGTGGGTGTGAACATATAACTGTGTTGTGGAAGTGGACTCATAACTGTGTTCTTAGTGTGAACTCATAACTGTGTTGTAGGTGTGAATTCATAACTGTGGTGTGGGTGTGAACATATAAATGGGATGTGGGTGTCAACACAGAACTGTGTTGTAGATGTCAACACATAACTGTGTTGTAGGTGTGAAGATATAAATGTAGTGTCGGTGTCAACAGAAAACTGTGTTGTGAGTGTGAACACATAACTGTGGTGTGGGTGTGAACACATAACGGTGTTATGGATGTGAACACATAACCGTGATGTGGGTGTGAACACATAAATGTGTTGTGGGTGTGTACATATAACTGTGTTGTCGGTGTGAACACATAACTGTGTTGTTTGTGTAAACATAACTGTGGTGTGGGTGTGAACACATGACTATGTTGTGGGTGTGAACACATAACTGTATTGTGGGCGTGAACACATAGCTATGTTGTCGGTGTGGACAAAGACTGTATTGGGCTTGAAGACATAACTGTGTTGTGTTTTCGAACACAACTGTGGTGTGGGTGTGAATAAATAAATGTGGTGTAGGTAGGAACATACAACTGTGGTGTTAGTGTGAACACATAAATGTTGTGTGGGTGTAAACACATACATGTTGTATGAGCGTGAACATATAAATTTTGTGTGGGTGTGAACACATTACTGTGGTGTGGATGTGAACACATAAATGTTGTGTGGGTGTGAACTCATAATTATGGTGTTGGTATGGACACATAACTGTGGTGTTGGTGTGTTGGTATGAACACATAACTGTGGTGTTGGTGTGTTGGTATGAACACATAACTGTGGTGTGAGTGTGAACACATAACTGTGGTGTGAGTGTGAACACATAACTGTGGTGTGAGTGTGAACACATAACTGTAGTATGAGTGTGAACACATAACTGTAGTATGTGTGAACACAAAACTGTGGTGTTGGTGTGAACACAAATGCGATGTGGGTGTGAACACATAACTGTGGTGTGGGTGTGAACACATAATTGTGGTGTAGGTGTGAACACATAACTGTGGTATGAGTGTGAACACATAACTGTAGTATGAGTGTGAACACAAAACTGTGGTGTTGGTGTGAACACAAATGTGGTGTGGGTGTGAACACATAACTGTGGTGTGAGTGTGAACACATAACTGTAGTATGAGTGTGAACACATAACTGTAGTATGAGTGTGAACACTTATAACTGTGGTGTGGGTGTGAACACATAACTGTGGTGTAGACGTGAACACCTGCGATACTCTGCAAAGTACTTTTTTTAAGAAGGACTCGCGGTTCCCCCAAGGACCCAAGCCGCTCCATCAAGTCCCCTCGTTCCCTGTGTGTCATTCGGATGACCGCCTCTGGTGGTGGCCCTGACAGACAAGTGCAGTTGCTACTACAATGTAATCTTAGCCAAAAGGCAGATAAGCAATCTTAGCCAGCAAATATATTTTATAGAGTGGGTGGCTGCCAGCCCAGTCTGTTGTGGACTGTGTTAGGAGCAATATTGTTCCATTCCATTTTTCCATGACACCTTCAGAAGAGAAGTTATCATTAGGACCCATCCCAGCCTCAGATTAATACTCATGTGACCGAATACGTTTCATTTCGGGCATTAATCTGAAATGAATTATCCACGGGAATAATATCAGGGACGAGCAGTATATGATAAATACTTTAAAGTAAAACGAAGTGATTATTTGAAGCGTGTTGCTAATAACGCCTCTCATAGGTACGTGTTATTCGCAGTCGCGGCTGGTCACGTGAGGTTTACTACCGTAATCACTTCCGGTTGAGTGTGTGGTGGACTGTTAGACCGATTAATGGATGAAATAAATGTTTCTGAGCCCGGAGGGCCCTTACTGTCGTCGGAGTGTATATCCATATTAATAATCTCAATATTATTAGCAGCGCACTGTGTATAATGCTCAGTAGGCCTATCCTTGCAAGCGCGCTGCGATAGCTCAGTATTATTCGAAGTACGCTGCGACAAACGCCTCCCGTAGTAAAAAGCGTTAAGAACAATAACTCAATATTTACATGAATGTTTTAATCTATCTATTATCACCCTTTGGCGAAGTGAATATACAGACGAATACGTCTTATTTCATGGAAATAAAAACAATCAAATACAGGAGTTCTAGAAAAACTGGGAATGAAAAGAGAGTTGATGAAAGAAATAATAACGAAGCAATTGAAATATTCCGGTCACGTTATAAAGCAACACTCTTATAAAAACCTTACTGGAGTGTAAGGTTAAAGGCAAGCGAGCAAGAGGTAGACAACGATACACGTGGGAAGATAACATCAAGAGATCGACAGACATCAATCTAACAGAATGTACAGTCAGGGCGAGAGTCAGAGTGTTGGAGATCCATTGCAGCCAACCTTTGTTGTGGAGACGGCACCTAATTGGTTGATTGATTATCACCCTTTATTCCACTTCCTTTATTGGAGTCAACATTTAGTTCTATATCCTTTTACAGGACGTTGCAGTCAACCTAAGCATTATTTTTGCTGTTTGTGATCTCTTGGCAAGTTTACGTTCAGTAGTTTGCCATTGCTTTCTGAACAACCAGCATCCATACCATTTTGTTTAAAAAAAAAAAAAAGACAAGGCGGTTTGCTGCCAAATCGCCCGCAGCTATATTTCAAACGCGGTATGCGGAATTACGAACTACGTCCATAACTCCTTCGCCGTATTTTATGTGTTTATTCAGGCTGCTCTTTATACCCAAGCTTTAGGTTACATATCGTTACGTGTACCTTGTCTAAACTCTTGGATTGCCGTATCACACTCAAGTGGCTTTTACCCAAATATACCAGACTCCACTTTAAGTGGCACCAGCAGTTCATTCTACAAGTTAAAGGGTTAAAAGTTAAGGTTAAAAGCTAAAGGGTTAAAGGCCAAAGAGTTAAAGGCAAGAAAGTCAAGTTCACTGTACTGGATTCTATAACATATAGTTCGGACTACTTTCGGCAGGGCGGCCTGCCGAAAGCATCGCACAGAGCACTAACTCTATAGTTCCAGCGCGTTAAAAATTCCATGGCTGTTGGAAATCACAGAGTGAGCCGTAAGTCTGGCCAATGTCCTGACAAAATTGTTATGACAAGAAAGCCTACCCATGGGTAGATATAGTACGTTACCATGGATGGAATCTGTCTAGAGGGGGCAAACCTGACACGAATACAAGGGGCATTCAACTGAAATACGTTCGTGCCGCACCGCGTGTAATTGCGTACGTTGAACATAATCATGTCATAGTCATATGATAAGTACTGACCAATGAATAAAAGAGCACGTGCTATCGTCCCATGATGCATAGGTTCTGTTTCTGACCGTTGAGAAAATGGCCGGGTTGATCCAAAATCCGTCCAATGTCGACCAGTGGACATTCATCTAAGAATGCAGGCAACGTATGGTAACACATGTGTGTCGGAACAAACAGTGACAGACTGGGTACGAATATTTAGGAAAGGACGTCAGTTCACGACAGATCTTCGACGGCGGGGTCAAGCGCATATTGTTGCATCAGAAAAAATCATTGCCAAAGTTAATGCAGCAGTACAGATGAACCGTTGTCGAAGCATACGTTCCCTAGCGAAAGAATTTGATGTGTCAATTGGGACAATTCAAAAGGTCGTTCGTAAGAAACTGCAATATCGGAAGGTGTGTTCACAGTGGGTACCACGGATGTTGACCGACCACCAAAAAGAGGAACGCATGGGATAGTGTTTGAACCACTTGCTGCGTTACAGAGTGGAGGGTGATGCATTTCTCTTCTGCATAGTGGCAGGCGATGAATCACGGTGTCACCACTTTAAGCCGAATAGCAAAAGAGAGAGCATGCAATGGAAGCATGCTGGATCACCAAAAGCCAAAAAATGCAAGTTACAGGTTTCCGCTGGTAAGGTTATGCTGAGCGCATTTTTTTACCATGAAGGGCTATTGTTGCCAGACTTTAAAGAACCTGGTGTCAACATCAGCTCTACCGACTACTTGCAAACACTAGACAAGCTGCAAAAAGCCATCAAGAATAAACAACCCGGCATGCTTTCTCGCTGTGTGATTTTGTTGCACGATAATTAGCAAGGAAGAAGTGGGAAATTCTGCAACATCCAGCCTATAGTCTTGATTTGTCACCATGTGATTTTCATTTGTTCGGATCTCTAAAAAAAAGCTCTCAAGGGGCAACGATTTCATACAGATGTAAGATGTAATGAACGCGGTAAACACTTGGTTCAATGAGCAACCACAATCCTTTTTGGCAGACGGCATTCGCCGCCTACCTAAGCAATGAGATGCTTGCCTGAATGCCTATGGCGACTTCTTCTGACCAACCCATGGTGCATAATTCATTCACAATGAATGCTTTGTTTAATTCTACTTCACCTGTTAATGTTTCTTTCATGCTTGTGTAATAAAGCCATTGTAATGGGTTTCAAATGAACGACCCTAATACAAGCCAAAGTGAGACATGTCGACCTCTGAGGTGCATGACCAGGTGTGAGGCACTCCTGATGAAAGAGTGGAGAAGAGGAAGAATGTCTGAAGTTTGTCTAAAGGCACGGAGCTGAGGTACCAGATGTGATGGGAGAAATACATGGTCATTCAGGGTGTAGACATTGTCACATGTATGTGGCAAACATAGAAATAGACATGTATGTGGCAAACACAGAAATAGACATGTATGCTTAGATGTATTTTATTGCATGTCATATACGATAAATAGATTCTGGCAGAAATTCCAGAGCTCTCAACAAGTCACCGGAAAGTAAAATAAACATCATTGTTAGAACACATATTTTAATCATAATAATGATAATAAACACATCACACTTTCTCACTGAATCTATATTTGGTGAAAGCTTATATTTGTATTAGCTGCACTGTTGTAGACTTTCTGACTACCTCATGATCCTCTTAACAAGAAAATCGTGGTCCAATGCCATGAAATTACCCCTGCTTCTTCTTTACTTCCTCCATTACCTCACTGAAGGTTGGGGGAGATGTAAAGATCTGTTATGCACTCTTCCTAATGCTCCTTTAAGTCAGTACGCTATAACCTGGACTGATGTCTTACTAAGCCCCATACCAGAAACACAACGTAGTAACACTGCGTGCCACAAAAGGCCACTAAGGAGGATTGGCATGATACTGGCCACCTCATTGCATAGAAAGCTGTAGAACCCAACCACTGACTGGGTGTGGTGTGAGATGTTTGAGGGGGCTATACTCCATCCCCATTGTGACAGTTTTACAATGAACCTGGATCTCCAGGTCAACCTACACTAAAGCTGGTATCCTGAAATGTCTAGGGAAATAAACTATGCTTCAGTAATGGCAGGCAGGGTTCCTGGAACAAGCAAAGACAGCGGTCACAAAGACAACTATAGACACAGGACATTAATGACACCCTGGGCATCAAAGTGGCACTCTGGAGAGATTTGTGGGTGCTCCAATCTCTTCCTTAACATCCCTGCCAGCAGGTATGGACTGATGCACCAGTTCTGAGTTGGTTGCTCAAATGTATTGTGCTTTTGACAAAATGTTCACATCTGGCGGCTTCTTGACATTCCTAAGCATGTCCATTATAAACATACAGAGCTGTATTTTTGGAGTCATCAAAGATTAATTGTTTTTATTTCTCCACAAATATCAAACGTTTATGCATTCACACTATTCTGTTTGTGTTGGAAACTACCACTGTTCTTGTAACTCTCCACAAGAATCGAATGTTTATGTATTCACACTATTCTGTTTGTGTTGGAAACTACCACTATTCTTGTAACTCTCCACAAATATCAAATGTTTATGTATTCACACTATTCTGTTTGTGTTGGAAATTACTACTGTTTCTGTAACTCTCCACAAATATCAAATTTTTATGTATTCACACTATTATTTTTGTGATGGAAACTACCACTGTTTCTATAACTCTCCACAAATATGGAATGTTTATGTATTCACACTATTATGTTTGTGTTGGAAACTACAACTGTTTCTATAACTCTCCACAAATATCAAATGTTTATGTGTTTACACTATTCTGTTTGTGTTCGAAACTACCACTGTTTCTATAACTCTCCACAAATATCAAATGTTTATATATTCACACCATTCTGTTTGTGTTGGAAACTACCACTGTTTCTGTAACTTTCCACAAATATCAATGTTTATGTATTCACCATGCCTGGTGCTGACGGTAATACTGGTCATGTACCACTATGTGGACAAATAAAAGTACGATTAAAGAGAGGGGAAAAAAATGGTTAAGAACCTGAGACTTAATAAAGAGGTTCTGAAAGTAGATGAAGAAATTCAAGAACAATACAGAGTGACTGTAAAAAAATAGGTACAATGCAATAGCTAAAATACAGAGTATAAATGATCAATGGGAAATGGGGACTCCATTCATCAAACTAGCAAAGCAATATTACCGCAGAGAAGCCAAAAAGCTAAGAAAAAATGGACGAATGAAGAAATATTAATGCTGATGAACAAAAGGAAACAGAATAAAAATGATAAACAAGAGTATGCTAAGATAAATAAAGAAATAAGAGATAAATGTGTGAAGGCAAAGGAAAGTTGGTTAAAGGAGCAATGAAAAAAAATTGAATTAAATTCCATTAAAGATCAAAAAAGTATGCACAGACAAATCAGTGAGCTCACAGGAAGAAAAATAAGAATAAATACAGGGTGTTTGAAATCAAAAACAGGAAAGATATTATTGGAGGAAGGTGCTATAATGAAGAGGTGGAATGAATATATAAGAGAATTATATAATGGAGAAAGGGAAGAATTAACAGAAGAAAGTAACTTAGAAGGCCCACCTATTCTAAAAGAAGAAGTCGCTGACGCTATGAAACATATGAAAAAAGGAAAAACAGCTGGGCCAGATGAAATCACAGTAGAAGAATTAGAAGTAGTGGGAGAATTTGGGGTAGATATATTAACCAAAATGCTGAATGATATTTACAACAGTGGATATTTACCGAGTGATATGCTAAAATCTGTGTTTATAGCAATACCAAAGAGACCAGGAGCAATTGAATGTGAAGATTTTCGTACAATTAACCTCATAAACCATGTCACTAAGCTTCTACTCAGAATTATAATGAGAAGAACAAGAAAGAAAATAAAAATGGAAATTAGTGAAGAACAGTATGTTTTTATGGAAGGAAAGGGTACAAACAATGCAATATATATTACGAACACTAATAGAAAGGTCAATAGAGGAGCAGAGAGACATATATCTATGCTTCATAGATTATACTAAGGCATTGGATAAAGTAAACCATGATAAGCTGATTAAAATGTTGGAAGATATCAACATTGATGGGAAAGATTTAAGAATAATAAAGTATATATACTGGAACCAAGTAGCAGCAATTAAAATGGGAAATAAAGAGGGTAGTTACGAACAGATAAAGCTAGGAGTACAACAGGGGTGTGTTCTGTCACCCGATCTCTTCTCCCTATATAGCAAATTAATAATGAGAGAGATCAAAGAGAAGCCAGGAATACTAATCAGAGGATATAATATAAACAATATATATATGCTATGCAGATGACACAGTATTGGTAGCGGATAATGCAACAGACCTACAACAATTATTGGACATTGTAGTATCAGAGAGTGCACAGAAAGGACTCTCCTTGAATATCAAGAAAACATTAACAATGGTGATATCAAAGAAAATGGGGACACCAAAATGTGACATAGAAATAGAAGGGGAAATTCTAAACCAAGTGGATAATTTTAAATACCTAGGGGCACTTATAACATCAGATGGAAGATGTACAACAGAGATTAAGAGCAGAATAGGGCAGGCAAAAGCCGCATTTCAGAAAATGAAGAGTATCTTATGCAATAAGTCTCTATCAATGAATGTAAGAAAGAGAGTGCTAAAATGCTATATAGAACCAGTTTTGCTGTATGGCAACAAATCTTGGAATGTAAAGGAACAAATTAGAAAGAACTTAGAATCAACAGAGATGTGGTTTTTAAGACGAATGTTGCGAATTCCTTGGACTGCCAGAGTAACTAACAACTATTGCCTGAAAGAGGCTAATGAAACTAGAACACTATATACAACAATAATAAAGAGACAAACAGCTTTCTTTGGTCATGTGATGAGAAGAGAGGCATTGGAGAACATCGTGACAACTGGAAAGATCGAGGGGAAGCGAGGCAGAGGCAGACCAAGAGAAATGGTGCTGGACGGATTGTGACGGTGGCATGGAGAAATATCATCAGCAGAGTTGATCCAGAACACCAAAAGATCGATATCTGTGGAGAGCCATGAACGCCTACGCCAGCCGGCATGGCACTTGATGACGATGATGATGTATTCACACTATTCTGTTTCTGTTGGAAACTACCACTGCTTCTGTAACTCTCCATAAATATCAAATGTTTATGTATTCACACTATTCTGTTTGTGTTGGAAACTACCACTGTTTATGTAACTCTCCATAAATATCAAATGTTTATGTATTCACACTATTCTGTTTGTGTTGGAAACTATCACTGTTTCTGTACAAATATCAAATGTTTATGTATTCACACTATTCTGTAGTGGAAAGATGGTGTAATTTTCAAACTGCCTAAAAAGGGCGATATGTCTGATTGCAATAATTGGCATGGTATCACTCTATTATCAGTACCAGGAAAACGTTTTTGTAGCATGTTACTTGAGAGATTGAAAAAGGCGATAGATGAAAGGCTCAGAGAAGAACAAGCAGGCTTCAGACCAAAACGGTCATGCATAGACCACATTTTCACCCTCAGAATAATCATTGAAGACTCCGTAGAATTCCAGTCGAAATTAATCACCAACTTTGTTGACTTTCAAAAAGCCTTCGACAGCATCCACCGTCCTTCACTTTGGAATCTACTTAACATCTATGGTTTTCCTACCAAATATACCAACGTCATAAAATCTTTCTACAAAGAGACACGTTGCTGCGTAAGAACAGAAACAGGCAACTCTGACTGGTTCTCAGTCGAAACAGGAGTGAAACAGGGTTGTGTCTTATCACCGATGCTTTTTGGAATAGCTATCGATTGGGTCATGCGCAAATGCACAAACAACACAAATATGGGTATCCATTGGGTTGACAAAATTCTAGAAGACCTGGACTTTGCCGACGACATAGTGCTTTTGAGTTCAACGCACCCGGATGCCCAAGAGAAAATAAACCACCTCCAAAATGTTTCAGGGCAAATTGGTCTCCAAATTAACACCACAAAAACAAAGACTATTGATCTTACCAACAGTTCAGATGACACCAAATTGAACAGCTACGTTCTTGAAAAAGTCAACAGCTTCACATACCTAGGAAGCAAAATGTCATCTACAGGGGACTCAACACCAGAAATATCATCTAGAATCGCACTTGCATCTAGTGCCTTCAATAAACTGTCAAACATCTGGAAGTCAAAGACACTCAGCAAACACACAAAACTTAAAATCTTCAACTCTTGTGTGATTCCAGTGTTAACGTGTGGATGTGAAAGTTGGAAATCAACGGTAGCTTTAGATAAAAAATTAGACAATTTTGAGAACAAATGTCTTAGAAGACTTCTAAACATCCACTGGACAGACTTCAGAACCAATTCGCAAATAAGACAAGAGACTAAGCAAGATACAGTATCAAATTTCATAAGAAGACGCCGTTGGAACTACATCGGCCATGTACTCAGAATGGACAAGACAATACTCCCCTACCAAGCCCTCATATGGTCACCGGTAGGGAAAAGAAAACGGGGAAGACCAAGAGAGACCCTACGTAGAACCATCATTAGAGAAGGCTCATTCAACGGCCAAGTAAATATCCAAGATCTACAACAGGTAGCAGCGAACCGCCAGGCATGGAGAGACAGGACTTCTGCCCTATGCGCCGCCTTAGGCTCAAGAGGAAAGACTAACTAACTAACTAACTATTCTGTTTGTGATGGAAACTACCACTGTTTCTGTAACTCTCCATAAATATAAAATGTTTATGTATTCATACTATTCTGTTTGTGTTGGAAACTACCACTGTTTCTGTAACTCTCCACAAATATCAAATGTTTATGTATTCACACTACTCTGTTTGTGCTGGAAACTACCACTGTTTCTGTAACTCTCCACAAATATAAAATGTTTATGTATTCATACTATTCTGTTTGTGTTGGAAACTACCACTGTGACTGCTCCAGTGTAGTTTGTTCATCACACAGGTCATCCTTTACTTTTCTGTAAACACTAAACAACACTTCTGGTCATCCATACACCCTGTCTCTTCCTATAGAAACATGTGCTCAGTGCACAAACTCCACAGAACCTTGAGATGTTTGGTGATAAACCCATTTTGTCCATGACTGAATGGTGCTATGCAAAGATATTTACTTCCCCACAGAAAACCCCCATCCATCCATCATGTGCCATGCCGGTAAGCGTGGGCAGGTCATGTTTTGCCATCTCACTCGATCACCAGAGTCGTGGATCAGCTCCGTGTTCCTGTCTCGACCATGCCATGTGGCCAAGCCATCCAGGTATTTGCTTCTAGGTCTTCCTCTTGGTCTGTTCCCTTCGATCTTGCCAGTTGTCACCAAGTTCTCCAATCCATTTCTTCTCATAACATGCCCAAAAAATTTTGACTGTCTGCGTCTAATGTCTCTAATCAGTTTACGATCTTCGTTTGTTTCTTGAAGGACCTGTTCATTGGTCTTTCTGGCTGTCCATGGTATTCTTTGCATTTTCCTCAGAAACCACGTTTCTACAGCCATCAGATGTTTTTCAGCTTGACTGCTCATTGTCCAAGCTTCACATCCATATAAAAGTACAGGTTCTATGTAGCACCTCAACACTCTTTTTCTCGTTTCAATTGACATCTTTTTATTGGTCAGTATGTTTTTCATCTTGCTAAAGGCTACCTTAGACATGGCGATTCTTGTTCTAATCTCTTCAAGGCATCTCCATTTTGGGTATAAAAGGGAATACAACTTTTTCACTTATTTCCTGAAGGTATTCCTTGGTTCTCTAAAACTCTATTTCTGGTCTCAAACAATTGAGTCAATACAGCTAAATTAATTAAACGGGCAGGATCACATTGGGGAAAAGGATTTTTCATCCTTTCTCTCTTTGGGGTTGAGCCATCAATCTCGACGTATTCGACAATTGTCAATAATGTATAAATAAAGTAAAGGACTCATTTCTACTCATTTACGGTTACAGGACATTCGGTGCTAGCCCCATATTTGTATCAACCAATCAGCACTTGAGGGGTGAAGTAATCAATATTCTGCTGATGACCTGTACCTCCCAGAACACTTCCCGGCACCCAGGTCAGGCTGGGTTGTCTTGGAAGCCTAGGTCAAGGTACTGGTAAAAAAATAGACCAACAAACCTCCCAGAATCCTACACATGTTCTAGGCATGCATACACATATCAGCTGTGTCTGCAATTAACAAAAGAAAACATAATAATAATGATAATGAGAATAAAAATAATAATAAATGTAACAAACAATCATCTCAAATTGCTCCCCTGTATATGTAAAATGTTACAAAAGAGACACAACACTTAAATCCTGTTCTTTGCTGTCAAAATGTAAATTCACACAACTACAGCCCCTTGAATATTCGACCACCAAAGACTGTCATTCTTTGCTGTCCACATGTAAGCTCAGTCAAAAACAGACTGTTGAGGATAACACCAGACGAGACACAGATTCCCTGCTGCTGTTGCTCATCACGTCTCCAGCCAGCTGTTAGTTCTTTATTCTGTCTGTCTGTTGACCCCAGGGTTCACATCTACAGCTGCCATCTCACACTGGTCGGTGTGCTGGTGTGTAAGAGAATCAGCACCCAATGTATGTAACAGCAACATTGTACATGTGATGCATCTGATAAACAATGAATATATGGGGAACTGATGAGCACAAAATGATTCTACAATGTTGGAGTTGTTGTTCAACAAACACTGAGTTCCTTGTTGTATATGTAGTTAACATCTTTTAATTTGTTCAGTTCCAAACTACACTGGCTCTATGGCGAAGGGATTATGGGCGCAATTCATAATCCTGCATACAGCATTCAAAACACAGCTGCGGGCTATTTTGTAGCAGCCCGCCTTGCATTAGTTATCATAAAATGGTACGAGTGCCTGTCATTCAGAAAGTAATGGCAAACTATTGAACATAAAGTTGCCAAGAAATCACAAACAGCAAGAAAATCCTGTGGTTCACTGCGACATCCTGTAAAAGATATGCAAATAACTAAACTATACTACACACATTTATTCATAACCCTGGGCAATGGATTGGAGTCAGGTGACATTGGGTTGGAGGAGTCAGATGACAATGGGTTGGGGGAGTCAGGTGACAATGGGTTGGAGGAGTCACATGACAATGGATTGGAGGAGTCAGGTGACAATGGCTTGGAGTCAGGTGACAATGGCTTGGAGTCAGGTGACAATGGGTTGGAGATAGGTGAAAATGGGTTGGAGTCAGATGACAATGGGTTGGAGTCAGGTGAAAATGAAACACCTCAACTTGTGGAGGACACATAACCATCCCAGGCCTGACCCCAGCCTGTCTACACGTGCTCTGCTGAATCATGGCCTAGTCATGTCCTAATATGCCTCTCTACAGTTGTGAAGTTCCAGTACCCAGTCTTGCACACCCAACTGGCTTAGAGACAGAAGGGGATCCTCTAGGTGTTTAATACAAACTACCTACAATTATGTTAAACTTCTGTACTTCAGTTAACACAAACTGTCTACAATTAGTTTAACTTCTGTAGCCTCAGTTAACAAAAACTGCCTACAATTATGTTTAAACTTCTGCACGTCAGTTAACTACAAACTGCCTACAATTATGTTTAAACTTCTGCACCTCAGTTAACACAAAATGCTTACAAGTTAACATGCTAAATAACTACTCAATTCAGTCAACACAAAACATAGACAAATAATCATATCAAACTACACTTTGTCAGGGCTGACACAGTGACAACAAACATATGATTTTCTTAAAATACCTGACGTCAGTTCAGCCAGCCTGTTTGACCTGTCAAAAAACCACTTACCTGGGACATCTCAACCTGTGACCGATTTGTTCTGTACCGCCTTCTGAAAACTCTGGATAGACGCCTTGATAAAGAATCTTTGACAGCTGTCAATGCTGCCACAATTCCAAATCCACCAGAAAAATATCTGCAGATGCGAAAGATAAGATGTGGTTTTAGCAACCAAACACCTGCCAGATAAGTGCTACATGAGAACATGTAGCTGTCTACAGAATGTTATGTTTCTGATTACACATTACAAGTGTAACAACGTAACAGAAGGTCAGCATGGCTGAATGGATAAGAGCGCTGGCTCTTTAACTTCCAATGTGCTGATGCCTGACATAGTGGGTTCAACCCCTACAAGGTCAGTTGGACTAAAATATTGACTTGGGGATGTAAATTACAAGTACCTCGGAAGTCACAGTGGATTTTCCTGATGGCGAGGGACACTGGTAAAAGGCATAGCTAATCCACACATAAAAATCAGTCCAGTGCTACAAGAAGTAGCAGCATGTTTATAGACTTTGCTTGAGGTCAAAGCGAGTGAAGATATAAAAATACATAACTATAATTATTCATTGGGATGAGAGCAGGGGAAATGTTTACAATAGACCACACGACGGGTCATCTTTTATTTCTTTGTTCTTTCTTGAGAAGTTCTTCCTCTTCTTCTTTTGATCAATTGAAATGTATCTATATCTGCAACTTTATATCTTGTATGATCAGATATAAAACCGCCTCGATACCTACTCCATCAGTAAAAGAACCATTATCTCCATATATCAAATCAACTATCAATTCCTGTGTTGAGTGCCAAGCAACTCACATAGGTAGAACAAAAAGACAATTGGCAAATGGAGTAGCTGAACATACGCTCATGTGGGTGGACAAGAGAGTTAATCAGTCTTCAGGAATCCTTGTGCAGTTGATATACTATAAAACATATGCTCATGTGGGTGGACAAGAGAGTTAATCAGTCTTCAGGAATCCTTGTGCAGTTGATATACTATAAAACATATGCTCATGTGGGTGGACAAGAGAGTTAATCAGTCTTCAGGAATCCTTGTGCAGTTGATATACTATAAAACACCCTCTTCTGCAATTTTTGAATACCTCGTAAACTATGGCCATAAAGTTAACAAAGATAAAGTGTTTCTGTACTGTATTCAATGAATCTTCTTCTTTGCATTCATCCGGAGTGTTTTTTCAGATGTGATTGCGGAGTGTTGTTACACACCCTTGGGCCAACTCATCCGACTTCTGCGTGCGTTTTTGACCAGGTTAGCATTCCTGGGAGACTCTCACTTTTGTGGTACTGTCTACATCCAGGTTGGTCAAGTTGGAACAGTCAAAGACCTCATGATCAACCCTCAAAGGAAGGCAGGGACAGTCCATGGTGGCTTCCATAGTTGCAGAGCTGATACATGGCGCCCTGGTGCTGGACTCACCGAGGGAATCGTCACGTCCTACTCATGGCTGCTTTAATTCCTCACTTCAATATATTGGGCATATCGTTCTTTCCAAGCCGTTCCTGCACAAACCAGATCGGTCTGCAGACGGTGTTCACTCAGTGAGTTTTCAAGTCGGACATGTGCTTGTCGCTGTGGCCGGGGACAATATAGTCAGAGCACGACTCCATAGTTTCGGGCACGACGGACATTCGGAAACTTAACTAGTGAGAGCTGTTCCGGACACGAGCTATTCAGAAAACTAGTTAGTCAGAGCTGTTCCTACCACGAAAGACATTTGGACATATTATGCGTTGTGCCTGATTTATTTGCACCCTTAAGCCAGCACATCCGACTTCAGCGGGCATTTTTACGGGTTTGCCTTCCCGGGTTTCGGCGGTATCTAATCGTCTTCGCACCTCTGACTTTCGTTCTTGATTAATGAAAACATTCTTGATTAATGCTTTTGCAGTAGATTGTCTTGTGGCGATCCAAGAATTTCACCTCTAACGCCGCAATACGAATGCCCCCATTTGTCCCTGTTAATCATTTCCTCCAATTCCGAAAACCAACAAAATAGAGCCGAGGACCTATTCCATTATTCCATGCACATTATTCAGGCAGCCGAGGCCTGCTTTGAACACTCTAATTTTTCAAAGTAAACGCGCTGGCCACCCGGGACGCTCAGCGAAGAGCACCCACGGGAGACGGTAGGGCAGGAACAACGGGCAGTGAACTGATGCGAGCTGGACTGCCCGCCTGCACCTGAGATCCAACTACGAGCTTTTTAACTGCAACAACTTTAATATATGCTACTGCAGCTGGAATTATCGTGGCTGCTGGCACCAGACTTGCCCTCCAATAGATCCTCATTAAAGGGTTTAAAGTGTACTCATTCCAATTACGGGGCCTCGATAGAGTCCCGTATTATTATTTTTCGTCACTACCTCCCTGTGCCAGGAGTGGGTAAGTTGCACACCTGCTGCCTTCCTTGGATGTGGTAGCCATTTCTCATGCTCCGTATCCGGAATCAAACCCTGATTCCCCGTTACCCGTTACAAATTTGATAGTTGTCAGTGACTAGCATAGTCAACAGTTGATTATTCGTATTTAATATTATGATGACCGTCCCGTCTGGAAGTCACAGACATGGTCGAAATCTATTATGAATTTTGAAACATATGATTGATCATGCAGCACGACAATGTGGGCAAATAAAAATAGCCTCATCAACTAGTTTGCAGCTCTTCGACTCTTTCATTGCTGTTCCGTTGATGCTTCATTCACATTTGCTGGATTGTTTCTGCAACCCTGGACATTGTTTTATTTGAGCTTTTTTGTTAAAGATATGCAAGATACATCTCAGCAATGTATTAGCTCTAGAATAAGTAGGATCGTGTCATCTTAGGAACGGTTCCAAATGTTGCTGTATGTAGCCGGGGCGCAGTGTTGGGGTGAGCTCCCAACATTGCTTAAATACCCCAATGGCTCGTGAATACATAACTCTGCAGCAAAAGTCCAACTCCTGGCCTTCACGTGGTGGAACTGTTTCTACTAACAGGAGAAGGGGCGACGGTGAGTTTCTGGCGCCGAAAAATAACCAGTATGCTCTAGATGTGTATGCACATACATGCATGCGCAAACACGTGTGTGCGCGCGTACACATCTAAACTCGAGTGAGACCACAGTCTGCTCTAGCAAAGGAAAGGTGCTGAAGACGGAGGCAACCAGCCAGGAGGCGCACCACAGAAATCAGGATGCCACGCAATTACGCAAAATGGAATATGTCGACTACTGCTACATGTTATGGTGCTCGCCCTGCTTTGGACCCCCAGACAGGTGCAGTGCCAGGCCCTATGTCTCGAAAGAATCCAACCCCAACTACTGGAGGTCCTTCTTAGATGTCCTGTGGAGCCAGGGGACATGAGAATAGAACGGCTGGCCATACTAAACAAAGACTTAAAATAATGCACTGGAATGCGAAAGGAGTCAGCAACAAAAAAATAGAATTGGAAAACATTCTGGACCAAGAAAAAGTAAGCATATGTTGCTTGCAAGAAACTCACCTCAACGAAAATATAGCCTTCAAAATCAGAGGCTACCAGTGTTACCGATCTGACCGAAAGGACAGGCGAAAAGGTGGGATACTGACCCTTGTAAAAAATAACATCACTGCTTCCCAAATCGAAGTCTACATGGAAGGGGCTGAGTATCAGACACTTAAACTTAAGACAGGCAATACAGACCTACATCTGATCAATTACTACTGTCCAAGTGATCGCCCACAGGCACTGGACACACTACCATTAACAGAAAAAATGATTGTGTGTGGCGATTTCAACAGCCACTCGCAGAGTTGGGGCTATGATCACATGGACCAGAGAGGAGAGAGACTGGAAGACTGGCAGGATGAGAATAGATTCATCTTGATTAACAAGCCGTCTGACCCACATACTTTCTACTCGAGATCATGGCACACTACAACTACACCTGACCTGGCTTTTCATTCACCAGACCTGGAGTGGAACATTACACGAATTGTTGGGAAACAACTTGGTGGCAGTGACCATCGGCCAGTCTTTCTAACTGTAGAAAATGAGCTTGTAAGTGAAAGCAGCACCCTCTCGAGGTGGAACTACAAGAAAGCAGACTGGGCAATGTACAAGAATCGCACCAGCATACTGGTTAGAAACCTGAACACTGAGAAAGACATAAATAAAGTAGTTGAAGAGTTTGGGAAATGCATACTACAGGCAGCGCGAGAAACAGTACCAAGAGGAGCCCGTAAACAATATAAACCCTACTGGAGTAGTGAACTGGAACAGTTGCATAATGATGTGGAAGTGTGTAGAAAGCAAGCAGAGGCCACACCCAGCCAAGAGCACCACAATAAATTCCAGCACGCAAAAGCCAAATTTCAAAGGGCGAAGCTGCAGGCTAGACGGAAAAGCTGGCAGGAGAAAACGGAGTCTCTGAACTTTGAAAGAGACACAAGGAAATTGTGGAAGCTTATAAAACAACTTAACGATGAGGGCACAGGGAGAAACTCAAAAATTGCACTACATAAAGATGGAAACATCTTAACAAGAAAGCAAGCAGCTGACCATTTTGCGGACTCATTCGCACAAGATAACAATATCAAAATTAGTCCAGAGAAACAACAAGAGATTCGAGAGAAACGGCAACATACAGGACAGAAGGAAATAGTACATGAGGTTCTGGAGGCACCCATCACAATCAGCGAACTGGAGCTAGCCATATCAAAACTGAAAATGAGAAAGTCACCAGGAGCTGATGGTATCTCCAATGAAATGATCAGGAACCTAGGAACAGAGGCCAAAGCAAAGCTGTTGCAGATCTTCAATAACAGTTGGACCTTAGGCAGTGTTCCACAAGCCTGGAGAGAAGCAATCATGATACCCCTCCTAAAATCAGGGAAAGATAGTTCCATTGCCTCTAGCTACAGACCAATTAGCCTCACCAGCTGTCTCTGCAAAACACTGGAGCGCATCATCAATCACAGACTGCAGTGGTACATTGAAAGTAAAAACATCCTTGTGCCACAGCAGGCTGGCTTTAGGCAGTGCTACTCTACGGAAGATCAGACAACCTACCTCTCTCAAGAAATTGAGGATGCATTCCAAGAGAAGAAGCTGGTGCTTGCGGCATGGATAGATCTGAAGAAAGCCTTTGACAAAGTCTGGAAAGAAGGTCTGATGAAGAAACTGAGAAACTGCAAAGTCAATGGAAGAATGTACAAATGGGTGAAAGCATACTTGCACAACAGAAGAGCCCGAGTACAGATAGACGGACTCAAGAGCAAGAAAGTACTACTGCGTCACGGTGTTCCCCAGGGCGGAGTCTTGTCCCCCACACTTTTTCTAATCTTCATCAATGATCTCGTTGCTAATCTACCGCATGGAATTAAAGCGGCAATGTACGCCGATGACCTGGTTCTATGGAGCACAAATGAACATGCATCAGTGGCCACCAGATTGCTACAAAGAGCTGTAGATACATTTGTTGCATGGGCAAATAGATGGTGTGTCAGCATAAACACTGACAAGTGCAGCACCACCCTATTTACCCTCTCTCCAAAACAAAAGGCAGGGATGATCCAGATAAATGGAACACCCCTAAGAGAAGATAAAGAACCAACATACCTTGGAGTAACATTTGATGGCAGGCTGACATGGAGAAAGCACATCAACAAAGCAGTAGCAAAAGCCAGAAGGAAAATAGCCATCCTGAGAAAGCTAAGTGGAACCACATGGGGAGCCAGTGGGAAAATACTTAGCAAAGTTTATCAACAGAGCATACGACCACACCTGGAATACGGGTCAACTGCGTGGTGTTCGGCATCAAAAACCACACTACAAGAGCTGGACAAGGTGCAAAATCAAGCACTTAAGAGTCACCACAGGAGGGATGAGATCAACCCCTATAGTGGAAATGGAGAAGATGGGGAGGACACAAGCACTGAGAGAGCGCAGAGATACGAAAACACTAATACAAGCAGAAAAGTTCCTCAGCTTGCCAGGCCACCCTATGAAGAACAGATTTGAAAACCTAGCTATGTGGCGGTTGAAAAGAAGTAGTTTTATCCACCAGGCCAAACGACTCTGCAGAGAAACCACCGATCTGCCCACAGTTGGTATCCCCCTAACAACTATTCCAGAGCGAACTCCATGGAAAGATGAACATAGACTTTCATTACAAATCCAAACAAAAGTGAGAGGAATATTTGACAACGAAGAACAGAACAGTGTGCAGCGCAGAACAGCCACTCTCAGCTTCCTTGATGAAGAATACCCACAGGACCTCTGGATCCGAGTCTACACAGATGGGTCAGCACAAAATGCTGTTCAAAATGGAGGAGCGGGAGTGTACATAGAATACCCAAATAATACTAGGGACACAGCCAGAGTACCGACAGGAAAGTACTGCCATAACTATGATGCTGAAATTGAGGCAATCAAGATAGCAACAGAGAAATTACTAAATACCAGCAATGGTACACAACCTGTGGTGCTATTGACAGATGCAAAATCAGTACTCGAGGCGCTCCTGTCTGGGAAATTGCCAGTACTAAGGACACTACTTTCTGAACTTAGCAGTCAGCATAGAGTCACCATGCAGTGGATACCATCCCACTGTGGAGTACCCGGAAACGACAGAGCTGATCAATTGGCTAAGGAAGGAGCCAAAGAAGAAAAGCCTGATGTGCCTGTTACATACTACCAAAAGAAAAGATTGATCAAATCTGTCAGAAGCCACCAAAACCTGCTCAAGATGACTACCACATTATGGACAGACCAGAACAAGTCATCATTCTGTGCCTCAGAACAGGACACAATAGATTACGCAACCACACGTGTACAAAATTCAAGATTGGTGAAACAGCCATGTGCACATGTGGATTGGCATCGCAGACAGCAGAGCACATACTCCAAGACTGCCCAAAATATAACATATCTAGGCAAACCTTCTGGCCTAGAGAGACGACAGTGGATGATAAACTCTATGGACCGCTGTGTGAACTGAAAAAGACAGTTAAATTCATACAAGAGACAGCATTGCAGTTATAGACATATTTCAAGTGAACGAAAGAAGAAGAAATCTAAGGAACCTCGACTGATTTAATGAGCCATCCGTGGTTTCACCATGAGACAGTGTAAACTTAGACATGCATGGCTTAATCTTTGAGACAAGCATATGACTACTGGCAGAATCAACCAGATATCTATCGCACAGACAGACTATTCACACACACACAGGCCAAGAGTAGCATCGCTAAAGCACGCCCTCCTGGTACAAGGTTATACATGCAAAACCACTGGATACCTACCAATGAGCTTTCAGGCTACGCTAGCAGGACTGACCAAAAAGCTATACCAGCTTACTGACTGCAGGCCCACTACTCATCGGGAGAGAGAGTGGGCGCTTATCGAGACTTTGTTGAACGGTCATACAAATTTGCTCTTTTGCCCGCTCAAACCACAATCCTAGCTGCACGATGCGGTTACATTCTCGAAACGCCTGTCTCGCTAACTTGCGTTGACTGGGAAGATCCCAGTTTGGTGCACCTCACACAGCCATCCGAGACAACGAACGCTAGACGTGAGACTGATCTTGCGAACCAGACCAGCCCTCACGTATTTAATTAATAATAAGTGATTACTCAAATACAGTAAAGCATTAGCAATTAGGTGGTTCCAGCAAGTTTTGTGCAAACAGAATGAGTTTTTTATTTTTTTATGTTAAATTCTATCGGGAAAACAAATGCTCCACATTCGAACAATACCAGTGATTAAGTGTTTTAAGTATTTCAGGAAAGTATTATTTGTTTATTCACTTCCTATGATAAATAATCTGCAGTATGCTTCTGATGAGATGCAGCGAATTGTGCCAGGCCATAAATCATACAACAGTTTGTCTGTGGCTTCCATGCTTAAAATTCACTAAGGGAATACATTGTTTTGAAACACAAATCGATGACTATATGCAGTTACTACTGATGGAATCAGAAATCCAATTTAGCATTAGCAGGGATGATTGCAGTAGACGATGAAGCAAAGGTGTGCACATCCAACTGGCTATTATAAATATAAGTATCCTCACTGTTCAATATCTTCATAGAGAGATGGAGCCCATACAGGCATGCCCTGAGTAGTGTGACATCAATGTTGAATGACAAATTCCCCTCTGCTGTGTATCCACCATGTAGTGGTAGAAGGGCCTGCATGTTCCAACGACCCCCAAGTGCTATGCCGACGGTAGCACAGCTAATGATAGGCCCGCATGTTGGACAGGTCAAGGGACAGATGTAGAATGACACAAACCTGCGTTCTTGTAGGTAAACTGGTGATAATCAAAGGTTAGGGAAAGCAAACCTAAAATTATGCTTGTCAAAGTCGAATGTACTGAGCCACAAGCTTGACAAAACAGTGCAATACAACTCACTGAATGATGGATGACAAACTCTGACAAAACTGTGACACTCACAGAGTTCATGACATTGTACTCACCCTGTCCTGCCTGCAGACTGTCTCTTGAGCTGGTTCAGCTCAAGCCGCAGGTTTTCTGTATCTGCTATCTGTCTGGCCAGTTGCCACTTCAAGTCCCTCCTTGCTGCTTTCTCCATCATGAACAGTTCTACGGCCAGGTCTTTGTTGGTTGTATCCTCAGCCTGTAGGTTACAGAGAGATCTAGTTTCTGAATAGATCAAACCTGCCTTTTTCTGTGGATGTGTGGTGTTCGATTCCTCCATGGGTAAGTAAAGAACCCTTTCACGCGCCGTGATGTACCCTGGGTATCTGGTGCTCCCAGCGCATTTCCTGGTACCAATTTTAGACTGGGTCAACCTGGCAGTCCAGGTCCATTTGTAAACACCCACCTTGGTGGGGAATCAAACACAGGACAGCAGCAACTGCCTGAGATGATAGAAAACATTCCTGGTATTGAGAAAAAGAACACTCAGCATGAAACCGAAAGAAGAGAAATAACCCTAAACTACATAAAAGAACATTACCCAAGCAGGAATTGGACCCATGCATATACAGATGGATCAGCCAAAAATTCAATAGAGAATGGAGGAGGAGGAATTCTCCTAAATTTAAAAAATGGAGTGAAAAAAACACATTCAATGGCAACTGGAAAATTTTCAAGTAACTTCAAAGCGGAGGTAGAGGCTTTGAAAACTGCAGCAGAAATGCTCCTGATGGAGGAAAATAAAGAGAAGCAAATAGCTATCTTCACAGATGCAAAGTCAGCTGTCTCAATACTCAAGAGCAATAACAGCACAGAACTAACTGACCTAAGAGCAGCACTCCATGGTCTATGCCAGAAATCCAAAAAAGTTGTAATACAGTGGATCCCATCACATTGCAGTATACCTGGAAACGAAGAGGCTGACAGACTGGCAAAAGAGGGCGGACGACTACCACAGCCTGACATAGACATAACCTATAATGAGGCAAAGAGGTTGATAAAAAGCACTTATAGAACCAAATGGGAATCTGAGCATCCAGGCCATCAGAAGGATGATGCATATTACAAACTCGACCGAAGAGAACAAGTAGCAATCTTCAGACTCCGCACAGGACATAACAGGCTGAAATACCACTTGTTCAATAAACTAAAGATAGGAGATACCGATGAATGTAATTGTAGAACTGGAAAAATGACAGCAAAACATTTGCTGCAGGATTGCCCAACGTATGCAGAACAGAGAAAGATATTTTGGCCCACACCTGCTTCATTTGAGGACAAGCTCTATGGAGATATCAACAAGCTCAAGTTGACCGCAGCTTACTTTAACTACATACAGGTTGACATTTAAAGGTGCATGAAGACCCAGAGGCATGAAATGGAATATTGCTTGGATAGCAAATCCATTATGTGGAAAGTCCAAATCGAAAGCTCGCTGTGTGGGCTTCATAAAAGGTGGAAAAGTGTCCTAGTGGCTTGAAATGGAATATTGCTTGGATAGCAAATCCATTACGTGGAAAGTCCGTATCTAAAGCCCACTGTGTGGACTTCATAAAAGGTGGAAAAGTGTCCTAGTGGCACGAAATGGAATATTGCTTGGATAGCAAATCCATTACGTGGAAAGTCCGAATCAAAAGCCCATTGTGTGGGCTTCATAAAAGGTGGAAAAGTGTCCTAGTGGCTTGAAATGGAATATTGCTTGGATAGCAAATCCATTACGTGGAAAGTCCGTATCTAAAGCCCACTGTGTGGACTTCATAAAAGGTGGAAAAGTGTCCTAGTGGCACGAAATGGAATATTGCTTGGATAGCAAATCCATTACATGGAAAGTCCGAATCGAAAGCTCACTGTGTGGATGTCATCTGCAGACTGCATACTTCTGGTTTCCGGAAGAACAGCCTATGGTGAACGGAAGGCCCAATATACGGAAGTGAGGCTAAGCAGCCATGTGCAGGACGTGACGATTCCTTGGGTGAGCCCAGTACCAGAGCGCTATGTATCGGCTCTGCAATTATGGAAGCCTCCTTGGATGGCGGGGAATGCCCATGGTCTGCCCCTGCCTTCCCTTGAGGGCTGACCAGGATCTTTGGCTGTTCTATATGGACCAGCTGGGATGGGGGATAACACCACAACAGTGAGAGTCAAACGTCCTAAGAAACCCCCGGGAAGGTTAACCCGGTCAACAAATGCCCGCAGAAGTCGGATGTGTCGGCCTAACGGCGCAAGAACGCAGCTCTGCTGTAAACAGGCACAACGCAATCACATCCGAAAAAAAACTCCGGATGAACGAAGAAGAAGAAGAAACACAGGACAACCAAGTTGCAGGCAAGCGTGCCAGCCACTGCACTACCATGGCTCCCAGGAACGATCAGTACAATGTTATTTCTAGTGTTAAATGTTTTAATAACAATCAGTACAATATGTTATTTCTAGTGTTAAATGTTTTAATAACAATCAGTCATTCATTCATTCATTCAGTAGCATGTCCTTTGCAGAACCTCGCTCCCATAACAACCTTCCGGAAAACCTCTCAATCATAAGCAAGATGTCCCGCATCTGATACACCCATCTGGAGATCATCCGCCACATCCTGCACCCATCTTCTCTTTGGCCTTCCTCTTCCTCTCTTCCCAGGCATATACCCTTCCATTATTGTTCTCTCCAAACTTTCGTGACGTTTCAAGTGACCAAAATATTTCAATTTTCTTTGTTTTATCGTCTTTAATAGCCAACCTTCTTCAATATTCAACTCTTGAAGCATGGATGCATTTGTTCTTTTCTTTACCCAAGATATTCTTAGAACTCGTCTATAACATTTATATTCAAAGGCATTTATGCGCTGTTCAGCTTGTTTAGTAAGTGTCCATGTCTCACAGGATAACAACCAGTACAACGATCAGTACAATGTTATTTCTAGTGTTAAAAGTTTTAATAACAATCTGTACAATATGTTATTTCTAGTGTTAAATGTTTTAATAACAACCAGTAAAATATATTATTACTAATGTATTTTTTAAATAGAGTTGCATATCCTTTACGGGACGTTGCAGTCAATACCAGCATTTTACTGCCGTTTTTTATGTCTTGTCAGTTTTACATATATTAGTTTGCCATTGCTTTCTGAACGACCAGCTCCTATATCAACACGTTAAAACCTGCGTGCCATGGTTTGCTGCCAAATATGTCACTGCTGTGTAAAGAACACGGGTAAGCGGCATTACGAATTACTCCGCAACGCAATCACCACGGAGACCGGCATCACTAGTGTTAAAAGTTTTAATAACAATTTTTTAACAAGCATGCTGAGGAGGGTCAGAACAGACAGGCTTCGTGCAGAGTGGCTTGCTTCGCTTCGGAGGTCATGGGTAGCAAGCATCACCTGGATCTTTTCTCCGGGGCATGCCGGCGTGCTGGGGAATGAACAGGCGGACAGATTGGCTGGCTCAGCAAAACTTGGTGGAGTATTGATGCATAACAAGGCAGACATGGTTGCGGCCTTGTGGGAGCACGTGTACACCTCGGAGGAGCAAATGGATCACCATAGTCTGGCAAGAATGAGGCAGCGAGGAGTGACGAGGGGATCTGGCCGACGCTCGACGCTCAGAGGAAAGGCGAGACAGACATATAATCAGATTGCTACTGGAACTATTGGTGTTGGAACTCTTCGCTGGCTGCTGAGGATGGGGACGGAGCGCTTATGGGAATGCCCCGAATGCTGTGATGTCGGTTCCTAAATCAATCAATCAATCATAACAATCAGTACAATACATTATTACTAGAGTTAAAAGTTTTAATAACAATCAGTACAATATGTTATATCTAGTGTTAAATGTTTTAATAACAATCAGTAAAATACATTATTACTTGCGTTAAAAGTTTTAATAAAGTCAATACAATACGATATTACCAGTGTTAAAAGTGTTTATAACAAATCCAAATCTATAACAATAACAAGTTTTTAGACTGTTATTTCAGTGCAGATCTGCTACGGCAAGCTCACCTGGGACCCAAGAAACAGTTCTTCTTATCAGAAATTCCTCTTATAAGAGGACAAGAGGCAAAGAAGAAGAACTGCCAGGAATGAAGCAAATTGTTCTTCACAACAGAAATTCACCACATCCGAGATCGCTTTAAGCGGTTTTCACTGTACTAGTGTTAAAAGCTAATGCTAATTTAGACACTCATTCAGGTGAGAAGCCAGCTGCTACACATGGAGTGTGTGCGACTACACATGGAGTGTGCGCTACTACACATGGAGTGTGCGCTACTACACATGGAGTGTGCGCTACTACACATGGAGTGTGCTCTACTACACATGGAGTGTGCGCTACTACACATGGAGTGTGCGCTACTACACATGGAGTGTGCGCTACTACACATGGTGTGCGCGCTACTACACATGGAGTGTGCTCTACTACACATGGAGTGTGCGCTACTACACATGGAGTGTGCTCTACTACACATGGAGTGTGCGCTACTACACATGGAGTGTGCGCTACTACACATGGAGTATGCGCTACTACACATGGAGTGTGAGCCACCACATGAGAGCTGTGAAACACCAGAAGGGCCAGAGCTTAGGTGAAAACTGGACACCATTAAACCAGGAGATCGCAGACTTGTCTGGTTTGTGTAGGAACGGCCCGTTGTGAAGGAAAGCCCAATATATTGAAGTGAGGATTTAAAGCAGCCATAAGCAGGACGTGACGATTCCCTCGGCTAGCCCAGAACCAGGGCGCTATGTGTCGGCCCTGCAACTATGGAAGCAACCTTGGATGGCGGAAAATGCTATGGACTGTCCCTGCCTTCCTTTGAGGGATGACCGTTGTCTTCAACCGTTCCATCCTGGCCAGCTGGGTTGCAGACGGCACCGCAAAAGTGAGAGTCTCCCAGGAATGCTACCTGGTCAAAAAAGCACGCTAAAGTCGATGTGTTGGCCTACGGGTTTCAGCCCAAGGGCGCATAACAGACACACCGCAATCACATCTGAAAAAAAACACTCCGGATGATCGCAAAGAAGAAGAAGAAACCAGGAGATCACATTGTATGGTGGTCACTGTGTTAGTAATATGAGACTGATCACTTAGAGTTAGCCCCAGCAAGGCTAGCCATGCACCATTGTCTTTGTGTGTAGAAGAGTAGATTAGTTTGTGTATAACTGCAGTGTTATAGAAGCACATATTTATGCACCTAGTCTGTCATTAGCTTGTGATTTGTTCAAGCATACTGTAACAACAACCAGACTGAAAATAAATATTGTTATCTGGTCTGCCAGTGAAACATTATCCCTCGTCAACCATATTGTGACCATAGATTATTTTTTTTTTTGCATTTGTTTGCTTTGAACTCAAGCGTAGTCTTTACATATGCTACTATTTCTAGTGCACTGAACTGATTTTTGTGTATAGATTAGCTTTCCCTATTACCAGTGCTCCTCGCCATCAGGCGAGCCCACTCCGACTTTTGAGGTATTTATAATTCACATCCCCAAGTCAAGGACGAGGAGTCAACATTTTAGTCCAACTGACCAGTGTATGGCTTGAACCTGCTACCTCAGCATCAGCACAATGGAAGTTTACGGTCATCTTTACTTCCCATAACATGTTTATAAAACAAAGAAAACTGAAATATTTTGGCCACTTGAAACGTCACAAAAGTTTGGCGAGAACAATAATGAAAGGGTATATGCCTAGGAGAGAAGAAGAGGAAGACCTAAGAAAAGATGGGTGCAGGATGTGGCAGATGATCTCCAGATGGGTGTATCAGACGCGGGACATCTAGTTTATGATAGAGAAGTTTTCCGGAGGGTTGTTATGGGAGCTAAGTTCTGCAAGGGACATGCTACTGAGTGAATGAACAAAAATTTCCTTGTACACATTTTAGACTGGATCAACCTGGAAACACAGACCAAATTTAATAACTCCCTGCTTTGATGAGGATTTGAACACATGACCACCGGGTGGGCAGGCAGTCAAGCTAACCACTGCGCTACTGTGGCTCCCTAAAGTCTAAACAAATGAGACAATCTGCAGCAGTAACCCAGAGAGATTTGTCACAGGTACCTTGATTTTCTGGGCAAATATGTTCCTGAGGTCAGTGACTTCAGCACGGGCACAACAATAAGGGCAGCTGTGGGCATCTTCTATCCATCGGACAATACAACTGTAGAATAAACATACATACATGTATGCATCAGACAACACTGCAACAACAGACATACAAATATCCAGGTGGCTTTAAATAAAAACCTTAAATGTTTTTTTTTTTGTGTGAATATATTCTGAAAAAGTAAAGAACAAATGTATCTATTTTCAATGTAGTCAGTCACCACGCTCAATACAAGTCCTCCAGCTCCGATAAAGTGCTTGGATTCCTGCAGAAAAAATGTCTCTTAATCACGTGTGTAACCACTCATGCACCACCTGCTGTACCTCTTCATCGAACCGAAAAGTCTGTCACGGAAGTCACGCAGTTGAAAAACTTCCTACTCCACTCATACACTTGCTGGACTGACAAGCATGCATCACCATACTGGACTTTCATTTCGCTGATGAATTTCTATAGGCTTCACCCTTTCACTGATCAAAAGATGGATAGTGCATGTCAAAAGCGGGGATTTCATCTTTAAACTGTCCTTATGAAGTCACTGTGTTCATCTGCACCGTGATGTCACACCCTTAACACTTCTGACATTCTTAACAACAATATTGACAGGTCACAAGACAATGGCATGGTTACTGCTATTTCAATCACACTTGTAAAGTTTTCATCTGAAACCCCCTCATACATCTGTTTATATGAGGTGGCAGCAACGTTCTACAAGGTCTTGCTGTATAATAATAAATAGATGATCAGGATTATTTGGTAGCCTGAATTATTAGTGATTATTTCATAGTCCTTGCCATGTAGCAATGCAGGGTCTACAGTACTAGTCCTGCGTATTAGTAGAATGTGTACAGTACAGGAGCAGTGAAGAAAAAGCGAGTGTAATTTAAGTTAACGACAGTTAACTAACGAGCACTAGGAAAACAAGGGAAGCCGAGACCTTTAGTAGATAGTGATGATGATTCACGAGAGAGAGGAGAAACTAGTCAAAAAGACTTGCATCACGTGATCAAAACAGCTGAGATCACAAGAATGAAAACTGCTGGCGGTCTAGTCAGTTAGGTCAGGGTTTTGACACAAGCAAGACATCAAACTGTTTTGAAGACGTGAAACTGTTTTGAAGTTGTGAAAGATCATCAAAGTAATTGATGTAATAATTCTCCATCAAGAATCGGAGATGTTTCATCCAGCTAGTATGGCTAAATGAATGGCCACACAAAGGTTTGTTGCATTTCACCGAATTCATGGCAGCTCAGCGATACTGCACTCCAGATGCCAAGATCAAGTTGTAAGTGTGACCTTAATTCATAGTCAGACATCTTTGTATGAAGTGAATAATTGCCCTACTGAAAAGATTGAGTCTTCTATTCAAATTTAATGAACTGTATCCAGCAGAAATGAATATGTCTTTATTAAGAATTATCACACGCCCTCCCACATATCCAGGACCATGTGATTTATGTCTGCTGTAATATTTGTCCACAATAAATGAAGAGTACCAAGGACGTCAGTATGTGCATTAATCATCGTATGTTGATGTTCCTGTTTAAATCTGTCCATGAATGTGGGAAGGCTAAAGAAAGTTGGTTAAACGAGCAATGCAAAAAAATTGAATTAAATTCCATTAAAGATACAAAAAATATGCACAGACAAATCAGTGAGCTCACAGGAAGAAAAATAAGAATAAATACAGGGTGTTTGAAATCAAAAACAGGAAAGATAATATTAGAGGAAGATGCTATAATGAAGAGGTGGAATGAGTATATAAGAGAATTATATGAAGGAGAAAGGGACGAATTAACAGAAGATAGTAACTTAGAAGGTCCACCTATTCTGAAAGAAGAAGTCGCTGACGCTATGAAACGTATGAAGAAAGGAAAAACATCTGGGCCAGATGAAATCACAATAGAAGAATTAGAAGTATTGGGAGAATTTGGATTAGATATATTAACCAAAATGTTGAATGATATTTACAGCAGTGGATATTTACCCAGTGATATGCTGAAATCTGTATTTATAGCTATACCAAAAAGACCAGAAGCAATTGATTGTGAAGATTTTTGTACAATTAACCTTATAAACCATATCACTAAGCTTCTACTCAGAATCATAATGAGAAGAACCAAAAATAAAATAAAAATGGAAATTAGTGAAGAACAGTATGGATTTATGGAAGGAAAGGGCACAAACAATGCAATTTATACATCTTCTTCTTCTTCAGCATTCCGAGCCATTGAGGTTCTTTGCTGCAAATACAATCTGTCTCCATTCGTCTCTCTGGTGGACCTTCTCTTGCCAGTCGTTGATTCCAAGTGCTTGTAGGTCTGTATGTATATTATCTCTCCACCGCCTTCTTGGTCTACCTCGGGGTCTACGGTCATTTATTTCCTGAGTGTAAGCGAGTTTTGTTTCCCTATTATCTTCCATTCTTTCTATATGCCCCAGCCATTGTAGTCTATTAGCCTTCATGATACCAGTGATTAGCGGGGACTTAAACAAATCATAAATGTCTTTGTTACTTCTTCTTTTCCACTCTCCACTTTGTGTATCCCTAATGGGTCCAAAGATGCGTCTTAAAACTTTGTTCTCAAAGGTTTGTAACAAGGCTTCGTCTCCTTTCGTTGTACGCCAGGTTTCAGAGCCATACAGCACAACTGGTCTGATCAGTGTTTTGTATATTGTGATTTTGGTGTTACGAGATAGCGCCTTTGATTTTAGTAGATGTTGTAGTGCATAGTATATCTTATTTCCAGAGTTGATTCTAGTTTGTATTTCTTCCCTTATGATGTTGGAGCAGTTGAAGATTGTACCCAGGTATTTGTATGTTTCCGTTCTTTTAATGGTCATATTATCTATTTGTATGTGGCCAGAGTTTTTAGCCATTCCGTCTCTTGAAATTACCATATATTCTGTCTTATCTTGGTTGATAACCAGCCCCATCTGTTGGGCTTTTTCCTTTAAGTGAGTCAATATTTCTAATGTCTTTTGTTCACTTTGCCCTATAATATCTATATCATCTGCATAACCAAGCAGCTTGGATGTTCCTCCAATATCACATTCCTCCTTTACCTTCCTTACAACTTTCTCTAGAGCCAGATTGAAGAGTAGCGGCGATAGTGCATCACCCTGTTTCAAGCCAGATGTTATTTGGAAGGGGTCTGATTTCCTGCCTTTATATGTTACTATATTATAAGTATCTTCCATGCATAGTTTGGTCATGTTAATTAACTTCCTTGGTATTCCAAATTCCTGCATAACATTCCATAGACTATTCCTATGGACACTATCATAAGCCTTTTTAAAATCCACAAAAATGTTATGGAGATCTCTTTTATATTCCCAATGTTTCTCGGCTATTTGTCGTAAGATAAATATCTGATCTATTGTTGATCTGTTTTGTCTAAAACCCGCCTGGTAGTCACCTAATATGTCTTCTGAATATGGTTTTAGTCTATTTAGTAATACTGCGGATAGTATCTTATAGCTTGTGGACAGTAGTGATATTCCTCTATAATTTCCACATTGGAACTTGTCTCCTTTCTTAAAGATAGGTATCAATAATGACTCTTTCCAGTCATGGGGTAATTCTTCTGTCCTCCAGATTTTTATTATTAGTTCGTATAGCTTTAGATGTAATGCATGGCCACCTGCCTTTATAAATTCAGCAGCAATTCCATCAGTCCCAGTTGCCTTATTGTTTTTAAGTCGTGTGATTACATATAGGATTTCTTCAAATGTAGGTTCTTCAATTTGTGGTTCGCATGTTAGAACCTCTTCCTGTGGGAAAATGTTACTTGGAGCTTCACAATTTAGTAATTCAATAAAATATTCTTTCCATGTGTTGCACATTTCTTCATTGGTATTTATCATATTCCCATTTTTGTCTTTTAAACCATATGTGTTTTGTTGGTGCCCTCGTTTCATTGACTTCAGTACTTTAAAAAACTTTCTGGATTCATTTTTCTGGTGATTAGTTTACCAAATCTTTGATTATATTACTCATATATTCTCGCTTCTGCTGTCTGACTATTTTTGTAGCCTCTTTACATTCATTTCTATAATGCTCTTCCTTTTGGATGTTATTGATGTCATTTAACCATACATGTCTGGCATTCTTCTTCTTAGTGACTGCTTCTTCACATTTTTGATTGAACCATCTGTTCTTTCTATGCGTGGTTGACACACCGAGACATTCTTCTGCGGTAGATTGAATTGTATTCTTGATGTTCAACCAAGTTTGGTCAACGCTTTCCTCCAAAGGGTTTTGCAAAGTTTCAAGTTTACATTTTATTTCATCTGTAAATTTCTCTTTGACTGTAATGTCTTGTAGTTTTTCTCTGTTATATGTTGGGTGTAATCTTTGTAATTTAGTATAGAAAGCTCTCTTAAGTTTTATTTTAAATTTTGCTCCAACAAGGAAATGGTCACTATGGCACTCAGCTCCTCTATAACTTCTGACTTGCTGTATGTTTGATGCATTTCTGTTGTTAATTAAAATGTGATCTATTTGATTATAGGTTCTCTTGTCACATGATTTCCAAGTTTGTTTGTGTATATCCTTTCTTTGTAGTCTGGTACTGCTAATCTGCAGTCCTTTGGCTTCTGCCAGGTTGATGACTCTCCATCCATTATCATTTGAAGTTGTATGTAGGCTTTCCATACCGGCCACTTTTTTATTAGTTTGCTCTCTACCTATTTTTGCATTGAAGTCTCCCAGCACAATCAGGATGTCCTGTTTGGGGGTTTCTTCTATGACATCTTCCAGATCATTATAAAAGTCTTCTTTAATATCATCTTCTTTCTCTTCAGTAGGTGCATGTACATCACTAATAGAAAGGTCAATAGAGAAACAGAGAGACATATATTTATGCTTCATAGATTATACTAAGGCATTTGATAAAGTAAAACATGATGAACTGATTAAAATGTTGGAAGATATCAACACTGATGGAAAAGATTTAAGAATAATAAAGAATATTTACTGGAACCAAGTAGCAGCAATTAAAATTGGAAACAAAGAGGGTAGTTACGAACAGATAAAGCTAGGAGTACGACAGGGGTGTGTCTTGTCACCCGATCTCTTCTCCCTGTATAGCGAAGTAATAATGAGAGAGATCAAAGAGATGCCAGGAATACTAGTTGGAGGTTATAATATAAATAATATACGCTATGCAGATGACACAGTATTGGTGGCGGATAATTCAACAGACCTACAACAATTATTAGACGTTGTAGTAACAGAGAGTGCAAGGAAAGGACTCTCCTTGAATATCAAGAAAACAGTAACAATGGTAATATCAAAGAAAATGGTGACACCAAAATGTGACATAGAAATAGAAGGGAAAATCCTTAACCAAGTTGATAATTTTAGATACCTAGGGGCATTTATAACATCAGATGGAAGATGTACCACAGAGATTAGGAGCAGAATAGGGCAGGCAAAAGCCGCATTTCAGAAAATGAAGAGTATCTTATGCAATAAGTCACTATCACTGAATGTACGAAAGAGAGTGCTGAAATGCTATGTAGAACCAGTTTTGCTGTATGGCAGTGAATCTTGGAATGTAAATGAACAAATTAAGAAGAAATTAGAAGCAACAGAGATGTGGTTCCTGAGACGAATGTTGCGAATTCCTTGGACTGCCAGAGTAACTAACGACGACTGCCTGAAACAGGCTAATGAAACTAAAACATTATATACAACAATAAGACAGAGACAAACAGCTTTCCTCGGTCATGTGATGAGAAGAGAGGCATTGGAGAACATCGTAACAACTGGAAAGATCGAGGGGAAGAGAGGCAGAGGTAGACCAAGAGAAGTGATGCTGGATGGATTGAGATGGTGGCATGGAGGAATATCAGCAGCAGAGTTGATCCAGAAAACCAAAGACCGAGATCTATGGAGAGCCATGAACGCCTACGCCAGCCGGCACGGCACTTGATGATGATGATGGTGAATCTGAGACATTGAGCCGACAACAGGTTATTGGCAGTCCTAATGTCATTAGAGATCAATGTTGACTCACACTTCAACTTCCTGTGCGCTGCTGTCAGACGGGCTGTGGATCTGTTCCACACACAGGCAAGCTGGACTTAAGTGTCGACTTCTTCACAAACTAATGGATTACTGCTAAATCTAAACTTGCCTAGTAAACCATAAACAGCCAATAGGATCTAGGGGTGGTTGCAACATCCTGCTACAGACTAGCAATTTGTTTTTTGTTTGCTTGCTCGCTTTGAAATTAAGCATAGTCCATAAGTGCTAATTCTACTAGCACTGAACTGAATTTTGCGTGTCGATTAGCTTTCCCTATTACCAGTGTCCCTCGCCATCAGGCGAACCCACTCTGACTTTAGAGGTATTTATTATTTACGTCCCCAAGAGAAGAGGACGAGAAGTCAACATTTTAGTCCAGCTGGATGGTGTAGGGGTTGAACCCCTTACCTTGGCATAAGCACATCAGATGTTTAAGAACACACCTTCTTATTCATTTGGCCATGCTGACCTCCTGCAATTGTCTAATCTTTCAGTGAGTGGTTATGAAAGTGAAACTGTCATAAACTGAACACACTGGCTCCATAATTCACAGCAATTGTGAATGTTCAAAGAAGGTTGCCATAGAAATACTGAGGTGAGAGAACATGAAGAGCATATGGCACAACACCAGCAAACGAATACAAATAAACATTTTGAGTCACTGCATCTTCAGACACTAGCTGGACTAATCCTGAACTGATCCTGATCTTCACAGTAAAGAAGGCTGTTGAGGATTAAGGACTGTGTACAGTGCAAGATTGCAAGTGAATAAAAGTACTTAATCATGATGATGGTTGATGATCATAAGTACGTTCCATGTTTATTGGGATGGGACCCGGTCTTTTCAAGCCATCAGATCTCACAAGGGTCACCAACTCTTTAACAGGGCTCACAACAACAACAACAATGTATTTTATAGCTTGATTTTGCGCTAGTCTCCACCATCCTCATCATAATCAGCTTTCTGATCATGTCACTTCATAGTTGTCTGTCATCTGCTGTTTTCTTTGGTTTCATGTATGTCTGCGTTGAATCTACACATGCTTGTTTTATAAATGTTTGTCTTGGTGTGCCCCTACCTTTTTTTCTTAGTGTTTTTCCCTTCAGTGCTTTCTTTGACATTTCTTAATTTGTCAATTTTCCAAGCCTATTGCAACCTGTTATTCTTCTATAACACCACAGCTCAGATGCTTCTATACAGTTTTCATTATATGCAGCCAATGCCACATGTCTAAACCACATAATGCTATTGGCCAGATGTTCATATGATCAAACCACATATTCTCTGGTCTTAGGTGTTTTCTTTCACAGAGACCCTGAAAGAAAGGACCACAGAACAAGGTAGAAGGTTACCTGCGTCCAAACAGATGACCACATTTCAAACTGGTCAGTCTGTGATCCCCGCATGCTGACCATGGAGCCAAACAAATGGAACAGTCCTGAAAGTGAGTATATCAACAATACACAGAATTAATATTGGTAAGTCAACAAATCTATCTAGTGCCATTTCCACTTTAAAGGTTTTTTAATAAGGACTTGTGGTTCCCCAGGGACAAGAGCCACCCCATGAGGTTCCACGTCTCTGTCTTTCCTTCTGATGACTGCCTCTGCTGGTGGCCAATACTGGGTCAAAGTGCAAATGACTACACTTTGATCTTAGCCAACAGGCCGAGAAGTGATGGCAGACTGTAATGAGTCTCCAGTGGGTTGTGATAAGAGTCGCTTGTTGTGATGAGAGCAAACTTCTGCAAGGACTTGCTACATGATGATAACAACAGCTGTAGCTTTGTTGGGTGCAATCAGTGCCTATGTAGTTGAGAGGTAGGTAGGTAGGTAGGTAGGTAGGGTGTGTGTGTGTGTGTGTGTGGGTGGGTGGGTGGGTGGTATGTGGGGGGGGGGGGGGGGGGGGGGGGAGAGAAAAATTATCTGGATTATATAGGAAATTTCAAATTTTAATATAAATGTTTTTTACTTATTTATTTCAGTATAGCTACACTGGTATATTCTACTAAAACTCAGTGATAAACCAAACAAGTGATTTAAGGTACACTGCTATGAATATTTAAACAACATTTTAATCAGTTTATATCATTTGCATTTCCCTGTGGCACTGGAGTCTGTTAATTATATAAGAAAAACTTCCACCAACCATCACTCGTTTAACCATTAGTTTCTGTTATCCGTCATTATCTTTAAAATATGCATGAGTATCAACAAACTAACAGACATCTTTAAAATTGTCTATTGATTACTTTTACTTTTTATGGATTGCTACTGTAAAAAGCTGGAAGTGGCTGTATTGTATGATGGCGGAAGTGATTAATCGTTGGTGGCGGAGGAGTTGAGATTGATTTGGTGCGCCAAACACCCATTACTAATCAGTTGCTATTGTGTTACATACTGGTCTCAGTTGTGACAGAGTAGCCTATGTGTTTGAATGAATGTTTTGTTTCATAGTGCCCCGATTAAATTTTTCAGCATAATGATACAATAGCGCTACTGTTCTGTATTTTTTAAGCTGTGTTTTGATTTCACCACTTATATGTAGGTCTCAAAAGGTAAGGCCTAATCTTTTTGATTTTACTGTTCTGTAAAACTGTTCTAAAATGGCTGAAAAGCAGAAATGTGTAGTCCTAGGTTTTAAACAGAAACCTGAAATTATCAAACATTTGAAGAAAGGTGGAACTGCCACTAGTATTGCTCAGAATTAGAGTTGGAAGAACAACAGTCAATAATATCAAATGCGATGCTGAAAAGATTAAACAACATGTATCAAAAATGCAAAGCACTGAAAGAGATGTTAAGACTCGTAAAACCATGAAACCAGCAAAATTTGACCAGCTGGATGTGTAGAGATTTCTGTTATCCGTCTACTCGGTTATGCATCACAGCCCTGGTCCAGACGGTGACGGTTAATCAAAGTTTTACAGTACCTGAAACGTGTGGAGGAAACATGGCAATCTAGGCCTCTTCCTAGCAAGCGTGTATGCGCCACTGTGTTGAACCTAAACATGCCTCTCCCCAGATGTGAAGTTCCAATAGTGGGCGGCTAGCTGGTTCATGAGCTTGGACAGCCCTGCAACATAATCCCCCTGAAGATCTGGGAAGGTTAACCTGGTCAACAAATGCCTGCAGAAGACAGATGTGTCGTCCTAACGGCGCAAGAATGCAGCTCTGCTGTAAACAGGCGCAACACAATCATCATCATAATTAAGTGCCGTGCCGACTTGCGTAGGCGTTCATGACTCTCCACAGATCTCAGTCTTTGGTTTTCTGGATCAACTCTGCAGTTGATATTCCTTCATGCCATCGTCGCAATCCATCCAACATCATTTCTTGTGGTCTGCCTCTGCCTCTCTTCCCCTCGCTCTTTCCAGTTGTCACAATGTTCTCCAGCGCCTCTCTTCTCATCACATGACCAAAACAGGCTGTTTGTCTCTTTCTTATTGTTGTATATAATAATCTAGTTTCGTTAGCCTCTTTAAGGCATTAGTTACTTAGGCAGTCCAAGGAATTCGCAACATTCATCTAAGGAACCACATCTATGTTGCTTCCAATCTCTTCCTAATTTGTTCATTTATATTCCAAGATTCACAGCCATACAGCAAAACAGGTTCTATATAGCTCTTCAGCACTCTATTTCTTACATTCAATGATAGTGACATATTGCATAAGATATTTTTCATTTTCTGAAATGCAGAGTTTGCTTGCCCTATTCTGCTCTTGATCTCTGTTGTGCATCTTCCATCTGATGTTATAAATGTCCCTAGATATTTAAAACTATCCACTTGGTGAAGAATTTTCCCTTCTATCTCTATTTCACATTTGGGTGTCACCTGTTTCTATGATATCACCATTGTTACTGTTTTCTTGATATTTAAGGAGAGTCCTTTGTTCACACTCTCTGTTACTATGTCCAACAATTGCTGTAGATCTGTTGCATTATCCGCTATCAATACTTATACTGTGTCATCTGCATAGCGTATATTATTTATATTATAACCTCCAAATAATATTCCTGGCTTTTCTTTGATCTCTCTCATTATTACTTCGCTACAGAGGGAGAAGAGATCCGGTGACAAATCACATCCCTGTCTTACTCCCAACTTTATGTGTTCAACACAGTCACATCCGAAAAAAACTCTCCGGATAAAAGCAGAAGAAGAAGAAGTACCTCTGGAGATGGTACTCTGGTATTGAGTTGAGAGAAAAGTCTTGACACCTAACCTCTCTGACTTGGGGAATGATTCTCTACCATCATCATAGGAAATTGCTGGACTCTCTTGCAGTCTGGTAGTGTGCAATGTTGGAGTCCTCAGTAGGTTGAGTTCATCACATGGAATAAAGAAAAAGCAGCGGCTGCAGCAGGATATAACGATATGAATTGGAAACAAATAGATATATTAAGCTCCTGCGAGAAGAAATGTACTAAACACAAACACGTTGCACATACCTTACAAGGAGATCCATCGTATACCGGAATACAAGTGAAAATCCAAAATCAGAAGTAATCAATAAATATATAAAATGAATAATAAAATAAAATACACACAAAAGCGTACACTACGACACACAGGATGGCCGACATTTCGATTCTCAGAATCTTTGTCAAGGACAGGACAACACAGATAGATAAACAACAAAATACAAAAAAACAAAAAGCAAAAAGCACCACTACACTGTTTCCATGCGGGAGCAGAAAAAGGCGGCTAAGCCAGTTGCGGAGGCACTCTTTGGCTGAAGAGTTTAAGTATAGTAGGTTGCCAGATAGGATTTAGGTCGCCAAAAATATGCGAACAGTCTGATATGAAAATATAGGGGTGTGGAGACAGTTAGGTATGAATATAAAGCATGGGGGTGGGAAGACAGCATAGTGATAGACAGTGCAGACAGTTGGAGAAGATGGCACAGTTATACAGTGGCGTCCACAACAGTAATGATACCTGCTGGATGGACGCATCCCAGAGAGTTGATTAATTGGCATTCAATTTTGAGCCTGATGGAGCTGTTGGAGAAACAGGGTTTCAATGCAGTGCCACATACATCGTCGACTCCATTATGGTTGGGGGAATTAAAATGGTTGGGGACAGGTTTGTCAGCACCCTGAGTAATGTCTCTAAGGTGTTCTCTAAAACGGTCAGCAAGGCGTCTGCCAGTTTGACCAATGTATTTCATGTCACATCGTTTGCAGATGATGACATATATCAGATTGCGGGATGTACAAGTAAAAGAATCCTTCAAGGAGAAGGTGCCTAGGGGGAATGTAATCGCCGGTGTCTGAACAACGTATGGGCATGTCAGACAGTTCTTACGATGGCATTTGAATGTGCCCACAGATGAAGTGACCGTGGGGAGGTGACTATGCACAAGGTGGTCTCTGAGGCTCTGGTTTCGGCGGAAAATTACCCTAGGGCCATTGGAGAATACCTCACGAGTGGTTGGATCGGATTCCAGGATAGACCAGTGTCGGAGGAAAATGTGCTTGATGGCATAAGCATATGGATGGAAGGTGAGGATAAGATTAGGTTCATTGTTGGGAGGTCGTGTTTGTTTGACCAGGAACATTTCCCGCGAGACTTTGGTTATGTGACAGAAAGCTGTGGACAACATGTTCTCTGGGTAGGACCGTCTGTGGAAAAAATCAAGCATTTCATGGGCTTTCTCGAGGAAGTCATTATCATCCTGACAGATACGATGAAGGCGGAGTAGCTGGGAGTATGGGATGGAATCTTTGCAGCTTTTGGGGTGGGATGAGCTGTACAGGAGGAAACCGTGAGCATCCGTAGGTTTGTAGTACACAGAGGTCGCGAGGCCTCTGTTGTACTGTAGGCGATTACATTCCCCCTAGGCACCTTCTCCTTGAAGGATTCTTTTATTTGTACATCCCGCAATCTGATATATGTCATCATCTGCAAACGATGTGACATTAAATACATTGGTCAAACTGGCAGACGCCTTGCTGACCGTTTTAGAGAACACCTTAGAGACATTACTCAGGGTGCTGACAAACCTGTCCCCAACCATTTTAATTCCCCCAACCATAATGGAGTCGACGATGTATGTGGCACTGTATTGAAACCCTGTTTCTCCAACAGCTCCATCAGGCTCAAAATTGAATGCCAATTAATCAACTCTCTGGGATGCGTCCATCCAGCAGGTATCATTACTGTTGTGGACACCACTGTATAACTGTGCCATCTTCTTCAACTGTCTGCACTGTCTATCGCTATGCTGTCTTCCCACCCCCCCGCTTTATATTCATACCTAACTGTCTCCACACCCCTATATTTTCATATCAGACTGTTCGCATATTTTTGGCAACCTAAATCCTATCTGGCAACCTACTATACTTAAACTCTTCAGCCAAAGAGTGCCTCCGCAACTGGCTTAGCCGCCTTTTTCTGCTCCCACATGGAAACAGTGTAGTGGTGCTTTTTGCTTTTTGTTTTTTGTATTTCGTTGTTTATCTATCTGTGTTGTCCTGTCCTTGACAAAGATTCTGAGAATCGAAACGTCGGCCGTCCTGTGTGTCGTAGTGAATGCTTTTGTGTGTATTTTATTTTATTATTCATTTTATATATTTATTGATTACTTCTGATTTTGGATTTTCACCTGTATTCCGGTATACAATGGATCTCCTTGTAAGGTATGTGCAACGTGTTTGTGTTTAGTACATTTCTTCTCGCAGGAGCTTAATATATCTATTTGTTTCCAATTTATGAGTTCATCACACGGAGGTCATAGTTGATCCTCCCTGCAGTGGCCAGACCATTGTCTGTCCATGCTTCCCCACAGTCAGTATGTGACCCAACATAGGCACAGCAGCAACACTCGATCCCATCTGTCAATCATAACAGAAATACAAACAGGGTACTTACATTATCTTTGTCATTATCATTCTTGCTCACACACTCTTCAAAATCAGTCTTTGCTTTCTTTGCAATACTAGGTGCGCTGTCTTCCTCTGTTATTTTCCTTTTCTGAAAGGCATATATCACTAAATACAAGTGTTATTAGCTTCATTATCAATAACATAATGTTCTTCTTCTTCTTCTTCTTCTCTTCCTCCATTTACCACAGTGAAGTGATGAAGGAACGATGAAAGGATCTTTAATGCACTCTTTCAAATGGTTATGTAGTTTGGTCTTCATTTCTCTAAGGTTGTTCTTGATACCATCACTTCATTTTTTACATGGTCTCCCCTTGCTCTGTATTCATATTTCTTCAGTGTGGCTCTTTGTACCAGATGGTACCAGGGCATTCTTGTGAGGTGGTCAAACCATTTAATCTGTTCTGTAATAAACTGCATGACTGGTTTCAGACCTAGCCTTCTTCTAATTTCCTCATTCCTAATTCTATCTCTCACAGTTACTCTCTTATAAGGCATCTCATCTTTGTTATGATTTTCCACTCATTACTTGCAGTAAGCGCCCTGATTTGGCATTGGTAGTGTAATGTCAGCCAAAAATTAGATTTTATGAGATTTGCTTTAGTAGTTTGAGTTGGGTCAAGAACCAGCATCACAGCACTCTGGACATTCCCATACATGCTCCATCCTCATCTTCAACAGCCAGCAAAGAGTCCCAATACTAATGGTAACAGTTAGTTTATGTAACTGTCTGGCCTTTCCTCGGAATAGTGATTGTCTGCCAGATCCTCTGATCATTCCCTGCCGAACCATTTTCTGTAGGCTATGATGCTTGCTTGCTTGTGTTCGTTGGCTTGAGCTCCAACGTGAAGTCCTGTATGTCGGATGAAAGCATCCTGTTGTCTAACATCAGTGTGATGTCATACAGGACCTGAGGTTTGCGTGAGTATCCGTTGTCCCATGTCTGGCTTATTGGTGTGCAGACTGGTGGTTCCTCGCCGTACAGGCAGACACTCTCCAACATCGGAGGATGTAGGCTATGATGATTTATCTGTTTTTCCACACTATAGACATGATCTCAAAGGGCACTGACCATGTCTGACATATCATGTACCAATACTGTAGGTAAGCATGGTCGAATAGATAAGAATGCGTGTCCTTAAACGTCCGCTGTGGGGATGCCGAGGTAAGGGGTTCAACCCCTACACCGGACAGCTGGACTAAAATGTTGACCTATCGTCCCTGAATTGGGGACGTAAATTACAAGTATCTCTGAAGTTGGAGTGGGTTCGCCTGATGGCGAGGGACACTGTTAACAGGGAATGCTAATTCACATGCAAAATTTAGTCCAGCACTACTGGAAGTACTGTATATGGACTATGCTTGAGTTCAAAGCGAGGGAGCGCCCCCAAAAAATGCACCAATATACCACCCACCTGAGTAGACCCAGCCAATGTCTACCTGCTCATTTCCCACCATGTCAGCATGCCCTGGGAAAAGATCCAACAGATGTTCCCTATCTTTAATATTTTAATTGAAGCATGTCACTCTGCATGAAGCATGTCTGTCTTCACCTTTCTCGGCATACTCTGTGAGCCCGTTACAGTCACATCATGTGTGTGTTGTTTTCCCTCAAGCCAATGGAAAGCCACTGTGACTTCCTCCACCTCCATTCTCAGACTAGATGTTAAACATGGTAAAAGACTACAAAACATCATTATGGAAGAAAGTTATATGGGAGGCAGAGAAGAAGAAAAACCTACAAGGCAATGGTCTAGGTTCAATCCCCAGCAGATGATCCTTGGTTTTGTCCTACCAATACGGCTCTTGGGGTTTGATCCAGCCTCATAAAAACTGGTACCAGATAAGTTTTCGAGGAAGTGACAGGGAGGGACATGCCACGATGGAGAAAAACCGCTCCCCCCCCCCCCCCCATATGTCGAGGACAATCATATGAAAGTTTAACACTTCATATCCCACCTGTAGTATCTGCTATGGAACTACCTTTATATATATATATATATATATATATATATATATATATATATATATATATATATATATATATATATATATATATACAACTGTCAGAGACTTGAATGAGCTACCGTTGAATTTCCTTTTGTCAGTTCAGTCCATATTATTTTCTTCTGCAATTTCGGAGCAAACTTAGAAAGCTCATGAAACTAGATTCTTTACTTCTCTTATTATTTGTATTTCTATTTCTATGCAATAGAATTGTCGTCTTAGTCTTAAAAAGTTAATAAATTTCATTCCAATACCCTGTATGTGTACTGTGTAAAGTAATGATGACCATATCATATCAGCAATGTTAACAGTGATAAGGCTGACCTTATTGTCATGTGTTGGTGCCGTTCCTGTTACAAACTGGAAAGTTTTGTGTAGAGCTACCACGACCCTGGAGAAAGCCAACTCGCGTCCGCTGTCAACTTCTGTTTGGTGCCTGCTAGTGCTAGCGATTTGTTCAGTCTGCCCGTTAAACACGGTTTGTTTTCCTGCAGGTCTAGATATAATCGATGCAGCACACATCTTCCTCTGATTTAATGCAAACACCGGTTTATAAGTAGCTCCAAAGATACAACCTTTCAGTGGTTGTGAAGAAAACTTGCATTATTTCTTCAAACTTCCAGTTGTACACTTCTCAACTTTTGTAACCGTTTCTGCCAGGCATTTTATCATTTTACACCTGTAAACAAGTCATTAATCAAAATTGTTCTTATTATTATTTACATATTTCTTAATTTTACATAGATGTTGTTTTTATGTATATATAATTTTCAAAGAATTTGTTTTGAACTCATGAGAATATCTTATCATAGCTTTAACAGCAAGTGTTAAAATTAAAACTATGAGCCAAAAAGGCAATATTTCCTCCAAGACGCAAGTCTTCGTGATCATGTTTTGTATGGATGTGAAGCGTGGACAATGAGCAGTCAAGCTGAAAAACACATTGCTGTGGAAATGTGTTTTCTGAGGAAAATGCAAAGAATATCATGGACAGACAGAGAAACAAATGACCAAGTGCCACAAGAAACAAATGAAAACCGAAAACTGATTAGAGAAATTAGACGCAGGCAGTCAAAACTGTTTGCCCACGTTATGAGAAGAAATAAATTGGAGAACTTGGTGGCATCTGGCAAGATCGAGGGGAAGAAAACAAGGGGAAGGCGGAGAAGTAAATACCCCTACGGCTTGGCCACGTGGTATGGTCTAGAACACTGAGCTGATCCACGACTCCGGTGATATCGTGAGATGGCGAAACATGACCGTCCACGCTTATCGGCATGGCACATGATGAATGAATGATCATGTCTGACCATAGCTTTCTCTCCCCTGTATTGTCTATCTTTTCTGATACCATAATTTCAAACTGTTTAGCATCGTCTCTCTTGATTTTCCCCTGCCTCTCTTCCCCTGCAACCTTCTCGTTATAACGTACTCCAACTTTCCCCTTCCCTTGACATGTCCAACGAATGTGGACGGTGTCCTTCTGATGCAAGTAATTATTTCTCTTTGATTGAAGATATAAGATGTATTAAGGAAGTTAAATGTAGAATATTCCAAGAAAAGACAGCATTTCACAAGATAAAGAATATTCTCTGCAATTTATCTTTCGCAACTGAGGTAAGAAAAATAGTTCACAAGAGTTATCAACAATTCAGTTAATCCTGATGAACGGAGGTAAATAATAGACAATTAGCAGACAAATTACGTGGAATTTGCGGATATGTTGTTTTATAGAAAAATTATGAGTACACGGTGGGCTGATAGAAAGAGCAATGACGATTTCTTCTAAGAAGTTGGCTCAGAAAGAGAACTGGTTACTCGCATCAGAAGTCTACATTGTTTGGGCATGTCATGAGAAGGGGAAAACTGGAGTCTGTCGTCTCAACGGGAAAGCTGGAAGAGGGGGGGGGGAGGCATGAGGAGTCCCAGAAAGAAGATGCTAGATAGTTTGACATATGACATGGAGGAACATGTGTAGCAGAAATTATTGACGGTAGACTAGATGAGACAGAAAGTTGTGGGCAGATACGATCACCAAATCCACACGGCATGGACTATAAGAAGATTGGCAGTACACGAGACAGAAGACAGGACAGACATTATCACCAACACCACATGGCAGGTCGCCATAGGTCCGAATTTGCATCGAGGCGGATGTTTAAAATTACCATGGGTCTTAAATCGACCCAGTCTAAAATCAGAGCTGCCATACGTCTTCATTTACTGGGTCAAACAATGTTGTAATGAAATAATAACCTGTCCCGAAAAATGCTTTCGTGGCACCTCAATGTCTTAATATTTCCTGCTACATGAACAATTTAATTAAATCAAAATGTTTTTCGATTTTCGGTTGTTATAACTGCTTAACTTGTGACAATGATTGAGAGCAGAATATGTCAAGGTAAAGCTGCAAAGAAAGTGGATAATATCTCCTGCAGTAAGTGACTATCACTGTCAGAAAGAGAGTACAGACATGTTATACTGATCCTAATTTATTGCATGACAGTGAATTACGGAACGTCGATTAACACATTAGGAAAAGCTTGGAAGCAGAGACGAGGGGTTCCGGAGACGAATGTTGCGAATACCTTGGACTGCCAGAATAACTAACAAAGATTGCCTGAAAAAGTATAATGAAAGTGGAACAATATATACCACTATACGAAACATATAAATTACCTTGTTGGATCAGATAATGAGAAGAGACGCACCGAAAAAACATCGACTGGAAAAGTTAACAGTCGCTTAAAAGTCGACAGGATCGGCTTCACTACATTGGGTTTTATCCCATATGGCTCAGTCTCTTTCCGCAGCGAACTGCCGAAAGCGTGGCCCCAGCGACGACCCTCAGGAGTCTCCGAAAAAATTGCATTCGTGAACCGAAGGAGGCGGCCCAGAATCTAATCCACAACTTTCGGAGCCCGAGTCAGACGGCTTGACCACTCGATTGACTGGAAAGATCAGTGAGAGTAGAGTCAGACCAAGAACAATGAATCTGGGAGGACTGAGACGATAGCATGCAGGAATATCTTCAAGAGAGTTGATCAAAACACCAAGAACAGATATCCGCGGAGAGACATAAACGCTTACGCCAATTGGCAGTGCGTATATTAATTTGTTTGACGGCTGGGATTCTATAACCTACGGAAAAGGGAGAGGTGGTCGTATGGCTGTGGGACCAGGTGGAGAAGGTGGTGGTACAGAATGAGAACCAGTATGCGGAAAGAATGAGATTGCGGGGGATCGTCAGGGGTTCTGAAAGAATCTAAAAACTCAGATGGAAGACCGGAAGAACTTTCAATCAGATAGCGGTGGGAACGATTAGTAGTGTGACTCTTTGAGGGCTATACTATTGAACAAGGGGACGGAGTGCGTAAGGGAATGTCTTGAGTGCAGTGATGTCGGTTCTTAGCTCAACTTAGCGAAAAAAGTTCCGGTTTCTCATTTTCAAGATTTAGCATCCCAGTCTAAAATGGGTGCCAGGAAATGTCTGAGGAAGAAGCAGCAACTGATGTTATATTGACCAAAGCACTCCTGGCGTGCTAATGGTCTTTGTAAATAAGAGTATAGCACCATATGTCCAATACAAAATAAGATATCTCAATATAAAATGACATAAAGTAGTGCAGCTTTACACAACAGAATTACGACACATACAGGACGTTGCGGCGATTAGCCTTCATCAGCAAACACATTCACAAAACACAACATATAGTCAAGGAGATCTCCTGTGACTACATTAACACGTGGCGACAGGACGAGAAGTGTATACACAGCTCGGAATTCTGAGGTAAGTATGAACATTTTCCAATTTTTATTTTCGCTTCATTGTGCGGGCTGTTGGTTTGCCGACACTCCTGTCTATTCCATTGTTCACATGGGGCAGTGAGGAGCACTTTGTGATATTCACTGGCACAGGAACGGAGCAATATGGGGATGACCCGTTGCCGTGAAGTTGGAACCGCGACTAACTAACTAATTTTTTTCATTCTTCTCGTCCTGTCGTCACGTGTGTAGTCACAGGAGATCTCTTTGACTATACATATGTTGTGTTTTGTGGATGTGTTTGTTTGCTGATGAAGGCTAATCTCTGTAACGTCCTGTATGTGTCGTAATTCTGTTATGTAAAGCTGCACTACTTTGTGTCATTTTATATTGTTTACATTTTCACAGCTTTACCGCAGTTCCACCAAATTTTATTTATAATAAGTGATCTCAGTACAGTAGAACTCTTCTATTAATGGCGAAAACATTAAGCACTCGAACTCGTTTGAACGGAAAACGCACAACAGTAAGGTGAAATCAATGCGGCAGCAATATTCATGAACGAAACCGTCTTCTGGTCCCTCATGACTTCATTGTAAGAAGTGTGATGAAACATCTTTCAAGCTGGCTGTCAACATGGAGAGTGTGGGAAACGACTGTCGTGAGCTGAAACGCAGCTACGATGAATGTTTTAACAAATGGTTTTCGGAGAAGTTCCTGAAAGGCGTCACTGAGGATCCGTGCACTGATTTGTTCAGAGTCTATCAAGCTTGTGTCAAGGTACGGGTACGGTACAGTACACTTCAAGTTCATGATGCTTCAAGACATCAAGTTCAAGTTCAATTTGAAATGTGTTAATGTGTATTGACTATTGTGTTTGTGAATTGTGTGTCGAGTGTCCTCTAGTCAGAGTCTCTCCTTATCTTTCTCCCACTTCTAGTGTGTCCTCTAGTCTATCTCAGTCACTCAGTGTCTCCTTCTTCTCTTCTATCTAGTGTCCTCTAGTTTCAGTCTTTCCTTCTTTCTTCTACTTCTTGTGCCCTCTAGTCAGTCTCTCCTTATCTTTCTTCTGCTTCTAGCTCTAGACTAGTGTGTCCTCTAGTCTGTCTCCTTTTTTCTTCTACGTCTAGTGTGTCGTCTAGTCTGAGTCTTCTACTTCTAGTAGTAGGTCGTCTAGTCTGTGTGTGTCTCTCCTTTCTTCTACTTCTTCAAGAAGTAAGTTCTTGTATCCTCTAGTCTGAGTCTCTCCTTGTTTCTTATACTTCTAGTGTGTCATCTAGTCTGAGTCTCTTCTTCTTTCTTCTTCTACTTCTAGTACTGAGTGGGTATACTAGTCATGATTTTTAAATGGGAGCCCCTATTCACAAACATGTGAATAATACGAGCCCTTATTCACAAAAAATTGTGAATACTATGAGCCCCTATTCACAAAAATGTGTGAATAATATAAGCTCCTATTCACAAAAATTTGTGAATAATAGCCCCTATTCACAAAAATTTGTGAATAATACGAGGCATTAATCACAAAAATTCTCCACATTCTCAGACTCTTCCCTGGTCACACAGCTTTTTTTTTTTTTTTCAACTTCCACACATCATGGCCGAGTATAATTTTTCCATCATTTTGCCTCACAATGATTTGTATGTCTTGAACAGGCACAGACTTTATAGAAAGTAGAGATTTGAGCTCACTTGTCATGCTCGGTTGTCTATTTTCAGGGTAGAGTTGAGAAAACTGAAACAATCAACAAACATTTTTAAAAATTATTTTATATAATTATATATAAGAAATAAACAAGCATTTAGGTTTCCCTAAATTTTTAATTTTTAAAAATAATAAAAATTAATATTTGATTCCCGTTAAAAAACTTTTTTTAAGCAATTTTAATTTTTGATTAAAACCATGATTTAATTAACACTGCAAGCATCACTCTCCTTCGGTGTCAGGATTGTCATAGCGTCCATGAAGGCCTTCAGCGGTGGAGTGTTCACCCCTACGCTGAGCTTCGGACTGTGTGCATAGCCGGATGCCGCATCCAGTATTACCTGCATGGCCATGACATAATATCAGCAAAATCGTACATCCCATGGCAATACCCACTTCCTGGTCGATCCATTAGGTCGTGAACGTCTTGGTCGAGAACCAAAGAGAGAAGCCCGAGAAGTATTGCACTAGCATTTCTGTTATGTTCTCAGGCATGTAATAAGCCTTGAGTGCATGCCACAACAACTGGTGTGGCACTGACCCATAGGCGTTCACTAGGTCCAACCATATCACGTGGAGTTCCTCCTTCTTCGTCTTCACTCTCTGGATAGCATCCCAGATGTGCTCGAGACAATCGTGGACTCCAGGTAGCTCCCCTTTTTGAACCGCTGTCTCGATGGACTTGTTCCCCTTCAAGTACCCCGTCAATTTTAATAATTAAGGACATAGTTATTCTTTGTTTAAGTTTTGACGTTTCAAATGTTACATTTCTAAGGCTATTCACACTCTACGACATACAGAAGAATTTTTAGAAAGGAAAATATAATATGTAGCTATTTTGATCATGATATTCAAATTGATCATTTACTATTGGGAGAACCAAAGATAGATAGGCCTTGAAAAACCAAATCTAACGGTACCTCAATGAGTTGTGTATCTTGATTCTAAGCTGAGTTATGTAAATTTGAGTGGCGTGACCTTTGGACTAAAATTTTCACAAAAGAGTGCTCACTGAAGGAATTTTTTGCGTCCTGGTCAAAATGAAAGCACAGATTATCAAAATTTTGGTTTTTTGAGACTATCTGTTTTATTTTTAAACGAACATCTTAGCAACCATACATCACTGCGATCGGGGTTGCAAGGCCTAACTGGTCATGTTATTTATTTTTTTATATGATTTCTGGTGACCTAATTAGGAAGTAAAAATGGCCGCTAATTATTGCCACCACTGACTCAGCCGTGGGTCCCGGGCGCATTTACCCACTACCACAATTGAGAACTGACAAGCGTTTGTATGCCCGGGGCAGGAGTCGAACCTGCGCAACTGAGTGATGGCGGTGACAGTAGCAGCCGTAAACGTACCTCAACGCGGCCACGCTAAGAGTAATGAGAGTGCTGACAACAAAAACAGCGTACAGAGGACGTACAGAGTACAGAACTTATGGTCTCTTTGCTGTGTCAGTATGATATGTGGTGACCTAATTAGCAATTATAAATGTCCGCTAATTAATTACTAATTCATAAATTGCTAGATGTATATTTGATTTTCTCCAAGCAAGAAGAATGTCATGGAAGATAAAAGATTAAATCGTTGTTGGACTGTCTACGTTTAATTAATGGTTGGCAATAAAAAGTACAGGCATGATCTGTGTTTATGATTTTGTGTCTTTTGTATCTTATTTATATGACATTGTTGTGATGACAGCTGATCTGGCATCTATGACTACGTATCTGCCTATATGACTGTGTTTGTGTGTGATTGCATACAGGTCTGTATCAACAGAGTAAAATGTACTTACAGTTTCTTGTTGTATTTCTTTAAGTGTAAGTACATCTGGTACAGAACGATGATCCACTACCAACAGTTGGGCAATGTAGCCTTTTTCAATGGGATATCCAGGTTCAAACACTGATAGATGCGATCTCAGATGATCAAGATTCCTTTTTCTTGCCATGATAAACCTAATGAGAAATAGTAAATAAAAGCAAACAATTAAATAAAAATGAAAATGGTTGGAGATTGAGATTTAGAAAATGTAAATAAAAATTAAATGCATCTTATGATCTTTAGGAATTTTTTTTTTAACGAAGTGATTATACGCAATGCCGGCTTCGTGGCTTAGAGGTTAGCGAATTTTCTCCATAATCTCGTATACTCTCGTGGGTGACGTGATGACGGTGAGAATCAGCAGTGGTTCGAATCACATCGGTAACTTACGGGGTATGTGAGCCGGCCGCTCAGAAAGCAATGGCAAACTACTGATCGTAATCTTGCCAAGAAATCAACATACAGCTGAAAGATGCTGGTGTTGACAGCAATGTCCTGTAAAGGATATGCAAAAATAAAAAGATTATACGAGCGCGGTGCAAATATTGCCTCCCTACGAACTCCGTAGCTTTTAGCGATGACCCACAGGAGTCTCCGAAACATTTAACTCGTAAACTGAAGGATGCGGCCCAGAATCAAACCCACAACCTTCGGGGCATAAGTCAAACGGCTTGAACACTTCGCCACAGAGACTACCAAAGAAATATGTATAAAAATATAATCAGAAAGACAAGAATAAAAGCTTAACTGGTTGGAGATATCAAAAACATATAACTTATCTTAAATTTAAATATTATTTAACATCTACAATATTTTTACAAATTTGCAATTACATATTCCGCCAGAGCGGAGAATACAAAGTCATCCATGGACGGGTTTGAAAAATGACTTTATATATCACTTGATTAAATATTTTTAAAGCAACCACTCAAATTATCTATAGAAATTATTTTATATTTTGTATCTTATGATTCTACATCTCCAGTGTTTCAATAAAAACAGACACTAGTGTGATATGTGCTGGGATGCCGCCATTGTGAATTTTTCCGATTGTAAAGATGTAACTAGGTGGTCTCACAAAATAATTTTTTTTCCACACCTCTGCATAACGAATCTTGCTAGATCCTCGATCGTTGTGTGCAGAAATGGACACAGCATTCATAAATGCACAATAAAGTATAATTATCTTGATAAGACATTTATCAATACAAATAAAACTATGAACCAGTCAACTAAATTTCAGCAATGGACGATGGACAAGTTTGAAAAATGACTTGACTTTCATAAATTTTAAGTCATGTAGCAAGATGAACAATAAATACAATAAATATAAAGCAACAAAATAAATATGTAATAGAATTTAAACGTATATTGATATTTTGTTTAACTTTATGATTGTAAATCTTCTTGTTTGTCAAAAAAAGAAGCAGACACCAATCAAATATGCCGTGATTCCGAAATTATGAATTTAAAGAATACGCACCATGACCAAGCTCAAAGAAATTTTTTTTTTTAACTCATCCGCATAACGAACATTGATGAAAGTCAACATTTATATGTAAAATTGGATGCGCAGTTCAAAAATGCAGGTTAAATTAGAATACCTTTGATAATAAACAAGCCAAACTATAAACTTCCTTACCTTTGTCACACAGTGGAAAATATTCTTCAAACAAGCCACTTTCAAAAGCTCTCAAGCATGCAGGCTTGAAGAATAACCTTTTGGCCCTTCGTTAAAGTTGTCATTCGCAATTTTCATAAAAATAGTTTCGCATTTATCCAATAGGAAACACGACAAGGTAATTTTCATATACTCCACTCACGGGCCACAGGAAGTCGTCTGTGAACCCAATGACCTTGAACTTTCTGAAAACAGCGTCCTTCCCTAGTTACGAAGTCCCTAAATATATAAAGCTTACTTTTGGTTTGGTCTGATGCCTTGGCTTGTACTCTCCTATGTACGGTGTCCTTGTTTGCAAACAAACCTTTCATTTTTGTACTGCAGCCTTTCCAAAAAAGGTGATTCTTTCCTCAACTGAAAGGAAATAAACATTGTTATATTTATTTCATTGATTTAATTGTCTGTTGTTTTGTGAACATTGCACTACAAATCTTTTGCTAACTTATTTATTTCACATTTTCATCCTTTTAAAATGAAACAGCTTAGTACTATTTGTCTGGTTGCCAGACATGTAGAAACTGCCAGTTATAGGTTTTTTTTTTGGCCAGTTTTTTTCCCAAGGCATAGGCATATTCAAGCGAACGAAAGAAGAAAAATAAGTGAGAAGAAGAGGTTCTAATAAAGTAGCTTCACCAAGTCTTTGCAAACATTCCATATGCAAAGACAAAACATGTCCTCAGAAATATTTTTTTTTCTACCACAATTCGAGCAAGTTCAGCGATGACACTTTCCAAATGTATGTAATAATGGATGCAGAATTAAAAAATCCATAAAGATTAATGACTTTCTATAAACAGTGCCAGAGAAAAAAAAATTATGGTAAGTATGCCAAATGCAGGTCCGCATGGCCAAATGAGTAAGAACGCGTGGTCTCAAGTTAAATGACATAGAAACCGTGTATTTTTAGGGGTTGGGAGGTAAGGGTAAATTTGGTAAGTGGAACCTAAAGGTCGTCTTGGCTTTTATTAATTTTTAAGATTTGATTAAAAATTTAGAATTAATTTTTGAATTATACTACTGGCACCTTGCTGTCTTGTTTTTTAACCCTTTACAGGGCAGACGCTTGTCCGTTTTTTAGCCCTGAACGGCCAAGATTTTTTCAGGTGCGGTAAAATTTCGAATTGTGTTAGTAAAAACATCACAAATAAGGTGTTAGTCAACCGATTTTAGTAAAATAACACAATGAAGGGAAAAACATGCAGAATATGTTACTCATGTAATTGATGTCGGTAATCCATATATGAACACAAATATTTACGAAATACAGCATAGTGTTTGCGATTTTCCGTCATCTAAAGGGGAATTTACAAACACATTTTCAGAATCATAATAACTTTCTTTAAAGTCCGACTCACGACTGCTAATGCAAAGTAACGCTTTTCACTGATATCTAGCTCCGATTAATAGTCAACTTCGTGCCCTTTAATGTCACTTAAATTGAACCTAGCGAAATCGCGGCTATTACTTGAAGAATCGCCGAAATCCATTTGGAAAAACTAAGCGTAAAAATCCCGAAAACTACAAAAAAAAGTCCGTTCAAATTCATAGTAGGCACTTACAAATGGCGGCCACGTTGTCAAGCTATTGGCGAAAGTAGGTGTCGGAAAGCCGAGAGATTGCGTTTTTACAATGCGTAATAGCATCTGGTGTTTTGGGACGTTTCGCTTGTTTATGGTATCAGACGGAAATGGCCATTCCACCCTGTAAAGGGTTAATATTATGCTTAACAAAAGTACATAATAACTACAACCAATGGCGGGGACCAGAGATAAGAGTTATACCTCTCCATAGCACATAGTCTGGGCTGAATTGTAGAGACCACATGTTGCCCACGCAGCATGATACTTCTCTTGGCCTGCCTAGTTTACGCCAGAGGAAAGGTAACACCAATACATCTGGAACAAGACTGGCTGCTGGATTAGCAAAGCAATGCTCTGTCCGTCTGTCGGAGCTTTGATCCTAAACCAATTAAGAACAGACAAGGCCTGGTCTGCCCTGCCATGACATTTAGTCTTAGGTTGCATTTCCTCACACCAGGATAAGGCTTGTACCCTGCTAATAGCAATCCTCCACAAAAGACCGTTGGCACAATATGGGGTGTTGGTTTGGTGTGTGTCGCCATACATTCGGCGCTAACAGAAATCAGGTAGTACCATCATAGAACTATAATCCAGATATATCTATATATAATGATGGCATGATAATGGATTCATTAACTATTTTGTTTCATACACTGAAGGTAGAAGTGACAGAAAACAGGATTGATACTATGAAACTTATTATTTAATACTTCAACAAATTTAATTTCAGAAAGCCATCAGAGAAAAGAACCTTAACCTTGAAGAGATAGAAACAGATGTCCTTGGAACAGCGAGAGAAAAACAACCACCACCACCAACATCGACATGACAACCAGATCATCTTTATTGGCTCCAGATTGCTTATTTCCTCTGGTTTATTCCAGTTAGCGATTTTATTGGCATTTTCGATATTCACTAATCACTAGTTTTGCAGGTCATTGCGATCAACACTAGGTTCATTTTCTAGGCAGTTGTACGTTAAGTAGCTTGCCATTGCTTTCGGGATCAGAAGTCAATCTTTAAGCCCAACTTAATGCCAGTGTAGTCAAGCATGTTATTATTTGAAATAATAAAACTTGGATTACATGTTGCATAAAATGTTGATATAAAACTGACTGTTTTTAAACTTTGTTTATGCCTTTTGTGTTCAAGTTCTTAGTCAACTGCTAGCTACTATAGGTGGCCAGAGATAAAGGCCTCCATATTTGAAGATTAGAAAAGCAAAGAAATTTGACATCGAAAAGCAAAGAATTTAGAACAGTAAAGATATATAGACGAAATATATGAGTTAAGCAGCTACAGATATATCATTTCAGATGTATCAAGTGCCTTGTTGACTGGCATTGGTGATTATGCTTCTCCACAATCTTCAATCTCTAAGAGTATGTATCAATTTGCATGGTGACAGCTGTCCGTGCATGACAAAAGGCTGCCAAGAATTTTCTCTTGTTTTGCTGAATCTCTTTCCATAAATGTTTCAAGTTTTTCTTTTCTCGTAATGTGGCCAAAAATCAAACATCAACAAGTGCCCTGCTATCTGGCGCAGGCGTTCATGCCTCTCCACAAATCTTGGTCTTTGGTGTTCTGGCTCAACTTCATTGTTGATGTTCTTCCATGCCACTGTCTCAATTCATCCAGCATCATTTCTCTTGGTTGGCCTCTGCCTCTCTTCCCCTTGATCTTTCCAGTTGTCACGATCTTCTCCGGTGCTTCTCTTCTCATCACATGATGACAGAAAGCTGTTTGTCTCTTTCTTATTGTTGTAAATGTTCTAGTTTCATTAGCCTCTTTCAGGCAATCATTAGTTACTCTGGCAGTCCAAGAATTTGCAACATTGATCTTAGGAACCACATCCCTGTTGCCTCCAAGTTCTTCCTAATTTGTTCATTTACATTCTAAGATTCACTGCCATATAGGCATAATAAAGGCATAATAACTACAACCCATGGCGGTAGCAAATGTGACTGATGAGACCCAATTCAAGCTGTAAATGTTCGTCCACAAAGGATGCATGTGAACACATGGTCATTTTCACCATCATGCACTATCTTACGTCTCACGCGCTCAGTGTGTGACCTACCTGCAATCATTTTCTCCTTTGTCTTTATTCCATATCTGATATTTGCCCTCCATGCAACACGTTTGGCAGCAACTTGCTCCTAATGTGCATTATCAATGCCTGCACCAATCACGTCCCGCTTACACACATCTTTGTATCGTAGAGGCAGAGGCTGATCCCGAGATCTCTTACCCATCTGTCTCATCATGGTCCTTTTGTGTGCCTTGCAGTGTCGAGGTGGAGTGTTAACAGTGGGAGAGTGCCCGCTTGTGGGCTTCATGTATCGGTGTGCCAAGAACCGGAATCACTCATCATGACCGACATCTTGGTTTCTGGTCTAGGGTTTAGAAGATTTAGAAAAACATCTTTACAGGCTCGCTTACACTCTGTACGAATTTTTCGTGCACACAACACAAGTTCGAAACGCGTCCTCAGAGCACACGATCACTTTATTGTAGCACAGTTATCACCGTGGTTGCCATCATACCCCGCCATCATCTTGCCTTTCAGCGTTCTGGGAATGACCAACACACCCACTGTCTAACAATAGAGAATACATGATACATCTAATCATCATTTATTCCTTGCTGTTGTTGCACACTATAGACTCTACACTTGACTGCTAACCGTTAATAATAGTTTCTAGTTATTCACATTACACTGGTGACCAACGTATCACAGCATGTCTCTCTCTCCGCCATTCTTGTCACAGTGTTCACAAAACGGGGTCAGCTCTCTCGCCACAGCTGGTCGACATTTGCTGGCCCATCGTCAGTCGTTAACTTCAGTGTACTGCTTCACTCACAGCTTTCTTAAACAAGAACACTCTTCAACTGCTGACTGCATCTTGAATAACTGCAATCATCGCAAAACGCTCTCAAACTCAAAACTCTCTCAGAATCGACCATCTTGTCTCACGTCCCAGCTCGCTCTCCCCAGCACCCGTTTTCCGGCTTCTGACCTGGGTGCGTCATGTGACCACATAGCTCCGCCCACTAATGCTACCGGTGTTCGCTTGAATTTTTGAACTGTGTGTCAATGACATCTCTCTAGTTTCTACGATTGACACACTTGCTGTGTTTCTCGTATCCATCTCATGGCATGGTGTTCCCATGGACTCTGTTATTCCCTCCGTCCATCGTTTACGTGGTCAGCCTATTCCTCTGCTTCCATCTGGTCTGTACATCATTGCTTGTTGAGGTATACTGTTAGCTGGTACCTACTTGCATGACCGAACTATTTGAGGGTCAGTCCATTTACACTTCTTAGTTTTTCTACAAGCAGTATGAAGATTCCATGCCGGCGTGCCAGGCCAGTCGCAGGCTTAGGACAAAAATCTGACCATAGGGAGTCCGTCCCCTATGGCGAGCCATAGCCCGGTAATGATTTCCCAGTCTACACCACGTGGAGTTGACTTGTGTAGCCTGCGGGTCATCGGCAGGCTACTAATGTTCACTTTTCACCCCTCCAGGGAGAAGCTAGCCGATCCTAACCCTGCTGGCTGTAGGGACCAGGCACAGTCCACACCTTGTAGACCCATCTGTAATTCACCAAAAAAAGATGTCCTTTGGTACTCTACCAAACTCTAGAAGACTGAGCATGGAACAAACCGTCACGCAATCTGATCTTTCCAATACTTCAGTATTTGTGATTTTGTCTTGCCACTTAATACCAAGTCTTCTTCTTCTATGAAAGCTGTTTAAACGTTTTTCTTGGTGTAAGTAACCAGGCTTCACTGCTATAAATATATTAATAGTACTAAGGACACAGGCTTGATAGACAAGAACTTCTATTTTGGCAGTAAGCTTTCTGTTCTTCCAGACTCTTTTTGTTAACCTGTTCATTGTTGTTGCTGTCTTACCAATCCTGATGTTGATTTCCTGATCTAGGGATAATTTGCTATTTACCTCTGATCCTAAATATGTCTCCTATCTCCAGTTGAATAAAGATTGATTGTACCCCATGTGCACCTTGTGACATAATCTGTAGTCTTATTGTTAAGCCAAATTCAGAACAAGAATTGGAGAATGCAGATAGTAGATGTAATTCTTTGTGGGTCGTAATTGCAGCATCATCTGCAAACAGCAACACTCTGATCAGTACCCTCCTAATTTTGGTCATGGCCTTCAATCTCTGAGCATTGTAGAGGCTGCCATCAGAGTGTGAGTGATTGTATATACCACCATCCTGATCATGAAAGGCATATTTTAGTAGAAGTGAAAAGTATTTTCTAAAGATGGTGGGAGCTAGTACACAACCTTGCTTGACTCCACTCTTGATTTCAAACTCTTCTGAAGTTGCACCATGAAACTTGATTATACCCTTCATGCCTGTGTGGATCATTTCCACAATGGACAGAAGAGGCGGTGGGCAGACGACTGACCCAACCAAATGCCTTTGTGAGGTCGATGAAGGCAATAAACAGTTGTTGATTTCCCTTGTTGCAATGAGAATATCATATCAATGGTGGACCGTTTCAGTCGAAAGCCACACTAAGATTCAGGGTAAAATTGATCTCCCAGGATTTGAAGTCTGCGCAGAACAATTCTGGCAAATACTTTCCCAACAATACACAGAAATGAGATACCCCTATAGTTGTTACAGTCGCTCTGATCGCCCTTGTTCTTGTACAGTGCTATGATGCTTAAATCTTTGAAATCCTGTGGGACTTGTCCTTCACGCCAGCATAGCTCTATTAGCTGGTGGATCTGTAGAGCAAATGTGTCTTACCCACTCCTGATAACCTCTATTGGAATCGCATATTTACCTGGAACCTTGCTCGGATGTAAGTCCATTAATAAATAGCACACTTCTGTTATGGTGGGAATTGCATTCTTATTGTGCCTTATCTGCCACCAATACTGTGTCATCTGCATAGCATATATTGTTTATATGATAACCTCTGATTAGCATTACTGGCGTCTCTTTGATCTCTCTCAATATTACTTCACCAAAAATAGCTCCTGTTAATATGCCCCATAAATTTCATGTTTGTTTCTTATAGTTTGGTGTGTGATTATTATCACGCACAGATTTGAATACCTCAGTATTCTTCTACATCACTCACGATGTGCTCCACTTCTCAAATATCACATCTGTGCACACATCATCATGTGCCATGCCGGTAAGCCTGGGCGGTCATGTTTCACCACCTTACACGATCACGAGAGTCATGGATCCACGCCATGTTCTTTTCTCGACCATGCCACGCAGCCAAGCCATCAAGATATTTGCTTCTCTGCCTTCCCCTTATTCTTTTTCCCTCAATCTTGCCAGTTGTCACCAAGTTCTCTAATTTATTTCTTCTTCATTTTCTTCTTCTGCGTTCATCCGGAGAGTTTTTTTCGGACATGATTGCATTGTGCCTGTTTACAGCAGAGCTGCGTTCTTGCGCCGTTAGCGCCGACACATCCAACTTCTGCTGGCATTTGTTGACCTGGTTAACCTTCCCGGGGGTTTCTTAGGACATTTGACTCTCACTGTTGTGGTGTTATCCCCCTCCCCAGCTGGCCCATTTAGAACAGCCAAAGACATCCTGGTCAGCCCTCAAGGGAAGGCAGGGGCAGACCATAGGCATTCCCCGCCATCCAAGGAGGCTTCCATAATTGCAGAGCCGACACATACCGCTCTGGTACTGGGCTCACCAAAGGAATCGTCACGTCCTGCACATGGCTGCTTAGCCTCACTTCCGTATATAGGACCTTCCAGCCACCACAGGCTGTTCCTCTGGAAACAGAAGAATGCAGTCTGCATTTGACATCCACACAGGGAGCTTTCTATTCAGACTTTCCATGTAATGGATTTGCTGTCCAAGCAATATTCCATTTCGTGCCACTAGAACACTTTTTCCACCTTTGATGAAGCCCACACAATGAGCTTTTGATTCAGACTTTCCACGTAATGGATTTGCTAGCTAAGCAATATTCAATTTCATGCCTCTGCGACGCTTTTGCTACCGACATACCTGTGGTATGAAGTGTGGCAGTCTTAAGTACTTCTTCTTGCACCTTTAGATGTCAACCTGAATGTAGCTAAGCGGTCAACTTGAGCTTGTTGAAATCTCCATAGAGCTTGTCCTCAAATTATGCAGGCGTGGGCCAAAATATCTTTCTCTGTTCTGCATATATTGGGCACTCCTGCAGCAAATGTTTAGCTGTCATTTTACCAGTTCCACAATTACATTCATCGCTATCTCCTGTCTTTAGTTTATTGAACAAGTAGTATTTCAGCCTGTTATGTCCTGTGCGGAGTCTGAAGATTGCTACTTGTTCACTTCGGTCAAGTTTGTAATATGCATCATCTTTCTGGTGGCCCAGATGCTCTGATTCCCATTTGGTTCTATAATTGCTTTTTATAAACCTCTTTGCCTCATTTTAGGTTATGTCTATGTCAGGCTGTGGTAATCGTCCGCCCTCTTTTGCTAATCTGTCAGCCTCTTCATTTCTAGGTATACTGCAATGTAATGGGATCCACTGTATTACAACTTTTTTTGGATTTTTGACAGTCCATGGAGTGCTGCTCTTAGGTCTGCTAGTTCTGTGCTGTTTTTGCTTGTCAGTATTGAGACAGCTGACTTTGCATCTGTGAAGATAGCTATTTGCTTCTCTTTATTTTCCTCCATTAAGAGCATTTCTGCTGCAGTTTTCAAAGCCTCTACCTCCGCTTTGAAGTTACATGAAAATTTTCCAGTTGCCACTGACTTTTTTTTCATTCCATTTTTTTTAAATTTAGGAGAATTCCTCCTCCTCCATTTTCTATTGTATTTTTGGCTGATCCATCTGTATATGCATGGGTCCAATTGTTACTTGGGTAATGTTCTTTAATGTATTTTAGGGTTATTTTTCTTCTTTCAGTTTCATTCGAAGTGTTCTTTTTCTCAATACCAGGAATATTTTCTATCATCTCAGGCAGTTGCTGTTGTCTCCAAGCTGGGAACTTGTGTGCATTGTAAATGAGTTTGACTGTTGATATGTTAAGTATAGGATCTGCCCTAATCTTTCATTTTGCGGTTTCTACAAAGTTGCTATGCTTCAGTCTTCCCTTTCCAAAACCGTTAAACCTTTTATACATGGGGTGGTCTGTAAATCTTCTAAATCTTTCTGTTTGTTATTGGGCTCTATTATCTCTTCTATCCTACATTTGTTATAAAGAAGTGATCTTTTCTAGTTCATTGTCTTCAGGCTTCCAATTATGATCCGCATTCCTTGATTTTGGACTCTACTTATTTTGTTAAAGTTTGACTTAGCTGCTGTTGCCCAAGCTGCAATCCAATATTCCAGTACTGGCCTCACCCATCCAGTGTGTAACTTCTTGAGAACTTTCTCTTCTGCTCCCCACGTTGTACCAGCAAGCTTTTTCATGATTGCCATTATTTGCCTTGCTCTTGTTCGATTTTTCTCAACCTGTGTCTTCCATGTCAGGCGACAATCAAAAGTGACTCCTAGATAGTTTGGAATTTTCTTCATGGCACAATATTTTTCCATTCAATACCAGCTTAGGTTGCTGAGTTTTATTTGAGAGGGAGAACACTGTGCATGTTGATTTCTCCTCACTTATCTTCACTGGCCATGATTTTGACCAGTTCTTTAGTGCTAATAAGGCTTGCTGTATTCTGTTGTTAGCTGTACTGTAATATATTCTTCAGATGTCCATATGGCTAGGTCATCTGCAAAGGAGGATGTGTGTACTCTGGCTGGACAATTTTTCGTGATGTTCTTTATATATGCTAGGAATAATGTTGGTGAAAGAACTCCTCCTTGGGGGACACCTTGCTCCAACAGCATCACTTTGCTGGTTTGTCCTTGTACTTTTGATCCAATTACACATTTTCCCACAAACATTCATTTTTTGCAGTTTTACTTTCAGTCCTTCCTTCCATACTGGTATCCTTACATACATCAATATGGTTTACACTAGCATAGTGTTCTATTAGTGCATTTGCAGCCTTTTTGCCTGTAAGCAAGGCATTTCCTTCTTTAATTGTTATTTGTTTGTTTCTGGATCCTTCATTGTTCATGGCATTCACTAGTTTCCATAGTTTGTTTCCATCCCTGTCAAAGTTCAGGTTTTCTGTTTGTTTTTTTTCCTCCAGCAATCTCTTGTTGTTTGATTTACTGTTCTTTTATATTTTGCTGAGATGGCTTTGAGAGAGATGTTCACTTCAGTTGTTTGTTCTCTCTCTGCTGTCTTTCTGGCATCTTCAACTTTGTCGTACTTCAGTCCAGTATAGTTTGTAAATTTTCCTCGCTCCTCTTGGAATGGACTCAGTGGCCGCCTGCATTATTGCTCTGGTTAGACTTTCCACCAATTGTTTTATGTTGCCATATCGTGTATTTATGTTTTCACAATATTTGTCTGTTAGTATGGCAAATCTGTCCCAATCTGCTCGTTTGTAATTCCAGCGGGGCACGGGCTTTTGCTCCTGTGGAACATACTCCATATTCATTACAAGCTTGATTGGTCTGTGGTCACTACCTGCTAATTGATCAAGAACATGGCGATCAATTTCGTGGAGGATATCTCCTGTGCAGAAAGCTAAGTCTGGATTAGAAGTGGTAAACCATCTTCTAGAGTAGAAGCTCGGTGTGTCGTCCGCTTTGTTGAGTAGATGGAGATTTGAGACTATTTTCCAGTCCTCCATTTCATCTCCTCTGTTGTCAGTATCTGGATATCCCCATCTTTCTGAATGGCTATTAAAGTCTCCAACAATAATGCAGTTTGTGTCAGTTATTTTCATGTTTGAAAGCGTCAGGTCCTTATCTGCTGAGCTATACAGATTGTAAATTCTTATTTTCATGTCCTTTATCATTATATTAACACCTGTAATTTCCGTTTGGTTGTCAGAAGTCACAGGTACTTCACTGCAAGGTATTGAGGTGTCTCTTGAATGCATACCACATCTATTCTATCCTTATGAAGATGATGTGTTAAGGGGACTTTCTTGTTAGAAACTCCTTCAGCATTCCACTATAGTATGTAGAGTGTCCAGGGTGTTTGGTCAGTAGCTCTTAACCTACTCCTCTGTGCCTTGACTCCACAGCACAGTCAGGAAGGTGACCACCAGTAGTCATGGGTGGACCCCCTCGAGGCAGGGGACCCGGCACTATCACAGCCTTCTTTAACTTCACGGGATTAGTACTATACTGACTAATTTTAATCTGTGGCATCATGAATTGATTAAGTTACGTTGCACTGCTTTGTCAAGCTTGTGGCTCAGTACATCCGATTTCGACAAGCATTTTTCGGGTGTGCTTTCCCTAGCCTTTGTCCCCAGTCTACGCTTGGTCTGGTCCCTCTCCCTTGACCTGTCCGACATGGGTGACCCTACCAGTAGCTGTGCTACTGTTGGCATAGCTCTTGGGGTCATTGGAACACGCAAGCCACTCTACCTCATCACGGTGGACACATGGCAGAGGGGGTTTATTTCTTCTCATAACATGTCCAAAAAATTGTGACTGTCTACATCTTCGTTCGTCCGGAATATTTTTTAGACGTAATTGCGTTGTGCCTGTTTGCAGCAGAGCTATGATATTTGCACCTTTTGGCTGACACATCCGACTTCTTCAGGCATTTGTTGACTGGGTTATCTTCCTGGGGTCTACATCTAATTTCTTTAATCAGTTTATGGTTTTTATCTGCTTCCTGTAGGACTTGCTCATTGATTTTTCTGTCTGTCCATGGTATTCTTTGCATTTTCCTCAGAAACCACATTTCCACTGGCATCAGATATTTTTCAGCTTGTATGCTCAATGTCCATGTGTCACATCCATAGAAAAGTACAGGTTCTATGTGGCACTTCAACACTCCTTTTTTCTCGTTGCAATTGATATCTTGTTATTGGTCAGTATGTTTTTCATCATGCGAAAGGCAAACTTCATCATAGTGATGCTTGTTCTAATCTCTTTAAGGCACCTCCAATAAGATGTTATGACATCTGCACACTAGAGGATTTGAACCTGGCACCTCCAGATGATTAAAGTATCTTGGTGAAGGAATAAATGTTTGATAGCTATGTTATATATGCCTTTTGTCTTTTTCTTCCTCCTCCTTTTAGAGAATAGGCCATCGGACATTCACAACAAGCCATCCTATCTGTTGCTATCTCCTGCAGACTCCTCAATGGCCTACCCATTACAGTCTCTGATTCTCTTCACTTTGTATTTTAGGTTTCGCTTTCATTTGTCCCTGTGTATTTGAGAGGAGGGACTGTCTAGTTATACAAGTACTATTACAAAGTTGTCATAATTGCATTGCCAGCATCATTTCCTCACCTCTTTAATTTGCTGGATTAGGTCTAGTCCTCTCCTTAAGCTCCACATTAGGGATACTGTCATACCATTGTAGTTATATTGTGCACAGACACTGATTAATGTATGTTTGTAATTTATTTAGTTATATGTTTCTGATCCGTACAGCGATGCCGACTGAATATCTAAGGTGGTTACTGGGTTTAATTTCTTTTGACTCCCACATATTTCTAGGTGCTATGAAAGCTCCTTTGGTGTAACAGGCATGAGTGCAATCAGACAAGGTTTCGGTGCCAGCTCTCATTGTTCACTATGGGAGAGAAAAACCTGCCATATATTCCTCCGTGCACTCAGGCCTGCCAACATGTGGTGGTCCTAACACTTGACATGCCCACAGTAAGCTCCTGCTAGGGGACTTGAAAGGTCTTCTTGCCTTTTGTATTATGTTAATATTTATGTTAGTATCTCTATACTTCCCACATCCTTGCCTACATTATACTCTAAGATATGCTTTTGTTGTTAACTTTAATCATACAAGGGGGCATCAAATGAAAACCTTAAATTGTGTGTGTGTGAATATATTTTGAAAAAAGTAAAGAACAAATGTATCATTTTTCGATTTAGTCACCACTGTGTTCAATGTAAGTTCTCCAGCGCAGATAAAGTGCTTGGATTCCTGTAGAAAAAAAATGTCTTGGTCACGTGTATAACCACTCAAGCACCACCCGCTGTACCTCTTCATCGGACCGAAAAGTCTGTCATAAAAGCCAACGACGATTTGAAACTTTCTACTCCGCTCATACACTTGCTGGACTGACAGGCCTCCATCACCATACTGGACCTTCATTCGCGGATGCAATTCTATAGGTTTTAACCCTTCACTGATCAAGAAGCGGATAACAGAACACTGCTCCTCTTTGGAGCATGCCTAAAGTGGGGTGGCCATCTTTAAACTGTCCTTATGATGTCATCATGATCACCTGCACCATGATGTCACATGCTTGACACTCTTGACATCCGTAACAATATTGACAGTTAATAACACAACGGAATGGTTATTGTCATTTCTATCACACTTTTAAGGTTTTAATTTCAAGCTCCATTGTATTTTAATATCTCTAATTTCCCCCCAACCCTGCCCACATTGTACTCTAGCTTCACTTACTACTCACTGTTTCTCTTTCAAGAGGAATCTGTCACACCTAATTACACACCTCAGAAGTAAGTGAATTTGACCTCAGCATGCATTTGTGTCGGGTTTATTCCTTCAAGACAGATCCCATTCTAGGTAGTGGGTGGGTTTACCTTTCAGTGTTGCCAGTATAATGGCCTCACATCCTACACTTTTGAGATTTCCAACTGCCGTGGCATTTTTAATTTACTGTTTGCACATCCTTGTTTCCACCCTTATCTGATAAAGCTATATATCTGATGTGACAACCTAGGAGATCTGGGGGTGTGTGATATTAGGAACCAGTGGTTCTTGTAAACATGCCTTCCCCTGCACTGCAAAGATTTTAACCCTGTGACTTCTGAGCTGAGGCGGACACCAACATCTCAGGTATACTTCCCTCTGCTTGTGATTACTCTCAGGTTGTAGAGCTTTCGTTAACTTGTAAGAAAGTTTTACGCGAGCGATTTGAATGAGAAATGTATTGATTTTATTAATTTTGAGTGAGTTTATATTTTATTATGAATTATTCAAATGAGAGAATTTGACGGTAATTAAGAATTTGGTGAGTTGTTTGTGTGAGGAACTATATGAGAAGTTCATACTTGTATTATGAATTGAGATTTTGATACTTTTTTATACATTATGTGAGTGGTAGTTGCTGGTTTTATAATAAATGGAGTGAACAGTTTGTAGTTTTGTGATGTATTATATGAGATTGAGAGGTTCAGGATAGACTGAGTGTCCTGTTCATGCAGAGGTGATGAGTCAAATTGCTTGTATGGTGAATTATTTGGGTGAACCACGTATGCTTGTGTAATGAATTATTTGGGTGAACAGTTCATAATTGTATGATGAAATGAAATATTTGATTGATAAGCTCATGTTTGTGTGATGACGTGTGGGTGAACAGTTCATGATTGTATGATGGAATATTAGAATGAGCAGTTCATAATTGTATGATGAAATATTAGGGTGAGCAGTTCATGATTTTATGATGAAATATTAGGGTAAACAATCTGATTGTATGATGAAATATTGGAGTGAACTGTCCGTGATTGTAAGATGAAATATGGCTGAAAGATTGGGCAGTTGCCATTCTCTAATGAAGCAAGCAGTGAGCAGTTGATAATAAATGATTTCAGCAAACTGTTTCTTTTATTCAAAACTGTTTTACTGTTATGAATTTGAATGATGAAGACAAATGATTAATGCACAATTTATTGCCTGTCATATTTGTTGTATCTCATCATACTAAAGGAAGAAAATACAACATATAGTCAATAGCGTAATGCATCCTTTGAACTGAAATACACAAAACATGTCACGGTGTGTTTTGTGCATTTCGGTTTAAATGATTAAAATTTTTAATGATTTATTACGCTAATTCAATATACATTGAACTTTTCCTGTAGTATTCACCTGATGAGATACAGCGAATTATGCCAGGCAATAAATGTTCACTTTATATGAGTTATTGGGGAATCCTTCAGGCAATTGAAATAGCATGCTTGGTTACCATACACTTCTAAAACCTGTAATGCTATTTCAATGTCTGTATGCAACAAATGCTATCTACAGTCAGTAGTTGTGGGTTCAGGTGGATGATAGACCTGGCTAATGAAGATACCTGTTTAAGAGGTGTGCACCCAAGTACACTTGTCGTTACATCAAGAGGTTGCCATTTCGTGACTGTTGCTTCCTTTGCATTAATGCTAGCGTCTGAGCATGAATGAAAATGGGTTCTAATCTTCATGTGGTCACTGTGGCTTTCAATGCTTATGTTGAAGTGTTTCTCTACTTCTTTCCTTTAACTTTTATGAGTGCCGATCAGTATCAGTGTACTTAATTTTCAGTGTATAATTTACTTTGTGTGCTTAGTTGAATGATACCGATAAGAGAAGGGCATCATCAAAGGTGGAAAAAACGTCCCTATGGCACGAAATGGAATGTTGCTTGGATAGCAAATCCATTACGTGGAAAACCTGAATCGAAAGCTCACTGTGTGGATGTCATCTGCAGACTGCATTCTTCTGGTTTCCGGAGGAACAGCCTGTGGTGACTGGAAGGCCCAATATACGGAAGTGAGGCTAAGCAGCCATGTGTAGGACGTGACGATTCCTTGGGTGAGCCCAGTACCAGAGCGCCATGTGTCAGTCTCTGCAATTATGGAAGCCTCCTTGGATGGTGGGGAATGCCCATGGTCTGCCCCTGCCTTCCCTTGAAGGTTGACCAGGATGTCTTCGGCTGTTCTAAATGGGCCAGCTGGGATGGGGGAATAACACAACAGTGAGAGTCAAACGTCCTAAGAAATCCCCGGGAAGGTTAACCCAGTCAAATATGCCTGCAGAAGTCGGATGTGTCGGCCTAACGGCGCAAGAACGCAACTCTACTGTAAACAGGCACAATGCAATCACATCCAAAAAAACTCTCTGCATGAATGCAGAAGAAGAAGATAAGAGAAGTAATGGCTACAGCAAAATATAACAATACATAATGAAAATAGTCAGGTATGTACAACTGCTAAAAAGTGAGAGATAATAAACACAGACACGGTGGAGATTCATACCTTACAACAAATGGAGCACATGCAATCAATGGGCTTACAACGTGATACTAATACTTGTTCTGTTTACATTGATATTTTCTAATTTCATGTTTTCTTTAATTTTTTTTTTTTCGCTCGCTCACTTTGAACTTAAGCATAGTCCACACACACACTATTTATAGTAGTAGATGGACTGAATTTTGCGTGTGGATTAGCTTTCCTTATTAACAGTGTCCCTCGCAATCAGGCGAACTCACTCTGACTGTAATTTACGCCCCCAAGTCAAGGACGACAGGTCAACATTTTAGTCCAGCTGTCCAGTGTAGGTGTTGAACCGCTTACCCCGGCCATGCGGACCTGCTTCTTTAGATCTGTGTGTGTTGCTCCTGATGAAGATCATTAAGATCGAAACGTCAGTTCTTTGTGGTGTGGTGTAACTTATTTTTACGATTATTATCATTTTTATTGTTACACTGATTTCTACTTAATCCAACTTACCAGTATAAGGCGGAGAGCTTCCAACTTAACTATCCTAGATCAAATAAGAAATGATGTTATCAGACAGATAGTGGGATCAACATCTTGTGCCACATATATTGAAAGACAAGATCAAATGGTTTGGCCATCTCGTTAGAATATAACACCGTCAACTACCAGAACTGGCCCTACACCAAAGATCTGATATGAGAACAAGAGTTGCCCAAGAAGAAAATGGATTGACGACATCAAAGACATTGTACAATCACACGGAATGACACCCATTGGGTGCTGGAGACTTAACTCTTGTTTCAAGGGATGTTCGTTTAGGTGAATCGTTGTTGTCTATAGCTAATATAGTCAATACCTGTTTTACTTGTGCTAATTTTCATGTCATATTATGTTCCCAACACATGTCGTTTAGACTATTCATGTGGTCTTGTAATTCAGCTTCTGATTTTGCTATTAGTGCTTCGTCATCCGCAAACAGTTCTCTAATGGTTAGATTTACAGATGGTTCTTCTTCTGTGTTCTTGCGGTCTCTATTTTCTCTGGTTTCTTTACATATGTTGTATATATATGTTATAAACAAGAGATGGAACAGGACACAACCTTGTCGTACACCCTTCACTTTTGGTGAAGGGTTCTGAGTGTCCTGCAGTTGCTCTCACTATGCATTCACTCCAAGTTGTGTTTCGCTTAGCTGGGGTTCTATAATAGGTCCTAGTCTTTTCTCAAGGATTTTGCAAAATATATTCCCAGTATGACTCAACAGTGAAATGCCTCTGTATAGTGTGCAGTCTCTTTTGCTGCCTTTGTTTTTCCAAATTGGGATAATTATGGCATTTCCCCAGTCTCGTGGTGTCTGTTGTTCTACCCAAACACTGTTGAATAGTCTATGTAGCCATGCTGCTCCTACTTCTCTTGCTGCTTTAATTAGTTCATTTGGTATTTCATCTTGTCCTGGTGATTTGTTCAATGGGGCTAATCTGATGGCTTCTATAATTTCTTCTTTCATGTCTGGTTCTAGTTCTTCAGTGGCATCTGTGTCGGTTTCTTGAATTCCTGTGACATCTGATGGGATGTTGAGAAGTTGTTTGAAGTACTGTTTCCATCTTATTAGGATTTGTTTTTGTTCACTTATTGGTTCTCCATTTTCGCTGTTAATTATTTCAGTTGGGTCAAAGGGTTCTCCTCTAGTTCTCATTGCACTTATCTTTTTATAGAAGTTTCTAGTTGCCTCCTTGTAGTTTTTATTTAGAGTTTCTCCATACTCCTCCCAGTCTTTTTATTTTTCTCTCTTTACTATTCTATTCACGTCTTCTCGCTATTCTATATTATCGCATTCCTGTTTGTTCTTCAACTACTTTTTATATTTTTCCTTTTTGCCTTTTACAGCTTTCTTTACTTCTGCGTTCCACCAACTTATTTTCTTTATCCGTGTTTTACGTTTTAGGAAGATCATGATGATGATTTCTGTTTGCCAGAAATTGCATTTGTTGTAAGGTATGTACTGTTCTAAACAGGCCTGCTAGAATGGAGGGAATGAAGATGACAAAACACCAACAGTGCAATCTCCTATGACAGGTGTGTAAAATGGGTAGTTTACTTTTACACAGTAAGCTTCTTTTCTTTTTTACATCCAGAGTACACATAGTGTGCTTGTGTGCTGAACAAACATACTCTCATTGGCTATTAAGCCATGTGCTCATGTGGATTGATGCAGCAGACAGCAGATCACACCTTGCCCTGAATACGACATATCTAGGCAAATGCTCTGGGCCAGAGAAACAACAATGGAAGATTTGTCTCTTTTTTTATTGTAATGGCTTACTTTGAACTCAAGTGTAGCCCATTCACAATTACCAGTGTCCCCTGCCAAAAGGTGAACCCACTCCCCCAGAGATACTTGTAATTTATGTCCCCAAGTCAAGGACTAACATTTTAGTGTAGGGGTTGAACCCACTACATTGGCATCAGCACACCGGAAGTTTAATTACGAGTGAGTGATCTTGCCCATTCGGTCATGCTAACCGCCACAGTGGAAGATATAATCTATGCACTACTGACTGAACTAAAAAACACAGTGAAGTTTATACCCGAGACGACATTGCAGATATTGATAAATTTCAAGCGAATGAAAGAAACACTTTGCCAAATTAGTATAGTATTAAGACATTGCATTAGTACATAAATTGAATAGACAAATTAACAATATTAACAGCATAAATTTTACACAGTGAACACTGAAACTCAACAACCAAGGAACTGATCACTGTTAAACTTTGAAAATCCTCAGACACTGAACCATGGCCTTTCGTTTGTATATAAATGTAATTTATTATATATTATAAAGTATATATTACAACATATAAGCACACTTACTCATGAACCATTTATAACCGACCAACATAAACCAAATGACTTTCTACATTTTAAACTGATGAATGTACTATAGAAAAATTCATTTTGCTGGGCTTCTGAACCACACAACTAAACTCATATTTGGGGTTAGAGGTCAAATATTTTGTCTTGGAAGTGGTAGGACACCAAAAGGGTCTACTGTATGACAACCCACAGCTAGGTCGGGTACTGGTGCACAACAAGGCTTGTTCAGGGGCCCTTTGGGATTGTGTGTTTAGGGTGAAAGAAAAGATACATCACCATTGCCTGGCGGGAATGCCGTGGCAGGGAGTGACAAGATGATCTGGCCCAGAACTCAGTTCTTCAAGGAAAGGTCAGACAGACACCAAATTAGATTACATATGGTATAATTAGTATTGGGACTCTTCACTGGTTGTTGAGGACAGAGCACATATGAGTATGTCCCAAGTGCCAAGATGTTGGTTCTTGACAACCCACTGGTGGCACAGTTGACAGTACAACGACCTCACCAGCTGTAAGAACTCAATTCAATTAACAGTTCAGGATCTTATAGCAGCTTGGGTCGGCCCAGTCTCATAAACCACTTAGTATGTTCATACGCCTTTTAAAGCGTTTAGTAGGGTACTAGGAACTGTCATGGGAAGTAAAAGCAGTCTGTGCAATACTGACCACAGCAATCACCGAGCACTGATTTATAACCAAATGGAGTTTAGCAACAACTACCCAATGTATATAGCAGGGTGGTTTGTTAATACCCACTCACCAAAATGTGAGCACAATTCGTAGCTGACTAATGTGAAGGATCCCTTTTTACGGCATGAAACGTTTTGGGTGTAAAATACTAGCTTTGTATATTTAGACCAACTGGCAATTCTTGGTTGGTGTGGTCAACATCACGCTGGCCACCTTCCCCTGCCAGCAAATGTCCTGATTTTCATTCGAGACTGGGTCAGTGCCAAAATTGCCTTGATGGAGATCACAACACAAGACCACCAGACAACCGTGCTAGCCACTGCTCCTGTTAGCACCTGAGAGTTTTCTAGGAAGGGGAGTGGTGAAGCTTCTCCAACAATAGCCGCGACTTGTCTACAGATGGTGCATCGTGGGGGAAACCTTCAGATAAATTGTGACAACTGATATCAGTCGGGATTCTTCTGGGTAACAGTAAAATGGAGTATTCGCTACCCTGAAATATCCCATATGTCAAACCATGTGAGCATCAAGAAATCATGAACCACTTTGAACCCTCACTCTGGCCCCATCAAGTTTGCCAGTTGTCATTACATTATCAAGTTTGCCAGTTGTCATAATACATTTTCAAGCCTGCCAGTTGTCATTACGTATTCAAGTTTATTCCTCCTATCTACTAAATAAATCTTGGTTGTGTCTAGTTTCTCTAAGCAATTTACAGTTTTTGTTTTACTAAAAAAATTCATTTTTAGCTATGTCTAGTTTCTCTAATTAATTTAGTTTTTGTTTGTTACTGTCTGGTGTTTTATGAAATGGTATGGGTGCCAGTCATTCAGAAAGCAATGACAAACTACTGAATGTAATCTTGCCCAGGAATCATGAACAGCCAAAAATGCTGGGGTTGACAAACATCCCATAAAGGATATTCAACAACAACTGTCTTATCAATACTTCTCTCCTCCAATGGTATTCTCTGTATTTTATTCAGAATGATAACAAACAGAATGAACTTATCTTGAAAAGTCATACAGGTTTTGGGAGTGGCATGACAGAGGCTGGGGTGTCCAGCCTCAGAAGTTACTAGGCTGGACATTTTGCAACCAGTGCTTCAAATTGCACCACACGCTCCCATGATGACTGGGGCAAGTGACTGAACACCTAGCCCTCTTGGATATGACTGCTGCTTTCTTTAATTATATTCAAGTTAACATCGGAAGGTGTATGAAGAAGAAAATGAAGTAGTAGTTAAAAAAACATGGAATATCAACATATTCAAAGTAATGATTTCCCACTAAATTTGAATAATGAAAACATTAATAATATGCCGCACGATATAATTTACTGTATCTCGTCAGGTTCATATTGAAGAAATGTCTGAGTTGAGTTGATCTAAGAACTGACATCACTACACTCAGGACATTCCCATATGACCTGGGTCCCCTCGTTCAACAGCCAACGAAGAGTCACACTACTAATCATTCCCATCGCTGATTGAAAGTTCTCCTGGTCTTCCCTCTCAGTTTGAGTTTTTTATTTACCAGAACCCCTGCCAATCCCCCGTAATCTCATCCTTTCCACATATATGAACATGAACATATACTGTCCATTATGTTGCTCTTTTACATGTTGATGTCTGTCTGAAGTATGCACCTGACGTTTGTCCCAAAGCAGGATCTGCTATGGATCTGTGATGTGATTGTGCCATCACATTTTGTTGGGCTGAATTATCATCATCATGTGCCGTGCCAGTAAGCGTGGGCGGTCATGTTTTGCCATCTTACACATCACCAGTCATGGATCAGCTCTGTGTTCTTGTCTCGACCATTTCACGTAGCTAAGCCATCTAGATATTTACTTCTCTACTTTCCCCTTGTTCTTTTGTCCTCAAATCTTTCCAGTTGTCTCCAAGTTCTCCAGTTTATTTCTTCTCATAACATGCCCAAAAACATTTGACTGTCGACATTTAATTTCTTTAATAAGTTTTCTTTAGGACTTGCTCATTAGTTTTTCTGTCTGTCCATGCATCTGTCTCTTTGCATTTTCCTTAGAAACTATATTTCCACCTCCATTAGATGTTTTTCAGCTTGTCTGCTCATCATCCACATTTCACATCCAAACAAAAGTGCAGGTTCTATGTAGCATTTCAACACTGTTTTTCTCGTTGCAATTTACATCTTTTTATTGGTCAGTATGTTTTCCATTTTGCAAAAGGCTACCTTTACCATAGCGATTCTTGTTCTATGTTGAATTCTTATTCAATATGCGGAAGAATAGCTTGCCAGTCTTTCCCTCTGTTAGAGTACGACGAACAGATCAATTGAACCCTCGTCCCGCCATGGTCATGACAATATCAGCACAGCCACTATGAAATATGCTAAGCAATAAATCATGCAACCTGTCGTTTGTATTTTCATTATTCAAACCAACAACGCATGATGATTGTTTTTGTATCGAATTAGTCAATGCAATGAAAGAGCTTGGTCATAATCATTGTTCTAAATATGATGAGTTTCTTGCTTTAGAATGAGTTACTATGCAAAAGCTCAAACACACAATTGTAATTTTATGTACATTCACGAGTGTAAGAAGCACCGCTCGCATTTTCAGGTAACTTTCGCTGTTTGTGGCAGCGATCTCGAATCAAACATCATACAAGCAACAATCAGAGCACACCATACAAGACTGCTGGAATCTGCCAGACAGAGAATGGAATTCTGGTCTGCGGGAACAATCGCAATCCTACAAGAAAAGTGGGAGGCCAGTGAAGACCTCATTCTCATCGTCCTGTTCATGACTAGTGCCAGAATAGACACATAGCAAACAATCTCTGAAGAAGAACTGTACAAGTGATTTCCACTGTATATCAAACTGTCCACAGTTGAATCATTTCCGACGCATAGCCTTGTCTAATTTGTCGTCTTCATCATCGCTGTGGTAGCCATTGCCACGCTCGCGGTAACCCCGTGTTGCTTGCAGGAGTTCTGCATCAGGTCCTTTTCCGCGGTGTTCATACAACAATACATTGAGCGTCTCTTCAAAGATTCTAGCTTCTGGAAACTCAACCTGCAGATAGAAAAACATACAATAAGGCACGGACACATAGTAATGAGGTATTAATACACCGTGCTGGAGTGTGTGCGTGATTTAGAAAACATAGTAACAGGATAAGTGCTGGAGAGTTTTGGCCATCGACCATAACTTTAGGAAGGGAAAATCCAAACTGCACCTCCCAGTGGTAGAGGGTGGGAACCACACCACGGTGTGGCACACACAGCCTTGGGAACCGGGTTTCCACCAGGATAAGTGGACAACTTTGCAGCTGAGCAGAACAGGGCACTCACTTGTCCTGACAGTCGGAAATGGCTGTCAAAGGCAGAGGTAAAAGACCTCCATGTGAATGTGGAAGTCGTGGAAACCATCACATTATCTTCCCAAGATTTCACGAGTAACCACATTTTAAAATGTGGTTCCTGAGATGAATGTTGCAAATTCCTTGGACAGTCAGAGTAACTAACAATGCATGCCTGTAAGAGGCTAATGAAACTAGAACATTATACAAAACAATAAGAAAGAGAGAAATAGCTTTCTTTGGTCATGTGAACGAATAAACTTTATTTTCAAAGGGTTAGGAATTGGGCACGCAGGCCCGTCTAACATTCTGTGATGAGAAGAGAGGCATTGGAGAACATTGTGACAACTGGAAAGATCAATGGGTAGAGAGGCAGAGGCAGACCAAGGGAAATTATGTTGGATGGATTGAGATGGAGGAATACCATCAGCAGAGCTGATCCAGAACACCAAAGACCGAGATCTATGGAGAGACATGAACATCTACGCCAGCTGTCAGGGCACTTGATGATGATGAGTAATAGAAGGCATGTTTCCTGGGAAAAGGAGCAGTAGTCGAACGACACGGCAGTGGGCACAGAGATTAAAGACAAACTGAGCATGGAGATGGAAGAAGCAGGGGAACTGTTAGGAGCAAGAATCTGTGATGTAGTGTAGTGATGAATGCAATGTTCCCCAAGGGACTTGAGACAGAGAGACACACACAGTGTACAGAGGAGAGGAATGGAGGGGAGAGAGATAGAAGCCAAGCAAAGACAGTATCCCATCAGATGAAGAACATTTTGTGTAGCATATCCCCAGACAATGCAAGATAGAAAACTAGTTGTAGGATGTTATACATTGCCCATATTACTGAATGCCCATGAATAATGGTCTAGAAAGAAACTGGAAGCCACACCGATGTGGTATCTCTGTAGAATTATAAGAACCCCATGAATGGCTTAGAAATCCAGTATCCAAGTACTGCAAGAGGCCAGTTGTCAGATGATATGATTGTTCACATCACTACAAGATGATTGCCAACATCAACACAAGGTGATTGTCCACATCAACACAAGATGATTGCCCACATCAAGACAAAACAGTCATCATTGTTAGTCACGATCTGAGGTGAGGGGTCTAAAGAAGGTTGTGTATGTCTTCAAAGAGCAGTGTGTCAGCTTTCCTTCAAGGAGCAAAGTGACCGCCTTCCTTCAAGATTGTCATCATGGCCTTCCCCAGCGCAAAACAAAGAAAACAAATTACATGGTGATGAGAGAAAAATGAAAGAAATCTAAACCAAAACCATTTACCCAACATAATCTTCCACAAACCAACAAAAGAAAATGATATGGTGACAAAAAAGCAACTGAAGAAGAGATGTAAACAATGTCACTTACCTTGGTATGTTTCTTATCTGTCCCGTATACAATCGACGTACAACACACTTCTCCAATCTTCTGTCCGTGACCATAGAAGGACCAGCAGCAAATCTCACTGCTACCAATGACATCTTTGATAAACAGCACTCGACCGTTGAATCGCAAACACAATTTGTCGAAGAGTTCCATATTCTTTAAGAGGTTGTCATCCGACATGCTATCGAAAAATACAAACACAAGTTAGATGTGATTAAAACACGAAATATAAGATATTAAAGGAATGGTAAAAACAAGTTACATGTGAAAGGAACGATAAAAATAAGTTACATGTGAAAGAAGCAGTAAAAGTAAGTTAGGTGTGAAAGAAGCAGCAAAAATAAGGTAGATGTAAAAGGCCCAGTAAAAATAAGTTACATGTGAAAGGAATGGTAAACATAATAAGTTAGATATGAAAGAAGCAGTTAATATAACAAAAGCAGAAGGGGAAGCAGCCTGTTATGCCTGCTTATTTCAATTTGGAACTGTCAAAGGGTTTTAAGAGTCACATAACAGAACATACATGTTGACACATCACAATTTGCTAAACTTAGCTACACATGTGCCTACAATAAAACTAAACAATAAACTTAAAACAAAACCTAAACTTATTCATTCACTAGCTCAGATTAAAAAAACAAAAAACTCCTAAGCATTCAATCAGAATATGCATCAACGCAAGTCATACCTTGTGTACGAGTATTTGTTGTTGTGGCGATTACAGATTAGTTTTACAATAGGCTGTGGAATAGATCAAACAGCAGATGATAACTGACGGTCACAAGATATATTTCAATACATCACATGTGACAAACAAAATATGTATGTACTGCCAAGAAAACAACATCTCTCAACAAAAATAGACAAGCCCTGTGGCAGAAACCTACTTTGGGTGCATTAAGTGCAAGGACCATTACATGTTTGTAGGCTATAATGCACAGTGGAATGGGTAGTCAGTCTTTTCTTCCCATAGCGAACAAGGACAAGATGCTTGCAGATCTACAAATTGATGGGAAAGACCTTAGACTTGTAAACAATATATACTGGAAACAACAAGCTGCCATAAAGATTGATAATGAAATAGGTAAAAATCAGCCTATTAAGAGAGGTGTGCTACAGGGATGTGTAATGTCTCTAGATATTTTTTCCTTATACAGTGAACATATTTTAGAAATTGATTGATTGATTGATTTAGGAACCGACATCACAGGATTCGGGGCATTCCCATAACCGCTCCGTCCCCATCCCCAGCAAGGAGTTCCAACACTAATAGTACCAGTAGCAATCTGATTATATGTCCGTCTCGCCTTTCCTCTGAGCGTCGATCGCCGGCCATATCCCCTCGTCACCCCTTGCTGTCGCATTCTTGCCAGACCATGGTGATCCATTTGCTCCTCCGAAATTATGTAAATATGACAGGAATCAACATTGGGGGACGTAACATCAATAACATTAGATACAGTATTGATTGCAGATAATGAGCAGGATCTGCAACATTTAGTAGATGTGATTGCACACAGTGAACAACTAGGGTTACAATTAAACTGTAAGAAGACACAGATTTTCATCATCTCTAGGAAGAAGGAAATAGCACAATGTATTATACAAGCAAATGGGAATATTCTTAAACAAGTGAATCAGTACAATTATCTCGGAACAATCATAACATCTGATGGGAGATGCTTTGAAGATATTAAAACAAGAATCGCCATGGTGAAGGTAGTCTTTTGTAAGATGAAAAACATACAGACAAAGAAACAGATGTCATTTGCAACGAGAAAAAGAGTGTTGAGGTGCTACAAAGAACCTGTACTTTTTTTTATTGATGAAGCGTGAACAATGAGTAGACAAGCTGAAAAACATCTGATGGATGTGAAAATGTGGTTTCTGAAGGAAATACAAAGAATACCATGGACAGACAGAAAAACCAATGACAAAGTCCTGCAAGAAACAAATGACAACCGATTAAAAAAATTAAACATAGACAGTTTTTTGGACTCGTTATGAGAAGAAATAAATTGGAGAACTTGGTGAGAACTGGAAAGATTGAGGGGAAAAGAACAAGGGGAAGGCAGAGAAGTAAATACCTGGGTGGCTTGGCCATGTGTTATGGTTGAGACAAGAACACTGAGCTGATCCACGACTCTGGTGATCGAATGAAATAGTGAAACATCACCGTCTATGCTTAATGGTATGGCACACGATGATGAGCGAACGAGAGATGGCATCAAACCCTTTTCCAACAATGTGTATGCCGCTGTCAGTGTAACGTCATAACACACATAGCAAACAAGGATATGTTCTGATAATAATACAACAAATCTCAATACAACACAACAAATAAAACTATATACTGTCAACAATACATCTCATCTTGTTCCTCTAGTACCCTGCTGTGTTGAAGTGAAGTATAAACAGAGGGAGAGTGCCCGTTTATGCGCTACATGTATCGAGATTCCCATGGACTCTGCTATTCCCTCTGTCCATCATTTACGGGCTGGCCTCTTCTTCTGCTTCCATTTGGTCTGTACATCATTGCTTGATGTGGTGTACTGTTTTGTTAATTGGTAATTTAGTTACATGGCCAAACCATTTGACTTGCTGCCTTCTAATAAAATCTAGCGCTGCTGTAACCCAACTTTAGTCCTGATTTCTTCATTTATGATTTTCTCTCGTTTTGATACATTGAGCATTCTTCACAGTAATCTCACTTCTGTTGTTGTGATTTTTCTTTTCTCTTTTTTCTGTCATTGTCCAGGTTTGGCATTGATAGGAAGATTGTGTTGTGGAGTGCTTTCTATGTAACTATTGATACGTGTTTGTTCTTTTGTATAGGGGCAATTTGTTCAATAAGTTGGTTTGCTTTATTGCATCTATTTTTGATCTTCTGATTGGCCATTTGATGATATTATACTGCCTAAGTACATGAAGCTTTTAACTTGTTTCAGGGGGTGTTCTTTTAGATGAATCTTTTTTGTTGTTTCTTCTCTGGTTATAGTCATTACCTCTGTTTTACTGGTGCTAATTTTCATGTTATGTTCCTTAACCCTTTACAGGGCAAAACGTCCATTTGCGGCCGATCGATTAAACGAGCAGATCGTCTGAAACCGTCCGATACTATTATGCATTGTAAAATCGCGATCTCTTGGCTTTCCGACACTTCCGGCGGCTACTTTCGCTTTCGCTGATAGCTTGACTACGTGGCCGTGATTTGTAAGCGCCTACTATGAATTTGAACGGACTTTTACAGACTTTTTTTGATAGTTTTCGGAATTTTACGCTTAGTTTTTCAAAATGGATTTCGGCGATTCTTCAAGTGATAGCCGAGATTTCGCTAGGTTCAATTTAAGTGACATTAAAGGGCACGAAGTTGACTATTAATTGCAGCTAGATATCAATGAAAAGCTTTACTTTGCATTAGCAGTTGTGAGTCAGACTTTAAACAAAGTGATTCCCGGGAAGGTTAACCCGGTCAACAAATGCCCGCAGAAGTCGGATGTGTCGGCCTAACGGCGCAAGAACGCAGCTCTGCTGTAAACAGGCACAACGCAATCACATCCGGAAAAAAAACTGCGGATGAACGAAGAAGAAGAAGAAGAAACAAAGTGATTATGATTCTGAAAATGTGTTTGTAAATTGCTGTATAGATGACGGAAAATCACAAACAATATGCTTATTTCGTAAATATTTGTGTTCATATATGGATTACCGACAACAATCACGTGAGTAACATATTCTGCATGCTTTTCCCTTCATTGTGTTGTTTATTTAACTAAAATCGGTTGACTAACACCTTATTTGTGATGTTTTTACTAACGCACCCCGAAATTTTACCGAACCTGAAAAAATCTTGCCCGTTCAGTGCTAAAAAACGGACAAGCATCTGCACTGTAAAGGGTTAAACACTTTGTTTACACTTTTCATGTGCTACTGTAATTCCACTTCTGATTTTGCTTTTAGTGCTTGATCATTTACAACTAGTTCTTTAATAGTGTAATTTGCCGTTGGTTCATCTTCTGTGCTCTGTTTGTCATGCGGTGTTCTTGTGGTCTCTGTTTGGCTAGTATCTTTACATATGTTGTCTGTATATGTTATGAACAAGAGGGACAGGACATAACCTTGTCGTACTCCGGATCTTATGGTAAAGAGTTAATACATCTCAATGCATACATACAATTCAAAACAGTGTATTCCTTTAGTGATGATGCCCTCAACGCCATAGAGGCTCTACCAACTCTTGACCACCTGGACACACTTCCCACCTTAACAGAAGTTAAGTGTGCTATAAATGAACTTGCATCTGGCAAGGCTCCAGGTAAGGATGGGATTCCAATAGAGGTTATCAGGAGTGGGCAAGACACACTCACTCTACAGATCCACCAGCTAATAGAGCTATGCTGGCGAGAAGGACAAGTCCCACAGGATTTCAAAGATTCAAGCATCATAACACTGTACAAGAACAAGGGTGATCGGAGCGACTGCAACAACTATAGGGGTATCTCACTTGTGTATTGTTGGAAAAGTATTTGCCAGAATTGTTCTGCGCAGACTTCAAGTCCTAGGAGATCAAGTCTACCCCGAATCACAGTTGGCTTTCGACAGAACCGGTCTACCATTGATATGATATTCTCATTGCGACAAATGCAAGAAAAATGCCGTGAACAGAATCAACCACTGTTTATTGCCTTCACTGACCTCACAAAGGCATTTGATTTGGTCAGTCGTGAGGGTCTGCTCAAGGCACTAAAGAAGATTGGCTGCCCACCAACTCTTCTGCCCATTGTGGAATCGTTCCACACAGGCATGAAGGGTATAATCAAGTTTGATGGTGCAACTTCTGAAGAGTTTGAAATCAAGAGTGGAGTTAAGCAAGGTTGTGTACTAGCTCCCACCCTCTTTGAAATATACTTTTCACTTCTACTGAAATATGCATTTCGTGATCAGGATGGTGGTATATACATCCACTCATGCTAAGATGGCGGCCTCTACAATGCTCAGAGATTGAAGGCCAAGACCAAAATTAGGAGGGTACTGATCAGAGAGTTGCTTTTTGCAGATGATGCTGCAGTTACGACCCACTCTAAGGAAGAATTGCAATGTCTACTATCTGCATTCTCCAATGATTGTTCTGAATTTGGTTTAACAATTAGCAAAAAGAAGACACAGATTATGTCACAAGGTGCACATGGGGTACCATCAATCTTTATTGACGACGCCGAACTAGAGATAGTAGACCATTTTACATATCTAGGATCAGAGGTAAATAGCAAATTATCCCTAGATCAGGAAATCAACATCCGGATTGGATTGGATTAGTAAGGCAGCAACAACAATGAACAGGTTAGAGTCTGGGAGAACAGGAAGCTTACTGCCAATGTCCTTGTCTATCAAGCCTGTGTCCTTAGTACTCTTCTTTATGGCAGTGAAACCTGGACAACTTACTCACACCAAGAGAAACATTTAAACAGCTTTCATATGCGGTGTCTGCGAAGAATTCTTGGTATTAAGTGGCAAGACAAAATCACAAATACTGAAGTATTGGAAAGATCAGGTTGTGTGACGGTTATTCCATGCTCAGTCTTCGTAGACTTAGATGGATAGGACATCTTAGGAGGATGGATGATGGTAGAATACCAAAGGACATCTTTTTTGGTGAATTACAGATGGGTAAGAGATCTCAGGGTCGGCCTCTACTATGATACAAAGATGTGTGTAAGCAGGACAAATTTGATACAGGCATTGATAATGCACATTGGGAGCAAGTCGCCGCTGAACGTGTTATATGGAGGGCAAACATCAGAAATGGAATAAAGACAAAGGAGAAAATTATTGCAGATAAGTCACACACCGAGCGTGTGAGACGTAAGATGGTGCATGATGGTGGAAATGACCACGTGTTCACATGCACCCACTGTGAACGGACATTTACAGCGCAAATTGGCCTTATCAGTCACATTCGCTACCGCCATAGGTAAAAGTTATTATGCCTTTTTAAAGCACAAACTATCGTCTATCAAGACGGCAAGGTGCCAATTGCAAAAAAATTTTTTATTCCTTTAGTGAATTTAAACACAGTCGCTATAACAATACAACAAAGCTATGTAACCCTAACATATAATGAACCACAACAAAGCCATGTACTGTATACATTACAACATAACCCAACACAATGAGCCCATATAGCAGTGCTACAATAACACATGTGAAAACATCATATCTATAACAGAACAGGCATTTTGACACTTCCTAAATTGACACAGTACTACAGAGCAAAGGGCAAGAGATAGACCAAGGACAAAATTTATAAAACAAACATGTACACATCCATCAATGCAAACATATGTGGCCTTAGGACAGCGGCACAAGACAGACAACTGTAGGACAAAGTGAAGAATGACCAGCTCAAGGGCTGAAATCTTTAATGATGATACTTTGTGCAGTTTCCAAGACTGAAATGTTTGATGGTGATGCTTTGTGCAGTTTCCGAGACTGAAATGTTTGATGATGATACTTTATGCAGTTTTCCAGTACAAAACTACAAGTCAAAATGAAGATATTACCTTAGAAGTTTTGGAAACTAGGATCTGCTCTTCTCTAGATGATGTGATCAAGGGAACTTGACAGATGGGTTCTGGGTCATGCGTGTTCAAAGCCGCTTCAACCTGTCGTACTACAGAGCAGGAACCAAAAACAAAAATCCATCAAAATATAGGAACGTAAGTTTTAAATAAGCATGCATATTTTCCAAGAACTAATTCCTGAACTAAAGTAAGGTCTTAGTTAGATATGTCTAAGCCACTGTCTAACAGAAATCAGTACTACCTGCTTTCTGGTAGCGTCTACTGCTGGACAGTGCTAGCCAAACCCAACACCTCATATTGTGCCAATGGCTTCAGGCAGAGGAGCGCACAAGCCTTATTCTGGTGCGAAAAAATGCAACCTAAAGATTAAATGCCATGGCAGGGCACACCAGGTTCTAAGCCTTGGCCGGCCACTGGTCTAGAATTAAAGCTCAGACAGGTGGACAGTTTAAGCACTGCTTTGCTGATCCAGCAGCTTGTCTTGTTCCAGATGTATTGGTGTTACCATTCCTCTAGAGTAGAAGAGCAGAATGTGGGAGCAGAAATGGTGGTTTGAGCCGACATGGGAACCAAGTAGTTGTGTCCATTTATTTATTTTTTTAAATCTATTTGTGTTGTCCTGTCCTTGACAAAGATTCTTAGAATCGAAATGTCGGCCGTCCTGTGTACTTTTTATTTTATTATTTCATTTTATATGTTTATTGATTGCTTCTGATTTTGGATAAGTCACGGACTGTTTTCACCTGTGTACGATGGATTTCCTTGTAAGGTGCATCGTATCTGTGTTTAGTATGTCTCTTCTTCTCGCAGGAGCTTAATATACCTATTTGTTTTCAATTCATATTGTTATATCCTGCTGCAGCCGCTGCTTTTTCTTTTGTTCCATATCATCTGTCAAGACGGCACAGTGCCAGTAAGGCCTTTAGGTAACATAATCGTTCTTCTTCTCCAGCTGCCTTTAATCATTCAATGGAACACAGACACTCAACCAGCTCATGCCAAGATCTTTGCAAACATTTTCTGATGGGATGACCTCAAGTGAGTTGTGTCGTACCATTTCGTCGAGCCTGTGACTCAGTACATCCGACTTAAAAATGCATTTGTTTGGGTTTGCTTTCCCTAGCATTGGACTGCCCCCAGTCTACCCACAAGACAGCAAGTCTGTGTATCACTTCATCTGGTCCCTATCCCCTTTGACCTATTTGACATGGGAGACCATGTCTTGGTGTCTTTGGAACATTCTAACAAGTTGGTTTTTGCAGCTACAGTTATTCTCATGACAATGTAGCCAGTCTCACGCCAACCCTCCTTTGTCACATGTTATGACATGCAAAGTAGGCTACAGTATTACTATTCTTTGCTTCCTTTATCGCCCCCGGAAACACACAGAAAGATCTAGTCTTTGGCAGCTTCCTTATCTGCTGCATCAGCTGAAACAGAACAACAAACTGAGGTCAGAAATACACTCCAACATACCAAGTTCTTGGGCACAGTAGTACTTGGCCTCTTGAAGCAGCTCATCCAGCTCCCTTCTGGAATCTGGCAATGTGATGGATCCATCTCTCAAGAACGAGAGGATAGAGCCAAAGTGCTTGCCACACCTGTCTATCAGCACCCATCCTGCCAAAGAAAAGGTCATGGTTAAAGGACTCCATGACCATGTTGTCAGGATATCTTGGACCAAGAGACAGATCCCACAAGGGAGAAAGAAGAAAGAGATAACGTGGAAATAAGAGGAAAGACATAAAATGGAAAGTGGAAATAAGAAAGGCGTAGCATGGAAAGTGGAGAGAAAAAGGAGGACTTAACACGGAAACAGAAGAAAGGTATAACATAGAAAGAGAAGAGAGAAAAAAAGGAAAGACATAACGGCAAATGTGAACAGAAAAAAAAGAAAGTCAAATAGAGATGTGGGGAAAAAAATACGTGGAAAGTGGACAGAAAAAGAAGAAAGGCATAAAAGGGGAAGTGGAAAGAAGACAAAGTGCTCGGTCCATATTTTTGTGAACATATGACACACGATGGTTGACGATCCAATCTTTATCAGGTGTCTAGTCTGGAGCAGACATCTGGTAAGGATGTCTCTCCATCCTCCTTGTCATCTGACACTTCAATGAAACTGCTTACACTATAACTTGCTGACCAGCTGATTAAGGTTTCCACATACATGTTTCTCAGTCTCCCTATCTTTACAAACACTCTCCCATATAAGACTGAACTTTTCTAGCCAAAATCTTTTACTCTTGGTATAGTTATAACCTCTTATTCTATATTCTGGCACAAGTATTCACACCCCAGAGATAAAAAATATATGCCTGTCACAGTCTTGTGTTTACTCGCAATCAGGCAACGTCATCCGTACTTCAAATAACTTCAGCTCGTACAGATGTTTTTATACGGAGTTTATTTCAGGCAAGCCTGATAATCAAACAAGGCGTTATCTGCCTGACACATCAATATAATAATCGCCACTAGTCACAAAATATATAGATACACATCATCAAACATGATCGCTCTCTCGTTAACATCGCATGCATTCACAACAATAGATAATGGCTTCAGAACACCACTACGTCCAGTCGGAAGGCCGTCCTGTCCCTGTCTGAAGCAGCTCAGGTTGTCGCTTGCCTACGTGGTCAAAACTCCCTCGTGGGGTTCGCAACTCTGCGTGCCGTTCTCTTTGCACGCAGCACTGTCGTCTTAGCACTAGTTACCCTCTAAAGTTCTATTCTAGTTTACGTCATCACGGTATTCCCCGTGACCTATTGTACCCGCCCCTGTTCTCGGGTCGGTCCCTCTGTTGTTCTAACTATAACACATTAGTGTCCCCACCCGAGTCTAGTCTTATTACTGTTCTTACATCCTAGCTCAGGTGCTGTCTCTATTCTATCTATACCTTTATAGAGGTCCTGTCTCTATGTCCTATTAGTCCTTGCCCCTTTTCTGTCACTAGTCGGTCCTGCTATCATCCAACACCTTGACAATATCTTTTGGGCAAAAACAGCTTAGGAAAGAAAGCACACAATATCCGCCGTTGCCTTCTTTTGTTTACTGGTACCCGCCTCAATATTTGACTGGAAACTGACATTATGGATTGAATGGTTTGATCTGCAATAAGGATAATGCAACTAACTACAAACTACTTTCTATTCTTGACATGAAAACTCCTTACTTCTTTCAAGGTGCAGAGGAAATAAAACGTTATGAGACACACAGTATATTTATTTGCCAGGAGAGAGAGAGAGAGAGAGAGAGAGAGAGAGAGAGAGAGAGAGAGAGAGAGAGAGAGAGAGAGAGAGAGAGAGAGAGAGAGAGAGAGAGAGAGAGAGAGAGAGAGAGAGAGGAGGAAGAGAGAGAATGCATTTATTTGCAAACCAAGAGAGAGAGACAGATAGGAGGAAGAGAGAGGATTCATTTATTCACCAGCCAAGAGAAAGGGAGAGATAGAAAGAGTGAGGAGGGAGAGAGAGGAAAGGGAGAAATGCAATCTGCGTAATAGAGACCAAATCTGTGACCTATATAAAGACATACCTTCCTTGTCATGAAGCACATCCATCCTGCCGCTGAACATGGCTCGCAACATCGTATCCTGTTTACACAGCGTGTCGATTGTGGTCAGGTGAAGTGTGCCTCCTACATTCAGTTTCACATACTTGGAGTCTGACTTGGAGGCTACCGTACAAGCAGCAAGGGCACGGCTTGCAGAATCGCCAGACATTCTAACGCCAACACTCAAACTAAACGTCTCCGCCCAAACGGGAGTATGGACTGTACAATCGTCTTCTAAGTTCAAGGCTAATGGTGCTTCCTGATTCTCAGGTTCACACGCTTGAAAACAACAAATAAAGGATAAAGTTATATCATAGAAGGCATTATAGTAAGATAATCATATAACTTATATTGTTTGTAGGAGTCACGAATGAAGGGTTTCACATCCTTGAAAACAACAAATAAAGGATAAAGTTATATCATAGGAGGCATTATGGTAAGATAATCATATAACTTATATTGTTTGTAGGAGTCATGAATGAAGAGTTTTCATTTTTTTTAATGTTCACTAACTTTGAACTCAAGCGTAGTCTATACATGCTGCTTCTAGTAGCACTGTACTGAATTTTGTGTGTGGATTAGCTTTCCTTATTACCAGTGTTCCTCTCCATCAGATAAACCCAATATGACATGAGGGGTACTTGTAATTTACGTCCCCAAGTCAAGGACGAGAAGTCAACTTTTTAGTCCAACTGACAGGTGTAGGGGTTGAACTCCCTACCTCATCATCAGCACACCGGATGTTTAAGAGTGAGCGCTCTTTTCCATTTGGCCATGCTGACCTGTTTTCAATAATAATATAATAGATCAATATGAGGTAAGGTGATCAGTTCATTTCCTCTTGTATCCATTGTACAAGGCTAGATGGAGTGGATGGACATCTTAATCTATAGATTGAGTATGGGCAAATGTGTCAGTAGGAGAGGTCTTACCATACAATTAATTCACACACGACATTATTATCTCCGTTAACAATAAGACTTGAAACAGGATATGGGACTTCCAGTCAACAAGAAGTCTACTGTAGCAGCATGAACTCACTCCCATGAAGGTTCGTTAACACCTATTGTTTTAGCATACAATTACAACACCATCTGGTCGACAATCCAGGGCAACATGGTAGAAGTGCAGTGGCTAGTGCTCATGCCTGCAGGGTCCGGCGGTCTTGATTGAGAACACGTATGTGGACAGGATGAGATTGCGAGGGATTGGCAGTGGTTCTGGTAGAATCTCAACACTGAGAGGGAAGACCAGGAGAACTTTCAATCAGATAGCGGTGTGAACAATTAGTAGTGTGACGTTTCGCTGGCTGTTGAACAAGGGGACGGAGCGCATATGGGAATGTCCTGAGTGCAGTGATGTCAGTTCTTAGCTCAACTCAACTCACTCAGATCCAGGCAGATATTTTAAAATTATCTAGGCTCCCAGGTCAGCCTAGCCTAAAATGGAAATAAACATGGCCAGAGCAATACTGACCACATCACCTCTACAGTTTTGAATGGATATATCAAAATGTGGGAGCTGGTAACACAATTACACATATCCAATAATAATATGCTTCAAGAGTTTGCAAAAAAGTAGCCACTATAAGTTAGAATAGCCGAATTTAACTGGAATAATTTTTGCGGTAACAATCAGTTACTTGTTTTTGTGTCTCCGATATAAGGACATTATGCGCACTTATTATATTATTATATATTTTCCTAATGCCTATCGTGTCCAGAAAAGCTCTGACTAGCTAGTTTTCCAAATGTCCATTGTGCCCGGAACAGCTCTGACGGGCACAGAGACAAGCATATATACGAATCGAAAACTCGCTGAGTGGATACTGTCTGCAGACCGGTCTGGTTTGTGCGGGAAAGGCCAGTGGTGAACGAAATGCCCAATACACTGAAGTAAAGAATTAAAGCAGCCATGAGCAGGATGTGACGATTCCCTTGGTTAGCCCAGCACCAGGGCGCTGTGTCGGTCCTGCAACTATGGAAGCCACCCTGGATGGTGGAAAATGCCATGGACTGTCCCTGCCTTCCCTTGAGGGTTATCATGAAGCATTCGACCGTTCCAACTTGACAAGCTGGGATGTGGACGGCAACACAAAAGTGAGAGTCCCACAGGAATGCTAACCTGTCAAAAATGCACGCTGAAAGTTGGATGTGTGGCCCAAGGGTGCCTAACCAGACACACCGCAATCACATCTGAAAAAACACTCCAGATGAACACAAAGAAGAAATTCCCCGATAATTTCAAGATCATGTTACAACAGGCACCGATTACTTGATATGGTTTTCCCCTCCACGCTTTACATTCTGTATTTCTCGTGCTTCTGGAATCCTTGTTAAACCGGAGAACCAGGCTGCCTATTCTAAGTGGTAAGTAAACCCGTAAATACCATTTTATGAGACATGATACATTGTTCTACTATGTATTATTCAATTTAGCATCAATTGTTATGTGTATTTTGCAATTTTCAACCATTTAAGTTGGCAATCTCACACTGAAATTATGAAGATCGTTTGCTGTAATGTGACATTTCAATGGCAGGAGGTAGCAGTTTTCCTTGTCGTACTCCAGCTATCATCATTTAATGTTATGGAATATTCAGAGCGACTACAATGATAATGACTGCATGTTTACATTCAACACCCATTATTGTATTTATGTGTAATTTGTCATCACTCTATACGGACCAGATTGGTGATAATTTTGCCACTTTTCAACAGGACTTCTCAAGTCAGAATGGATCTACAATCATGGCCTTACATTGACTGTAATCATCACAGCACGATATGGTCAATATATATATATATATATATATATATATATATATATATATATATATATATATATATATATATATCTGTGTGTGTGTGTGTGTGTGTGTGTTTTTTTTTTTTTTTGTTCCATCAAGAATGATGATGACCATTCATTTCATCCAGTGGGGTTGAAAGTATGGAGCCGTGAGATCTAAGATGGCTGATAAGGCCTATTTTGGCTCGAAATGTTCTTTGACAATGTGGACAAAAAATGCTTGATGTTTCTGGAGGATTTTCTGCAGTAGTTTTTCTGTTAGCACGCGGGCGCGTGTGTGGTTTTTTGTTTCTTTTTAATTGGCAGCAGTTAGCTTCTCCTTAGGAAACACCAGCAGTTTTTATCTCCCTGTAGTATATATTTTAACAACAGTGTTGTGAGTGTTTAAGTCACACTTTGTCAAAGGGCTCAAATAGTATTTTCCTATTTGTTCATATTAAATGATAAACTGACGCACAAACAATGTATCGGCTTATAACTCATTCATTCATTCAGTATCATGTCCTTTGCAGAAACTCACTCCCATAACAACCTTCTGGAAAACCTCTCGATCATAAGCAAGATGTCCTGCGTCCGATACATCCATCTGGTGATCATCCGCCACATCCTGCACCCATCTTCTCTTTGACCTTCCTCTTCGTCTCTTCCCAAGCATATACCCCTTGTCACGAGCTCGCCATGAGTTAACCAGATAATAATACCGACGTTTGCTTGGCGTATATTTTCTAGGCCACAACAGTCGTACTAACAGAGTAAACACAGCTGCACGGGATACATCGGGTCAGCCCATATACACATTTGGCGGTGAGTGAGAAGGAAGGGATAAAACGCGTTGGCAGTTCATAACAGTTAAAATCACATATAATTGGCCGCTCAGGATATGGAATGGTTCCGTTTGTCATCTATGGTTCCGGACATCAGACGGAATGGAGGTTTTGACTGTCAGCACATGACAGAAAGTTGAGGGTGTTATTGAAAACAGTGGAACACCTGCCGGACATGAACAACGTCACGTGCACAATGTAAGTTTGTTTGGAAAACCATGATTGGCAGCTTGGTATCGAAACTCTTTGTTGGAACTCGACAGTAACTCTCTAGATTGTTTTGGATGTCAGAACCAGTGATGACAAATCTAACATGGAGGGAGCCCGAGGGAGGATGGATCCCTGACAGGGGATGATCTGCCAATGTGCCACCTGTGTGGGGGCATAAAGGATAACGTCACGTGGCCAACTTTGGTAGTTTGCCATATAAACCCGAGTTGGGACCAACTAGGGGGACTTGAAAATGCTCTAGTCGGAGTGCCAGGGCACTGCAGTGCTTAGTGGAAATAATATCTACCGTGTGTTAATTAGTGACTTAATTTTACACGTGCCTATAATGGCAGATGTAGATATGATTGATAGGACTGCAGTAGTGCCATTTAAGGTATAACCTAGTATAATATTAGTTCTAATTAATATAGACTGTGGCCTTGTTAAACTATAGTGTGATGATTAGCACTGTTAGTGGAAACTAGTTAGAGTAGAATAGTGATATTAACTCTGCTAGTTAAGAATAGATTAGTGAAGTGTTGATAAGCTTTACTAGTTGAGAATTGAGTAATGAGGGATAATTGGGATCTTCCCGTAGGTGTCCCAGGTGGGCGGGGTTCCGCATTCTGTTTGCTGATTTTTTCTTTGTCATAGCCTGATTCGGCTCTAGGTGGGTAGCTAATCTGCTCTATGACTAAGTCTAGTTAGCTAAAGATCATTAAGCAAGGTGATAGGCTTACACTCAGCCGAAAGGATCAGTAACTAGTACTATCACCAGATGTGTTGTTTCTATCCTAGGTTCCCTACCAGATCCAAGGAAACTCAACAAGTTTTTGGTAAAAAATCCAATCCCATTCGGAAGAACACCAGTTCAACAATCAATAAAGTTGCATACAGAACGTAACTAAAGCTAGAAGGAAGTTGATTCACCAAAGAGAGTGATGCGTACTGATGCACCACACAGCATCAGACAGTAGTAACTAAATGAGAACAGTCTAATAGTTACCTAGTGTTATATAATCTCGTGTAATAGAACACAAGACATTATACGTGAGGCTAGATAGACACGAGTGAGGATCAATCACATTAACAATTAACATTAATGACGGTGTACACACTACAAAGGACTTGTGCAGTTTTTTTAAAGGAACGATAGGAACGGACATTGTGTAGGGTGCAACCGGTCCATGATTAACTGTTAATACCACCCGTGTCTATTTCGGATGATCATGAAATTGGATTACCAGAGGTCTACAGAGGCAAAGCAGTATCCGGCAAGATGATTTCGGCACGGGGTGAGATGTACATGTTCTGACGTAACGTGCTGTGGTCTATCCTTGCTGGGATCAGCTGACTGGGTTGTGGTCTGAGAGTCCGATTCTACACACTTTATAGAACACGTCACACATTTTCTTCACATACACGTCTCATATACGTTACACTTTTCTTTTAATAAATTATCTTTATTAATTTTTAGAAGCAAGAGTTGTTGAGTATGTTGCGTTGGGGAAGTATGAGAAGGGGGCATAGTACGACAGTGAGAGAGTGATAGGAAAAGGTGTCCATAGGCTGATGGAGTGTGTTGGACGGAAGCTGGTGGATTCTCCAGAATATTGAGAGGGAAAAAATATTATAATGTGGGTGTCGGCTCTCTTCACTCCAGGGACGACACTGTAAAGGAGGACACGACACCCCTCCATTACTGTTCTCTCCAAACTTTCGTGACCAAAATATTTCAATTTTCTTTGTTTTATCGTCTTTAATAGCCAACTCTCTTCAATATTCAGCTCTTGAAGTATGGATGCATTTGTTCTTTTCTTTACCCAAGATATTCTTAGAACTCGTCTATAACATTTATATTCAAATGCTTTTATGCGCTGTTCAGCTTGTTTAGTAAGTGTCCAGTCCAGGTCTCACAGGCGTATGTTGCAATGGGAAAGATGCATGCTCTTAAAAATTTAATTTTTGTGGTTCTTCTTCTTCTGCTCCTGCTGTGTTCATCCAGAGTTTTGTTTTTTCGGACGTGATTGCATTGTGCCTGTTTATAGCAGAGCTGCGTTCTTGCGCCGTTAGGCCGATAATCCGACTTCTTCAGGCACTTGTTGATGGGGTTAACCTTCCCGGGGGTTTCTTAGGACTTTTGTAGTTCTATCTGTCCCACTCCATAATTGACCTACAGACTTGAATAAGGTATGGTTGGATTTGTTTTTTTCAAGAGGCATCCAACTATGCAGGTTGCATACATTAAAAAGCAATTTAGAAAATGTTACTAAAATGGCTAATATAAAGAATGGGGTAACAGTAACACAGACTAGGGTACCAGTTACCAGGTAGTGGTGGTAGGGTGGGCAGGTGATTTCAATTGCCGGGAAATGAGAAATTACTGAAATGTATCGATATGCTTGCTTGCTTGTGTTCGTTGGCATGAGCTCCAACGTGAAGTCCTGTATGTCGGATGAAGGCATCCTGTTGTCCAACATCAGTGAGGTGTCATACAGGACCTGAGGTTTGCGTGAGTATCTGTTGTCCCATGTCTGGCTTATTGGTGTGCAGACTGGTGGTTCCTTGCCCTACAGGCAGACACTCTCCGACTTCGGAGGAATCGGCAATCCTACTGACTTTGGCCAGGACCCCGAAGGGACCTGTTGCCCAGGACACTCGACGAGGACGCATCAATAGGTCTTGGCCAGTACAGTATATACAGAGTGACTATTCGCAATTCCATTGCGAATAGAAAAAAATTATATTCGCAATGGAAGTAGGTCACGTGATTATTCCTATGTGTGTTTCCATATTACAATATTTTGTTGATTTATTAACGTGTCCTCAGTAGCATAGTGGTTAGTGTCTCCGCCTGGTACATGGGAGCTCGAGGATTGATTCCCCGGCGGGGAGGTAACATTTTTTTCCCTTCGTTTTCAGGAATTAGGTGACACCAATGCTTGTCTGATGATTTCGCTTTAGGCATGTTTTCTACGGATTTTGTGTATTAGGTGTTGTTTATCTTGCTGCACAAGAACCTGCGCACTTGTCTTTCTGTTCTTATCTGTCCTCTACTTTTGTTGTCTTGGGAAAGGCGCTTAGCCATCCGAACACGAGTTCTTCTCTCTCTCGCTCTAAGTCTCGATCTCCCACCTCTCTCTTTCTTGTCTTTACCACTCTTTAATGTCTTTCAATACATCTTTCTCATATCTCTGTCTCTCACACTATCTTCGCTATCTATCTTTCTCCTCTCTCTTTTAACCTGCTTCATATATACCAGGTTTTCCTGCACTTTATATGCATAGCATTTCCTTATCCTTGTTTATTTATTAATTCATGAGGCCAGTCAGTGGAAAGCCTGGTGTTTGAATTGCTTAATCATGTCTCTCTGAGGCGAAGCATATTACTGGAGGCCATAGAAAGTGTCAAATTAAGAGAATCATCACTGCTGCGATATTATCAGGACATAAATAGTAGGATGGTAATGTAAACAAACATGGATGCCGGGTAACAGTAAGTGTGCAGAAACGAAAGTTAACAATTCTTGAACTTGCCTGGGGACAGAATTATTTGTAGGGATCGTTATTTGTATTGGGGATACCTGTTGCTGTTCTGAAAAATTACTCTTGATATTTAAACAGAACTAACATAATGTAAAAATAAAACGGGATGCCAAAAGAACAGACAGAAGTAAGAAGAAGAGTGATTCATTAAAAAATATGGAGAATTCGGCAGAATTAAACTCGCAACAGTGAACATTCATATTTAAATTAACCACCTTCTTAGACTTCTTAATGGCCCAAACTAAAATTGACTAGTGAGCAGACGCTGTGACATGTTTGTTACTTCCCGCAATTCGATTGCGAATATAATTTTTCCTATTATAATTTCTTTCTATTCGCAATATTGCGAATAGAACCTCCCCAGTATATAAGTAAGTATAACCCGGCCTTGGTCCCTTGGAAACACCTCTGTCCCTGTCTACTGTCTGTTCTGTATCAATATAATTAATTTCAAAAAATATGTTAAAGTACATAGCATAGTTTAAGATTCTAATTTTATATTCTTACTCTCAAACATCAAACAATGAGTAGTCCGTCTCACTCGATGTCGGCCGAACTAAACGTAACTTGAACTAAACCGACTCAACGGTCGACTCTCATCAGTCTGGCTTCCTTCCCTTCCCTTTCTGCGTAGTCACAAATTCGATGAAGTCACATCTAACGACGCCCTTATTCCATTCTTATCAGTCAGTTTACATATACATGTAACGCCTGACGTGTTAACTGTCGTGTTTTATTACAATATGGTGTCCGTGAACATAAAATTTGACTAATTAACAAAGAACGAAGTTAATCATGAAAACTTCACCGTCTGCCTGCTTGCAAAAATATGATAATGAAAACTGACGTCATTCATTGCGGAAGTGAACGCCTTCAGGTTGTAGTTTCGCATTCTTAGGACATGATGATGATGATGATGAATTTTTCCCCTTCTTCTGCGATCAACTTTAGCGCTAGCTAAGCATGGAAGATAGCGTCCCCTGTAGTGCGTAACTGTCCGTTTTCTAGCCCCCTGCCACGCAGGTCAACATCTTCCGATTTTAAAGGTTTCTTTTCTGAAAATCTTCCTTCTATAGGTTGATTATGGTGATGATGAGAACAGCCAGAAGTGAATGGTGTGACAGGGAGTGCCCAGAGGAGTTGGCCGACACTCAGTACACTGAGGAAATGCCATAAGGGCACATAATCAGACTGCAGGTGTACCATTAGTATTGGACTCTTCGCGGAACACGTATGAAATGTCCGGAATACCATAATGTCGGTTCTCAACTCATAAGGACTGCTTTGGGGGGGGGGGGGGGGGGGGGGTGTTAATCGTTGGGGATTCGGTGAGGTATTCGCTGTGTATCCATTTCAGACCTCCGTGAGTTGATTTCTCCCAAATTTGATAATAATAACGCTTTTATTATCAATAATAATAATATTATTAATAATAAGAATAGCACGGTCATATGTTTCCTCAACGTTGATTGGAATAGCAAGTAAGTGCTGAGGGGGCGGGTGTCAGAAGGGGGAAGAGAACACAAAATGAAGGAGGATGGGAAGAAGGGGGACGGGGAGAAGAAGAAGGAGGATGGGGAGAGGAAGAAGTAGGGGAGGGAGTAGAAGAAGAAGAAGAAGAAGAAGAAGAAGAAGAAGAAGAAGAAGAAGAAGAAGAAGAAGAAGAAGAAGAAGAAGAAGAAGAAGAAGAAGAAGAAGAAGAAGAAGCTCGGCTTTGATACCATTCATTTGCAGGTAAAACGTATTTTCTGGAAACATCATCCACCCATCATGTGTCATGCCGATAAGCGTGAGCGGTCATGTTCTGCCATCTCACTCGATCACCAGAATCGTGGATCAGATCCGTGTTCCTGTCTCGACCATGCCACAGCCATCAGGGTATTTACTGCTCGGTCTTCCCCTTGCTCTCTTCCATTCGATCTTGCCAGTTGTCACCAAGTTCTCAATGTCATTTCTTCTCATAACATGCCCAAAAAAGTTTGATTGTCTACATCTAATGACTCTAATCAGTTTACGATCTTCATTTGTTTCTTGAAGGTCTTGTTCATTGGTTTTTCTGTCTATCCATGGTATTCTTTGCATTTTCCTCAGAAACCATATTTCCACAGCCATAAGCTGTTTTTCAGCTTGACTGCTCTTGTCCACGCTTCACATTCATACAAAAGTACAGGAAACTACGATTTCCTGCAACGACCTAACTCCCTTAGTCGCCTCTAACGACACGTTTAATTGGTTCGGTTACGGTGCCTCTATTATTTTCTTTCCTGGTGGGTACGGCAAATGAGTATTACAGATGTTCGGCGAGAAACAATCTGTAATCTATCGTGTCAAAGTCTTTGTTCCAAACACGAATGAAAGTTATATAACTACAAATGTCACTTGTAGTTAGGGTTTCGGGGTAGGGGTATCCTCTATCAAAGGAGAAGTAAGGCGCTTCCTTCCTTCCGCTAGCCTATGGGACACCCTTGGGCAAGGTGGAGTACCCGTTTATCCCCCCACCCCAACAGGAAACCTGTGAAGCCATTCGAGCAGGTGGTGGATTGGACTTGGGAGCAGCCGACAGATAGCTGTTGGTTATGGTTTCAAGTCAGTGACGGTGGGCAGAGGATCTCTCAATAGAGACAATGGCTATGGTCATCTGATCAGTATGATCACTGCCAGGAAGGAGGAATGGTAGACTTCCCTCCTTATTGATTCCCGTGCTTCATCTTCTGAATCATGCTCATTGAATCACTTAGTACACACACGTTGGTATAATGCTGTGATTCCAGTCATATGAAAGCCTGTGTAACTGCCATCACCTCCATCGTCATGCTGCTCGTGGTCATAGAGTGGGCACCACTGGATTCTTGAACGGTTCGGCCCGCTGAACGGAAGCTTTTAAGTGCACTTTCTCCTGCATTATCACACTCGACAGACGGTGCAGAGAGCAGAACCCTGCCGCTGTCAATGCTGAGGTTAACGCGCTCATCTATGAACACTCAGATAGCCCCGAAGTGCTCATCTATGCAGATGGATCTGTTGTAAAGCAGCACATAAGCGCGTGGGCATTTACAGCCTGTTCAGCGGGCCGAACCGTTCAATAATCAAGTGGTGCCCACTCTATGACCACGAGCAGCATGACGATGGAGGTGATGGCAGTTACACAGGCTTTCATATGGCTGGAGTCACAGCATTATACCAACGTGTGTGTACTAAGTGATTCAATGACCATGATTCAGAAGGTCGAAGCTGGATCTGTACGTAGACAGTGGACTGAGTCGCTGCGGAAGTCTGTTGTCCGTAAAGTCACCTTCATCTTCGTCCCGGGACATGCGGGAGTCGAGGGAAATGAACGAGCTGATAAACTGGCTGGCTCTGCACCCCCTGTAGATGGCCAGCCCATGGATCGTGCCGATGTTATTAACGTCCTCAAAGATATGGCGAGAACAGAGGACTTTGACGTCAGTGATTCCACATCGCTGTCCAGGATGAAAGACTTGGGAGTAAAGAATCGGCACAGCCAGACGCGAGAGGTACATCGGGGAAACAAAGCGCCTCGTCAACCAACACAGAACTGGCACTATTAGCCACCAGACGCTGATGCGTATGCTGGGGGGAGGATCTGAGCACCTATGGACATGTCCGGAGTGCAATGAAGATACCCCAACTGATAACTGATAACTGATTCCCGTGCAGGTGAGGCTCGTCAGCCTTGGCTGGTATATCCTCTAAGAGAGGGAACTCTAAATCTCAAACCTCCACTGCCTTGCGGGTATACCCATATGGGAAAGTCTTCGGAAGTAAACCCTGAGAACAAATCCATATGTCACGAATCGCTGCATAAGTTAATCGGAAACCCGGTCTCATACAAATGTGTGGAGTTATTTATTTGTTCCGTTTCCAGCAACCGTGTAATTAGCAATTTCGCATTGCCGTAGCTTTCTTGCGCTAACTATTAAAATGTATGATTTATGAAGAAACGATACAAAATAAGTATCATTTGGTATCAATAGGAGCAGACAAAAAAAAAAAAGGTGAGCCGGGGTCGATTCTTACCAGAGTGACAACATCAGGCTGTTACGAGAATAGTTAGGAGAATCTTTAAATTGTAAAATCATATTATTAGATCAAGGAGGCTCTATTTAGTAACAGCTCTATATACGTTTCTAAAGTCAGAGGTCAAAGGTCTTGCCTGAACGTACCGTAAAATAAAATGTATGCGTATGTCTCAATTGTCTCACACCGGTACCGGCGGGCAGTCGTACTGTAGTTGTGTAGTTCACTCCAGTCGATCACTATCTGAATCTGTTTGTCTAACCCAAGCGTAACTGTGTGGCCGTGGGGAGTCTATTCTTGCCTTCTAAGACTAGATGAAGTAGACTAGATGTGTTGATTTGGTTGGTTAAGTTGTATCTAAAGTATCTTATCTGTGTAGTGTGTAGTCATTTAGACTTAGAGTAGAGCAGTAGGAGTATTAGTACTCATGACTGTTCCTTATAACAATTTATATTGTTTATTCTATGACAGTCTATTATTTTAAAGCCTCCATCATTTTCTCAGTCTTCCTCTGGCTGTATTATTTCCAGAACGTCCTTAGCATTGACTCTGAAATCAAATAGTGTATTGTATTAGCTGTGTGGTAACTAATGTCAGCAGGCACATTAAAGAAGTTGATAGCAAGCTGAACCAATAACGTTATGATCACGGCCAGATGCAGGACTCATCACCTGCTAAGTGAGGTCAAGATTCGCCACTTACCCCTCCATGTATTCAGGTCTACAAAATGTGATGGCTCTATCAGATCAAAGACCAATAGAAGGTTTCTGATTCTGGATATATTTTGTTTTTAAAGTCTACACAGGCACAGGGGAAAGTGAAGGTTATTGTGATGCTTTTAAAGGGATTCTTTATACCACACCATGGGCATCAGTGAGCTCTGTGCTTGTTTTATGAAACCCTGTGCAAGACTGCTGCCATATGTCCTCATTGTACACCATGGATAGATTGTCATCATTGACCTAAGCCCAACTGGCAGGGGTTCTCGGCTTTGGTGGCCCCTAGAGATGCAGTGATCAGAAATCATTCTGGCATTCATCATCTCACTTCCAATTCTTGGGTAAATGATATACATCGAAGGTGTGCTCTACTAACTTGACATATGGGTTCTAATGTCTGACGTGATTCATTCATTCATTCATTCAGTAACATGTCTTTTGCAGAACCTCGCTCACACAACAACCTTCCGGAAAACTTCTCGGTCATAAGCAAGATGTCCAGCTTCCGATAAACCCATCTGGAGATCAACTGCCACATCCTGCATCCATCTTCTCTTTCGCCTTCCTCTTCCTCTCTTCCCAGGCATATACCCCTCCATTATTGTTCTCTCCATATGGTTACTACAAGTAAATAACAAGTTCACATGTTCACCAAATGAGATTCCTACCAAATGGCAGCTCTGTTCAACTGTCCTTTTCAAGTGAAATACCAACGCTGGTTGAGAAAATTATGCCTCATCTACATACTTCTCAAAGTTGAAGAAAACATCGTGAATATCCCTTGCCTGCCACACTGCATGGCCCATGGCATTTTTACTTGTCCAAAATGTCAGTGCCTTATTGTCAGGATAATGAAACAAAACACTAGGACATTTTTCAGTTTAAAAACATAGTGATAAGGTCAGCAATGCTGGTGTGCTTGAAAATTTAGTGACAACTGGAAAATTTAATGGCAAAAGAGCTAGAGTAAAACAGAAAGATGAACACCTGGATGGCCAGGCTAAATGGCATAATTGGGTGAAGAACACTGACCTGATCCGAGACTGGTGGGCATATGAGATCGCAAACCATGACAGCTCACGCTTATCAGTATGGCACATTATGAAGTGTACGTGGCAAACCATGACATCTCATGCTTATCAATATGGCACATTATGAAGTGTAAGTGACAAACCATGACAGCTCACGCTGATCAATATGGCACATTATGAAGTGTATGTGGCAAACCTAAACAGCTCATGCTTATCAATATGGCACATTATGAAGTGTTGGTGGCAAACCATGACTGCTCACGCTTATCAACATGGCACATGATAAAGTGTAGATGGCAAACCATGATAGCTCATGCTTATCAGCATGGCACATGATAAAGTGTAGATGGCAAACCATGATAGCTCATGCTTATCAGCATGGCACATGATAAAGTGTAGATGGCAAACCATGATAGCTCATGCTTATCAGCATGGCACATGATAAAGTGTAGATGGCAAACTATGACAGCTCATGCTTATTAACATGGCACATGATGAAGTGTAGGGCAACATGATGGAATACAATTACAGAAAGCGGAGGATATTGCAGCAACAAGCCATCCTCAGCAGACAAGAAGAAAACACAAATCACCAGCAGAGATGACACTACATTAAGATATCTCCCTTAGCCAAGGGGAAAAGCTATGCTGGTTTGAGAAACTTGAGAAAAACTTCCAGCCTGTGAAAGATATAGATGTGATTATTTGAGAGCAAATAGATGAAAAGGAAGAAGAGGGGGAGAAGAAGAGGAAGAAGAAGCCGCATCAGCCGCCAGTGATGCCAGCATCAGTTTTGGTCTATATTCAGGACCCTCCTTCTTCTTCTTCTTCTTCTTCTTCTTCTTCTTCTTCTTCTTCTTCTTCTTCTTCTTCTTCTTCTTCTTCTGTGTTCATCCCGAGTGTTTTTTCAGACGTAATTGCGGTGTATCTGGTTATGCGCCCTTAGGCCAACACATCCAACTTTAGCGGGTGTTTTTTGCCGGGTTAGCCTTCCCGGATGTTTCTCACTGTTGTGGTGCCATCTACACCCCAGCTGGTCAAGTTAGAACGGTTGAAGACTTCACGATCAGCCCTCATGGGAAGGCAGGGGCAGTCCATGGGCATTATCCGCCATCCAAGAAGGCTTCCATAATTGCAGAGCTGACACATACCGCTCTGGTTCTGGGCTCACCCAAGGAATCGCCACGTCCTGCACATGGCTGCTTTAATTCCTCACTTCTATTCAGGATCCTACCTGTAACTGTTTTCAAAGAAGATATTTAATCTTTCAAAGATAATTTTGTTTGTTCGTCTATTTTTTTTTCTGTCACATTGTTAAATAATCTGATCTGTAGATGGCGCTAAAACCAGGCCACAGGGTCGTTGTTACGGGAATGGGTATTGTATCCTGTTTGGGAACTGGAACACATTATGTCTGGCAGAGGTTACTGGAGGGCAAGAGTGGAATTACATCTCTTGGAGGAAAAGGTATTTTAATTTTGTTGTTGTTGTTGTTGATTCCAGTGATGTTGAGTTGTCTACTCCTGGCAGCCCAATGCTATTCTTATGAAGTTGCAGATCTTATACAGTTCCTTCAGGGATCCAGAGTTGAGTTGAGTTGAGTCGAGTCAAGAACCAACTTAACAGCACTCAGGACATTCCCATATGTTTTTCATCCTCATCTTCAACAACTACAAAGAGTTCCTCCTATACTAATGGTACCAGTTTCAATTTGATTGTGTGTCTGTCTGGCCTTTCCTTGGAGTACTGAGTCTCGGCCGAATCCTCTTGTAACTCCATGCTGCACTATTCTCTCCCAGCAATGATGGTGTTTCTGTTCTTTTACACTATACAATGATCCCAAAGGGCCCAGACCACATCTGCCTTATCATGCACCAATACCCCACCCAACTGTGCAGACCCAACCAATTTATCTGCCTGCTCATTTCCCAACACACCAGCATGCCCTGGGGAAAAGATCCGACAGATGCTTCCTATTTTGATTTTTTAATATGCATGCCTAAGCTTTCTCCGCTAACCCCGAATACTCTCGTCACGTGACGCGACGAGAATTAGCAGTGGTTCGAATCGCAAAAGTGACTTTTGAGAGTATGGAGCCGGTCGCTCAGAAAGTCGTGGCGTGCTGATGAGCGTAATCTAGCCTAGGAATCAACATACAGCTGAAAGATGCTGGTGTTGACCGCAATATCCTGAAACAGGATGGAAACGCGGGAAAAAAAAAAAAAAAAAAAAAAAAAAATGCCTGTCCTCAACCTTCTCAGCTTGCTCTGTGAGTCTGTCACAGTCATGACATGTGAGTGCTGTTGTCCTCCAGTCAGCGGACCACCTCCACCACCACCACACCACCTTCACCTCCACCACCACCACCACACCACCACCACCACCACTTCTTGTTTACTTGCTTGTTTATTGTGTCCAGATTTCACAGTCGTGTAGTAAAACTGATTCTAAGAAATAAGCAAGAATAGAGGTCAGCATGGCTGAATGGATAAGAGCAGTGGTTCTTAAACATCCGGTGTGCTGATGCTGAGGTAGGGGGTTGAACCCCTACACCGGTCAGTTGGATTGAAATGTTGACTTCTCGTCCTTGACTTTGGGACGTAAATTACAAGTACCTCTGAAGTCGGAGTGGGTTCGTCTAATGGCTAGGAACACTACTAAAAGAGAAAGCTAATTACATGCAAACTTCAGTCCAGTGCAACCAGAAGTAGGGTGTAAGGGCTACATTTGAGATCAAAGCGAGTGAGCGCAAAAAAAAAAAAAGCCACACAAGAATTGTTTCTAACTTAAGAGTGACTGGGATTTATCGCATGTGATGCTATTCATGTTATAAAATGCAGTTTTTGAGTGTCCTATTCTGTTCTTTATCTCAGTGGTACATCTTTCACCTGTTATCCATGTACCTTAAAAACAATGTTTATTTTCTAGGCAATTTTACGTTTAGCAGTTTGCCATTGCTGTCTGAATCCCCTCTGCCAATCGTCCACCTTGACGAGGTAGAGGGGCTTGCGCGTTCCAATGACCCCAAGAGCTATGCCGATGGTAGCACAGCTATTGGTAGGGTCACCCATGTCGGACAGGTCAAGGGAGAGGGACCAGACGAAGTGACACACAAACCTGCTGCCTTGTAGGTAGACTGGGGACAGTCAAAGGCTAGGGAAAGCATCCCGAAAAATGCTTGTCGAAATCGGATGTACTGAGCCACAGGCTTGACAAAGAAGTGCAACATAACTTTATCATTTCATATGCCACAGATGAAAATTAATCGTTATGGTGCTAATCCCGTGAAGTCCCATCAGGCGGTGATAGTGCCAGGCCCCCTGCCTCGAGGGGGTCCACCCATGACTACTGGTGGTCACCTTCCCCTGTGCTGTGGAGTCAAGGCACAGAGGAGTAGGTTAAGAGCTATTGACCAAATACCAAGGACACTCAACATACTACAGTGGAATGCCGAAGGAGTTTATAACAAGAAAGAATCCCTGACACAGCGTCTTCATAAAGATAGAATAGATGTGGCATGCATTCAAGAGACACACCTCAACGCCAAGCGCAAATTTTCAGTCAGGGGATATCAGGCCACACGTTTCGACCGCGAAGGACATAAAGGAGGAGTTCTAATACTTACACGAAATACAATACCTTGCAGCGAAGTATCTGTGATCTCTGACAACCAAACAGAAATTATAGGTGTTGATATAATGATAAAGGACGTGAAAATAAGAATTTACAATCTTTATAGCCCAGCAGATAAGGATCTTACACTCTCAAACATGAAAATAACTGACACAAATTGCATTATTGTCGGAGACTTTAATAGCCGTTCAGAAAGATGGGGATACCCAGATACTGACAAAAGAGGAGATGAAGTGGAGGACTGGGAAATAGACTCAAATCTCCATCTACTCAACAAAGCGGATGACACACCGAGCTTCTACTCCAGAAGATGGATTACCACTTCTACTCCAGACTTAGCTTTCTGCACAGGAGACATCCTCCACAAAATCGACCGCCATGTGCTGGACCAATTAGCAGGTAGTGACCACAGACCAATCAAGCTTGTAATGAATATGGAGTATGTTCCACAGGAGCAAAAGCCCTTGTCCCGCTGGAATTACAAACGAGCAGATCGGGACAGATTTGCCACACTAACAGACAAATATTGTGAAAACATAAATACACGATATTGCAACATGAAGCAAATGGTGGAAAGTCTAAACAGAGCAATAATACAGGCAGCCACTGAGTCCATTCCAAGAGGAGCGAGGAAAAATTACAAACCATACTGGACTGAAGAACTACAAAGTTTGGAGGACAAAGTTGAAGATGCCAGGAAGACAGCAGAGAGAGAACAAACAATTGAAGCGAACATCTCTCTCAAAGCCATCTCAGCAAAATATAAAAGAACAGTAAATCAAACAACAAGAGATTGTTGGAGGGAAAAAACAGAAAACCTGAATTTTGACAGGGATGGAAACAAACTATGGAAACTAGTGAAAGCCATGAACAATGAAGGACCTAGAAACAAACAAATAACAATTAAACAAGGAAATGCCTTGCTTACAGGAAAAAAGGCTGCAAATGCACTAATGGAACACTATGCCAGTGCAAACCACATTGATATTACAACCGAACAGAAGAAAGCAATCAAAGATAAACAGATACATCATAGTAATACAGAGACAGCAGCAGAATATATGATGGCAAATCTAACAATGGAAGAAATGGAACAGGCAATGAATACCCTAAAAAAGAAGAAATCACCAGGAAAGGATGGAATCACAAATGAAATGCTAATAGGACTAGGGACAAAGGCAAAAAAGAAACTACTAGCAGTCCTAAATTACAGCTGGAAGAGGGGAATAGTCCCACAGGCATGGAAGGAAGCTATACTAATACCAGTCCCAAAGAAAGGAAAAGACCTGGAAGAACCAAATGGCTATCGACCTATCAGTCTACTTAGCTGTGTAGGAAAATTAATGGAACGCATTATCAATGGCAGGCTAACATGGCATCTGGAAGAAAACAAACTCTTAACACCACACCAAGCAGGATTCAGAAAGTACAGATCCACTGAAGATCAAATAACCTCTATAGCTCAGGAAATAGAGGATGCCTTCCAAGAGAAAACGCACACACTAGCGGTCTGGATAGATTTAGAAAAAGCATTTGATAAAGTATGGAAGGAAGGACTGAAAGTAAAACTGCAAAAAATGCATGTTTGTGGGAAAATGTACAAATGGATCAGCCACTACCTTGAGAACAGAACTGCCAGGACAAAAGTACAAGGACAAACCAGCAAAGTGATGCTGTTGGAGCAAGGTGTCCCCCAAGGAGGAGTTCTTTCACCAACATTATTCCTAGCATATATAAACGACATCACGGAAAATTTTCCAGCCAGAGTACACACATTATCCTTTGCAGATCACCTAGCCATATGGACATCTGAAGAATATATTAGTACAGCTAACAGCAGAATACAGCAAGCCCTATTAGCACTAGAGGACTGGTCAAAATCATGGCTAGTGAAGATAAGTGAGGAGAAAACAACATGCACAGTGTTCTCCCTCTCAAATAAAACTCAGCAACCTAAGCTGGTATTGAATGGAAAAATATTGCGCCATGAAGAAAATCCAAACTATCTCGGAGTCACCTTTGATCGTCGCCTGACATGGAAAACACAGGTTGAGAAAAATCGAACAAGAGCAAGGCAAAGAATGGCAATCATGAAAAAGCTTGCTGGTACAACGTGGGGAGCAGATCAGAAAGTTCTCAAGAAGCTATTGTTGTTGTTTGTCCATCAAGAATGATGATGACCATTCGTTTCATCCAGTGGGGTTGAAGGTGTGGAGCCGTGGGGTCTAAGATGGCTGATATGTGACATTGGATGAAGAATGACTTGCGCGATGACTTGGATTAAAGTGAGGAAGAGTTGCGCAATTCGTCGACCTCACTCTCTCGCCTGAGTCCATCTGAGTCCAGTGGCAAGACAAGTCGAGACGATTGGAGATGAATACAGGTGCAGTGGATGACCAGGGCGCTCTACGTGCCTTGCCGTGCTCATTACGTTCCACAACGCTTTGCAGGTAAACGCCGTCTTGCCCGTTGAATCAGGAATGATTTCTTCAGCGCAGTCTGCCGAATCCTGTCTTCACATGCTGGGTAGGCATACCCTAGTTTACCTCTTGGTTTGACACCAAATTGGATACCCATGCCTGGTTTAGCCAGCCTCTCACAGCTGTTGCCCGGGGGGTGGCCGCTGTCGCATGCTGACAGCTACTAGGAGCCACAGGCACGAGCTGGGTGTCAGACTTGGACCAGTGGGGGATGGGTCCTGAAAGGACATGAGAGCCATCCTTACCAAAGGTGCTACCAATGCCTGACACCCCGTACCCCCCCCCCCCCACCCCCCCCCCCCCCCCCCCCCAACATTACTAAGGTGTTCGTGACGAAGAATGGTCGATGAAGAAAGGAAACATTAATAATTGTCCCGCCCTCAGGGGGCGGGAAATGTACCCTTTCTAACCTTTGCTAACTTTTGGCTGGCCTCCCTGTCAATCGTTTCTTTTTTGTGCGCGCGTTGGTTTTGGTATTAAAATGTAAGATAATTGTACATGTTAAAATTATTAGTTAATAAATAAAAATGCAAAAGAGGTTTATGTGTTATAGGACGGTACTGTAAAAGGTATATGTGAAAAAAAAAAAAAATTGAGGAAATAAAAGCTGAGGTAGAAGACGCCGCTGAAATTGGTGCTCTTTCCTTGCCAACAGGAGGTGGGGATTGTTCGCAATGGTTTCTCTCCACGTGCTCCATACAAATGATTGGCAGATCACAAAATGAAGGAGAACCAATCATGCGTCACCGCGCTAGAAGCCGCTAATTTCGTGGCGGGTAACTAGCCGTCAATCATTCTACAGCGTCGACCAATGGCTTGAAAGCTACGCTTTTATCGGGGATGATAATGCAAAGAGGTGAACTTGCTTGATTCAAATGCATGAATAACGCAGAAGACTAACAGCTTGGATTTTGCAAGTCAGAGCAAGAAGCTATATACTGGACGGGTGAGGCCAGTACTGGAATATGGCATTGCAGCTTGGGCAACAGCAGCTAAGTCAAACTTTAACAAAATAAATAGAGTCCAAAACCAAGGAATGCAAATCATAACTGGAAGCCTGAAGACAACGCCTATTAATGAACTAGAAAAGATCACTTGTTTACAACCAATGCAGGACAGAAGAGATAGCAGAGCCCAGCAACAAGCAGAAAAATTTAGAAGATTGACAGACCACCCTATGTGTAACAGGTTTCATGTTTTTGGAAAAGGAAGACTGAAGCGTAGCAACTTTGTAGAAACTGCAAAACGAAAGATTAGGGCAGATCCCATACTTAACATATCAACAGTCAAACCCATTTACTATGCACACAACTTCCCAGCTTGGAGACAGCAGCAACTGCCTGAGATGATAGAAAACATTCCTGGTATTGAGAAAAAGAACACTCAGCATGAAACCGAAAGAAGAGAAATAACCCTAAACTACATAAAAGAACATTACCCAAGCAGCAATTGGACCCATGTATATACAGATGGATCAGCCAAAAATTCAATAGAGAACGGAGGAGGAGGAATTCTCCTAAATTTAAAAAATGGAGTGAAAAAAACACATTCAGTGGCAACTGGAAAGTTTTCAAGTAACTTCAAAGCAGAGGTAGAGGCTCTGAAAACTGCAGCAGAAATGCTCTTGATGGAGGAAAATAAAGAGAAGCAAATAGCTATCTTCACAGATGCAAAGTCAGCTGTCTCAATACTGAAGAGCAATAACAGCACAGAAATAGCTGACCTAAGAGCAGCACTCCATGGTCTAAGCCAGAAATCCAAAAAAGTTGTAATACAGTGGATCCCATCACATTGCAGTATACCTGGAAATGAAGAGGCTGACAGACTGGCAAAAGAGGGCAGACGACTACCACAGCCTGACATAGACATAACTTACAATGAGGCAAAGAGGTTGATAAAAAGCACCTATAAAACCAAATGGGAATCAGAGCATCCAGGCCACCAGAAGGATGATGCATATTACAAACTCGACCGAAGAGAACAAGTAGCAATCTTCAGACTCCGCACAGGACATAACAGGCTGAAATACCACTTGTTCAATAAACTAAAAATAGGAGATACCGATGAATGTAATTGTCGAACCGGAAAAATGACAGCAAAACATTTGCTGCAGGATTGCCCAATATATGAAGAACAGAGAAAGATATTTTGGCCCACACCTGCTTCATTTGAGGACAAGCTCTATGGAGATATCAACAAGCTCAAGTTGACCGCAGCTTACTTTAACTACATACAGGTTGACATTTAAAGGTGTATGAAGAAGTATTCAGACTGCCACACTTCATACCACAGGTATGTCGGTTACAAAAGCCTCCCAGAGGCATGAAATGGAATATTGCTCGGATAGCAAATCCATTACGTGGAAAGTCCGAATCAAAAGCTCACTGTGTGAGCTTCATAAAAGGTGGAAAAAGTGTCCTAGTGGCACGAAATGGAATATTGCTTGGATAGCAAATCCATTATGTGGAAAGTCCGAATCAAAAGCTCACTGTGTGGGCTTCAAATAAGGTGGAAAAAGTGTCCTAGTGGCACAAAATGGAATATTGCTCGGATAGCAAATCCATTGCGCGGAAAGTCCGAGTCGAAAGCTCACTGTGTGGATGTAATCTGCACACTGCATTCTTCTGGTTTCCGGAAGAACAGCCTATGGTGAACGGAAGGCCCAATATACGGAAGTGAGGCTAAGCAGCCATGTGCAGGACGTGACGATTCCTTGGGTGAGCCCAGTACCAGAGCGCTGTGTGTTGGCTCTGCAATTATGGAAGCCTCCTTGGATGCGGGGAATGCCCATGGTCTGCCCCTGCCTTCCCTTGAGGGCTGACCAGGATGTCTTTGGCTGTTCTATATGGGCCAGCTAGGATGGGAGATAACACCACACCAGTGAGAGTCAAACGTCCTAAGAAACCCCCAGGAAGGTTAACCCGGTCAACAAATGCCCGCAGAAGTCGGATGTGTCGGCCTAACGGCGCAAGAATGCAGCTCTGCTGTAAACAGGCACAACGCAATCACATCCGGAAAAAAAAACTCCGGATGAACGAAGAAGAAGAAGAAGGAGCTATCTGAATGAGAAGTCAACACTGAAGTTCAACTGACCAGTGTAGGGTTTGAACCCCCTACCCCGCCATCAGTGAACCAGAAGTTTAAGAGCAAGCGCTCTTATCCTTGTGGCCATATGCCCTCTCCATGTGCCTAGATATTTGAATTTCTGTACTAGCCCCAAATTAGTTCATTGACTTTCACTGTACATTTAGTCATGATCCATTTATTTTTTTTGCATATCCTATTTGCAGGACATTGCTTTCAACACCAGCATTTTACTGCTGTTGTTGATGTCTTGGCAAGTTTACATTGAGTAGTTTGCCATTGCTTTCTGAATGACCAGCTCCCATACCAACACATTAAAACCTAGCATAACATGGTCTGCTTCCAAATCAGTCACAGCTGTGTTTCGAACGCAGGTAAGCAGATTTATGAACCGCGTCATTAACGCCTTTGCCACAGAGTCTGGCATAATCCATTTTAACATACTGTATTTACAGAGTTTGAGCAGATACCTAGCAAGGTTGCTGGTCTGGTTCCCCGAGGGTCCTCTAAAGGCTTGTTCAGCTTAGAACTGTGTCCAAACGTTGATGGCAGAGCTATGACCACAGCCACACAATTTTGTCTAGCAGCTGCAGACGAAGCCCTGACAATGGCAAAATGGAAACCTGAGAAAGAGAAGCACCAGGAGCGAACAGGTAGGTTCTTTGTTTGAACTGTTGCATGTCTTCAAAGTCAGGTCTCAGTCAGACATGACTGAGCTACCATATGACAGTAGATGGTACTGCCTGCTTTCTGTTAGCCCTGAGTGTTGGGTCTTAGTCAGATATGATTGAGCTACCGTATGACAGTAGACGTGCTACCTGCTTTCTGTTAGCACTGAGTGTTGGGTCTTAGTCAGATATGATTGAGCTACCGTATGACAGTAGACGTGCTACCTGCTTTCTGTTAGCGCTGAGTGTTGGGTCTTAGTCAGATATGACTAAGCTACCATATGACAGTAGACGGTACTACCTACTTTCTGTTAGCGCCGAATGTTGGATGGTGCTCACCAAAACCGACACCCCCACATTGTGCCTACTGCTTCGGGCGGAGGAGTGCAATTGGAAGGTTTCAAGCCTTACCCTAGAGTGAGGAAATGCAACCTAAAGACTAAATTTCATGGTAAGGCAGCCCGGGCTCTAAGCCTTTGTTGGCAGCTAGTCTAGGATGGAAGCTCAGACAGGCGGACAGTTAGAGCATTGCTTTTCTGATCCGGCAGCTTCTGAAGCTTGTCTTGTTCCAGTTATATTGGTGTTACCTTTCCTCTGGAGTAAACTAGGCAGGCCGAGAGAGGGATCATGCTGCATGGACAACACATGGAGAGATATAGCTCAATTTTACAAACTGTCCTCAGTCAAGACAGCAAGGTGGCAGTCATGTCATCAGAGTTATTGGTGTGCAGTGCACCAACCTGCACGGTCCAAAATCAGGATGGGGTTTCTCAACTAGTGTGAGAGGCAGAATCATTACATTCATAACAGAGCATAGAAAATAACCTCCAGTGTGAGAATGGAGTGGCGTTGGGATAGTATGCCTACCTGCCAAGACAATGATCCAGATTCAATCCCTTGTAGAGTTGGGATTATTTTTTCCGACAGTAGAGGTCTGGGATCGACCCAGACTCATCAAAATGGGCATGAGACAATTTTCAGAACGTTCTGTGAATTTTTTAGGGAGGAAAGACAATGAGGAAGGGAACTGGTCTCTCACCTCATATATCATGGTCTAGAATATCTGAAGGTCTAGCACTTCACACCCCAATGGAAGTATCTGCAATGGGACAAGATGTTTACAAGAGTGGAGATAGAGGCTGCCAGCTCAGCACCGGAAAGAGCTTGGTCCAGGGGTTTATCACGCATGTGCTTCAACTTCTGTTGTGCTAATGACAGGGTAGTAGGTTCATTCCACACACCCATCAGTGGATTTTTTTCAAGAGTCTCTGTGACGAAGTGGTCAGGCTATCTGACTCTGGCCCCGAAGGTTGTGAGTTCGATTCCGGGCTGCGTCCTTCGGTTCGCGAGTGAATTTTTTTAAAGACTCCCAGGGGTTATTGTTGGAGCTATGGAGTTCGTGCTTTGTTCAACGCTGTCCGTGCCATAGAAAGAGACTGAGCCATATGGGATAAAACTCGGTGCAATGAAGTCTACCCGGTCGACTTTTAAGCGACTTTTTAAGCCAGTTGGATTTAAACATTGACTTCTCAGTCAGAATGTAATGGCAAACTACCGAATGTAAAATTGCCTAGAAAATTTACCTTAGTAGGTCAGCATGGCAAATGGATAAGAACTGCTTATTCTTAAAACATCCGGGGTGCTGATGCCGAGGTCAGGGGTTCAACCCCTACACCGGACAGTTGGACTAAAATGTTAACCTATCGTCCTTGACTTGGTGACGTAAACTACAAGTACCTCTGAAGTCAGAGTGGGTTTACCTAATGGCGAGGGACACTGTTAAAAAAAAAGCTAAGCTGGGTAAAGCTAATCCACACGCAAAATTCAGTCCAGCTCTACTAGAAGTGTGTATGTACAAAAACAAAATTGACCTTGAGTTGATCGCAATATTCTTCAAAAGACATGAAAAACAAAATGTCACTTACAATGGACAGAGGGTTTGCACCGTGGACAGTAAATGACAGTGTTGTCCATGGTGAGACATCTCATGATGAATCTTCTCCATTACAATTGTTGAAGTATTGAAACAAGTATACAACTAGTGACAATGACTGCAGGAAAGGACTGTTCTGATTTCTTGTGTGTTTGCATTTAGTGTCTGACTTTTAGTGTGCCTGCACAGCTGCAGGTTTTGTGTCTCTAAAATGTAGCAGATTCCTAGCCTGTCTTTTTCATTTCATTCAGGAGTCTGCATTGGTACTGGTATGGTTCCGCTAGAGGAAATAGGTGATGCAGCAGGGCAGCTAAGGCAGGGGAACTATCGAAAGATGTCACCTTGGTTCATTCCTCGAATTCTGGTCAATATGCCTGCTGGCCATGTCAGTTTGGCATATGGATTTACGGTTAGTTTTAATTTGGTGTAGACCGTGGGAAATGTATGACAATAGACATCTTCAAACTAATGAAAAAATAGAAGGAACAACAAAAATACCCATGAAAAATATGAAGAGATTCATTAAAAAATTAGAAAATTATGTAAAGAAGCAAAAGAAGCATGACTTGGGGAAAATTGCAGGGATATTGAAAAACAACATAGCACCCAAAATACAAAATCAAGACACAAAAGAATTAATGACTTTACTAACAAAAGAATGTCCTAATCGGTTGCCTGAAAACCAAAGACAACAAAAGGTTAATGACCAAGGATCAGATTTCTTCTTCTTATTTGTTTGTCTGTTATTTTTTGTTTTGGATGTAATTGAGTTGTGTCTGTTTACAGCAGAGCTGTGATATTTGTGCCTTTCGGCCGACACATCCAACTTCTTCAGGCTTTCTTTTACCAGGTGAGCCTGGAAGACTCTTTGGATGGCTGGGAAGGTTCATGGTCTTCCCTTGAGGGTTGACTGGCAAATGTGCTGCTGTTCTTGGCAGGCCTGATGGGAACATCAACAATAGATGGAGCAATAAAGATGGCAACACAGCTCTGTGGAACACCATGCCAAAACCTGGGATAGGTAAACCAGTCACCAAATGCAGGGAAGAAGTTAGATGTGTCTGCTGAAAGGCACAAATACTGTAAACAAGCACGGTGAAATTACAACCAAAGCAAAGAAATATATTGGATGAATGAAGATCTAGAAGAAGACAACATGGGCAAGATTTCTTGGGCACATCATGATGTTTATAATTTATCTTTAACTTTTGCTGTATATTTATATTTTACAGTTATCATTTATTTTATGCTTATACTTGATCATTATCTTTGTTTATATTTTAGCTTTATGTTTTATGTTGTTATTATTATCTTTATCTTTTGTTTTACATTTATATTTTATCTTTATTTTTTTTTTTTTAAATTTATACTTATCGTGTATCTTTACCCCTCTACCGTGCGTCCACCTTGACGAGGTAGAGGGGCTTGCGCGTTCCAATGACCCCAAGAGCTATGCCAACGGTAGCACAGCTACTGGTAGGGTCACCCATGTCGGACAGGTCAAGGGAGAGGGACCAGACGAAGTGACGCACAAACCTGCTGCCTTGTAGGTAGACTGGGGACAGTCAAAGGCTAGGCAAAGAATCCCGAAAAATGCTTGTCGAAATCGGATGTACTGAGCCACAGGCTTGACAAAGAAGTGCAACGTAACTTTATCATTTCATGATGCCACAGATGAAAATTAATCGTTATGGTGCTAATCCCGTGAAGTCCCATCAGGTGGTGATAGTGCCGGGCCCCCTGCCTCGAGGGGGTCCACCCATGACTACTGGTGGTCACCTTCCCCTGTGCTGTGGAGTCAAGGCACAGAGGAGTAGGTTAAGAGCTATTGACCAAATACCAAGGACACTCAACATACTACAGTGGAATGCCGAAGGAGTTTATAACAAGAAAGAATCCCTGACACAGCGTCTTAATAAAGATAGAATAGATGTGGCATGCATTCAAGAGACACACCTCAACGCCAAGCGCAAATTTTCAGTCAGGGGATATCAGGCCACACGTTTCGACCGCGAAGGACATAAAGGAGGAGTTCTAATACTTACACGAAATACAATACCTTGCAGCGAAGTATCTGTGATCTCTGACAACCAAACAGAAATTATAGGTGTTGATATAATGATAAAGGACGTGAAAATAAGAATTTACAATCTTTATAGCCCAGCAGATAAGGATCTTACACTCTCAAACATGAAAATAACTGACACAAATTGCATTATTGTCGGAGACTTTAATAGCCGTTCAGAAAGATGGGGATACCCAGATACTGACAAAAGAGGAGATGAAGTGGAGGACTGGGAAATAGACTCAAATCTCCATCTACTCAACAAAGCGGATGACACACCGAGCTTCTACTCCAGAAGATGGATTACCACTTCTACTCCAGACTTAGCTTTCTGCACAGGAGACATCCTCCACAAAATCGACCGCCATGTGCTGGACCAATTAGCAGGTAGTGACCACAGACCAATCAAGCTTGTAATGAATATGGAGTATGTTCCACAGGAGCAAAAGCCCTTGCCCCGCTGGAATTACAAACGAGCAGATTGGGACAGATTTGCCACACTAACAGACAAATATTGTGAAAACATAAATACACGATATGGCAACATGAAGCAAATGGTGGAAAGTCTAAACAGAGCAATAATACAGGCAGCCACTGAGTCCATTCCAAGAGGAGCGAGGAAAAATTACAAACCATACTGGACTGAAGAACTACAAAGTTTGGAGGACAAAGTTGAAGATGCCAGGAAGACAGCAGAGAGAGAACAAACAATTGAAGCGAACATCTCTCTCAAAGCCATCTCAGCAAAATATAAAAGAACAGTAAATCAAACAACAAGAGATTGTTGGAGGGAAAAAACAGAAAACCTGAATTTTGACAGGGATGGAAACAAACTATGGAAACTAGTGAAAGCCATGAACAATGAAGGACCTAGAAACAAACAAATAACAATTAAACAAGGAAATGCCTTGCTTACAGGAAAAAAGGCTGCAAATGCACTAATGGAACACTATGCCAGTGCAAACCACATTGATATTACAACCGAACAGAAGAAAGCAATCAAAGATAAACAGATACATCATAGTAATACAGAGACAGCAGCAGAATATATGATGGCAAATCTAACAATGGAAGAAATGGAACAGGCAATGAATACCCTAAAAAAGAAGAAATCACCAGGAAAGGATGGAATCACAAATGAAATGCTAATAGGACTAGGGACGAAGGCAAAAAAGAAACTACTAGCAGTCCTAAATTACAGCTGGAAGAGGGGAATAGTTCCACAGGCATGGAAGGAAGCTATACTAATACCAGTCCCAAAGAAAGGAAAAGACCTGGAAGAACCAAATGGCTATCGACCTATCAGTCTACTTAGCTGTGTAGGAAAATTAATGGAACGCATTATCAATGGCAGGCTAACATGGCATCTGGAAGAAAACAAACTCTTAACACCACACCAAGCAGGATTCAGAAAGTACAGATCCACTGAAGATCAAATAACCTATATAGCTCAGGAAATAGAGGATGCCTTCCAAGAGAAAACGCACACACTAGCGGTCTGGATAGATTTAGAAAAAGCATTTGATAAAGTATGGAAGGAAGGACTGAAAGTAAAACTGCAAAAAATGCATGTTTGTGGGAAAATGTACAAATGGATCAGCCACTACCTTGAGAACAGAACTGCCAGGACAAAAGTACAAGGACAAACCAGCAAAATGATGCTGTTGGAGCAAGGTGTCCCCCAAGGAGGAGTTCTTTCACCAACATTATTCCTAGCATATATAAACGACATCACGGAAAATTTTCCAGCCAGAGTACACACATCATCCTTTGCAGATGACCTAGCCATATGGACATCTGAAGAATATATTAGTACAGCTAACAGCAGAATACAGCACGCCCTATTAGCACTAGAGGACTGGTCAAAATCATGGCTAGTGAAGATAAGTGAGGAGAAAACAACATGCAGTGTTCTCCCTCTCAAATAAAACTCAGCAACCTAAGCTGGTATTGAATGGAAAAATATTGCGCCATGAAGAAAATCCAAACTATCTCGGAGTCACCTTTGATCGTCGCCTGACATGGAAAACACAGGTTGAGAAAAATCGAACAAGAGCAAGGCAAAGAATGGCAATCATGAAAAAGCTTGCTGGTACAACGTGGGGAGCAGATGAGAAAGTTCTCAAGAAGCTATATACTGGACGGGTGAGGCCAGTACTGGAATATGGCATTGCAGCTTGGGCAACAGCAGCTAAGTCGAACTTTAACAAAATAAGTAGAGTCCAAAACCAAGGAATGCGAATCATAACTGGAAGCCTGAAGACAACGCCTATTAATGAACTAGAAAAGATCACTTGTTTACAACCAATGCAGGACAGAAGAGATAGCAGAGCCCAGCAACAAGCAGAAAAATTTAGAAGATTGACAGACCACCCTATGTATAACAGGTTTAATGGTTTTGGAAAAGGAAGACTGAAGCGTAGCAACTTTGTAGAAACTGCAAAACGAAAGATTAGGGCAGATCCCATACTTAACATATCAACAGTCAAGCCCATTTACTATGCACACAACTTCCCAGCTTGGAGACAGCAGCAACTGCCTGAGATGATAGAAAACATTCCTGGTATTGAGAAAAAGAACACTCAGCATGAAACCGAAAGAAGAGAAATAACCCTAAACTACATAAAAGAACATTACCCAAGCAGCAATTGGACCCATGCATATACAGATGGATCAGCCAAAAATTCAATAGAGAATGGAGGAGGAGGAATTCTCCTAAATTTAAAAAATGGAGTGAAAAAAACACATTCAGTGGCAACTGGAAAGTTTTCAAGTAACTTCAAAGCAGAGGTAGAGGCTCTGAAAACTGCAGCAGAAATGCTCTTGATGGAGGAAAATAAAGAGAAGCAAATAGCTATCTTCACAGATGCAAAGTCAGCTGTCTCAATACTGAAGAGCAATAACAGCACAGAAATAGCTGACCTAAGAGCAGCACTCCATGGTCTAAGCCAGAAATCCAAAAAAGTTGTAATACAGTGGATCCCATCACATTGCAGTATACCTGGAAATGAAGAGGCTGACAGACTGGCAAAAGAGGGCGGACGACTACCACAACCTGACATAGACATAACTTACAATGAGGCAAAGAGGTTGATAAAAAGCACCTATACAACCAAATGGGAATCAGAGCATCCAGGCCACCAGAAGGATGATGCATATTACAAACTCGACCGAAGAGAACAAGTAGCAATCTTCAGACTCCGCACAGGACATAACAGGCTGAAATACCACTTGTTCAATAAACTAAAAATAGGAGATACCGATGAATGTAATTGTCGAACTGGAAAAATGACAGCAAAACATTTGCTGCAGGATTGCCCAATATATGCAGAACAGAGAAAGATATTTTGGCCCACACCTGCTTCATTTGAGGACAAGCTCTATGGAGATATCAACAAGCTCAAGTTGACCGCAGCTTACTTTAACTACATACAGGTTGACATTTAAAGGTGTATGAAGAAGTATTCAGACTGCCACACTTCATACCACAGGTATGTCGGTTACAAAAGCCTCCCAGAGGCATGAAATGGAATATTGCTCGGATAGCAAATCCATTACGTGGAAAGTCCGAATCAAAAGCTCACTGTGTGAGCTTCATAAAAGGTGGAAAAAGTGTCCTAGTGGCACGAAATGGAATATTGCTTGGATAGCAAATCCATTACGTGGAAAGTCCGAATCAAAAGCTCACTGTGTGGGCTTCAAATAAGGTGGAAAAAGTGTCCTAGTGGCACGAAATGGAATATTGCTTGGATAGCAAATCCATTACGTGGAAAGTCTGAATCAAAAGCTCACTGTGTGGGCTTCAAATAAGGTGGAAAAAGTGTCCTAGTGGCACGAAATGGAATATTGCTCGGATAGCAAATCCATTGCGCGGAAAGTCCGAATCGAAAGCTCACTGTGTGGATGTCATCTGCACACTGCATTCTTCTGGTTTCCGGAAGAACAGCCTATGGTGAACGGAAGGCCCAATATACGGAAGTGAGGCTAAGCAGCCATGTGCAGGACGTGACGATTCCTTGGGTGAGCCCAGTACCAGAGCGCTGTGTGTTGGCTCTGCAATTATGGAAGCCTCCTTGGATGGCGGGGAATGCCCATGGTCTGCCCCTGCCTTCCCTTGAGGGCTGACCAGGATGTCTTTGGCTGTTCTATATGGGCCAGCTAGGATGGGAGATAACACCACACCAGTGAGAGTCAAACGTCCTAAGAAACCCCCGGGAAGGTTAACCCGGTCAACAAATGCCTGCAGATGTCGGATGTGTCGGCCTAACGGCGGAAGAACGCAGCTCTGCTGTAAACAGGCACAACGCAATCACATCCGGAAAAAAAACTCCGGATGAACGAAGAAGAAGAAGAAGTGTATCTTTATCTTTTATTTTCCTAATTTTGTGTTTAGGATATCTTTATTGTTTGCTTTATGTTTAGACCTCATACTTATCTTTTTTTAATGTTTATATTTTATCTTCATCTGTGGTTTTGTGTTACATATTATCTTCATATGTGGTTTCATGTTTTATTTTATCTTTACATTGTGTTTTATGTTGATACTTACTTTCCCAAGGGGCCAAACCATGCTGTGTCAACCGCTTGTACAACCGGACTCCACGCCGTTGGAGATGCTTCAAGGCTCATCCGTAATGGTGATGCTGATGTGATCGTCGCAGGTGGATGCGAGGCATCTGTGACACCTCTAGGAATGGCCGGATTTTGCCGCATGAGGGCCCTGAGCACAAATTTCAACTCCCAACCTGCACAGTCTTCAAGACCTTTTGACAAAGACCGAGATGGGTTTGTGATGTCCGAAGGAGCAGGAGTACTTATTCTGGAAAATCTGCAGCATGCCAGACAGCGAGGAGCTGCAGTTTATGCAGAGGTTTTGGGCTATGGATTATCCTGTGATGCTAGCCACATAACTGCACCAAGCGAGGACGGGGCTGGTGCCAGACGGTGCATGGCTGCTGCTCTTAGAGACTCCAACATCAGTCTTCAGCAGGTTGGACACATAAATGCCCACGCCACATCCACTCCACTGGGCGATGCTGCAGAAAGCCAGGCTGTTTTAAATCTCTTTGGTGATCACGCACAGAATATTATGGTCACTTCCACTAAAGGTGCCACCGGACACCTTCTTGGTGCAGCAGGTGGTGTGGAGGCTATATTTGCTGTGTTAGCATGCTTTACAGGAACTGTCCCTCCTACTTTGAACTTGATCAGCCCAGCAACTGGCTGCAAATTAAATTATGTGTCTGGCGCAGCCACAGCATGGGTCAGTGTAGACAGTCCCAGAATTGCTTTGACAAACTCTTTTGGATTTGGTGGTACAAATGCCACTGTGTGTTTCTCTCAGTACACAGAAGATTAACGGTTTATGTTCATTTAAAATAGCAAGAACTTTGGTGTCATGGTTAAGGACGTTACGCTAACAATAGCATGAATGTGGTTGGATTAGGGTTTAGTGTCAGCTCATGATGTTCACTATGAGAGGGAGAGACTGGCAATTTATGTTTTCATGCACTCATCATCATCATTTGCCATGCCGATAAGTGTGGGCAGTCACATTTCGCCATCTCACATATTCACCAGAGTCGTGGATTAGCTCTGTGTTCTTGTCTCGACCATGCCATGCATCCAAGCCATCCACATATTTACTTCTCTGCCTTCCCCATGTTCTTTCCCCCTCTATTTTGCCATTTGTCACCAAGTTCTCTAGCTTATGTCTACTCATAATGTGCCCAAATAATTTTGACTGCATCTAATTTCTCTAATCAGTTTATGGTTTTCATTTGCTTCTTGTACTTGCACTCAGGCCTACAGAAAGTGGTGGTCCTGACATATCACATACCCACATTGGGTTAATGTAAAAGTTCAGACAGTTCTAACATGGATAATACGAGGCGAGTCAATAAGTAAGTCACACAGTTATGTGGGATGGCAGGTAAATGTAGTTGGTGTTTTCTTCTTCTTCTTCGTTCATCCGGAGTTTTTTTCCGGACGTGATTGCGTTGTGCCTGTTTACAGCAGAGCTGCGTTCTTGCGCCGTTGGGCCGACACATCCGACTTCTGCGGGCATTTGTTGACCGGGTTAACCTTCCCGGGTGGGTTGGTGTTTTCTACAGGTGTCATTAGGTGACAGCAACATCAAACTTCATATTCCCATTTGTTAAGTGGTTCTAGGTGTCTCATGCACATGCGCAGCGCATAAAAAAAAATGGCGACTGTACTTACGGAGTGTACAACCAAAGAGCAACATGCTGTTGTGCGTTTTTTGTGGGCAAAAGGACTGCCTGCAAAGGACAATGATAAGCAAATGCTTCCTGTTTATGCTGACAAATGTTTGTCCCATAAAGTGGTACATAGCTGGGTAGAAAATTTTTTCTCAAGGACGCTCTAACATTGTTGATGAAATCCGATCTGGTCGTCCTGTTGAGATTGCAACAGAAGCATCCGTGCAGCGGGTGGAGGAGATGATTAGAGGTGACAGGCGAGTATCGATAGACTCTGTAGCATCTGCAATAGGGTGCTCACATGGTTCAGCATACAACATTATGCATGATCGATTGAAATTTAAGAAAGTGTGCTCAAGGTGGTTACCCAGACAATTGAAGGAGGAACACAAAATTAACCGATTTGGCCTGTCCTTGCATCATCTCTGTCGATGCAAAGATGAATGAGAAGACATGCTGAACAGGATTGTTACTGGGGACAAATCATGGGTGCATCATTACCAGCCTGAATCAAAGCGTGCTTCATTGCAATGGAAACATCCTTCTTCGCCTTGTGTCCAAAATTCAAGGTTACGCCTTCAGCAGGGAAGGTTATGCTGACGGTGTTCTGGGAATGTCAAGGAGTGCTTTTAACCAATTTCAAGAAAAGAGGTGACAATATGAATTCTGAATCGTACTGTGAAGTTCTATCGATGCTTCATGATGCAATTCGAAGAAAACGTCCAGGACTGCTGACTAGAGGAATGTTGCTTCTTCATGACAATGCCAGACCACATACGACTCGATTAACTCAGAAGAAAATTAACCAACTAAGGTGGGAAGTTCTGGAATATCCACCTTACAGCCCCGACTTAGCCCCTGGCGATTTCCACCTTTTTGGTCCACTGAAAACCCACCTTGGTGTGGGAGACATTTCGCGAATGACGCCGAAGTTGAATGTGAAGTGAAACCATGGTGTAGAAAACAGAGTGTGCAGTTCTATGCAGCCGGTTTGGGGGGACATAAAACAATGGAATAAGTGCATCAATGTTGGTGGAAATTATGTTGAGAAATAAAGGGACAATGCATGTATAAAAATAAACTGGTTTCAAGTTTTTATTACATTTAGTTATTTTTCTAGTCATTTGACATTTGTGACTTACGTTGCAGTTATAGACATATTTCAAGTGAACGAAAGAAGAAGAACAACATTGATCCATTTGTTATGGTGAATATGTGTCTCTTTTCATTAAAATGTGCTTAATAGTTGGCTGGTTTGTTGGTTGGTTGTGAATCTACTCAAAGACTGAAGTCCAATGCAGTGGCAATCAGGTTGACTAAAAAAGCCTTAAAATGGACTTGTATTTGTCTGAGTGATTGACATGTATTAACTAACTCCAGAGGTAGAAGAGCTTTACTACATTCAATATGGCTACCTTGACACACAATTTAGGTTAGGACAGTCAAATGGATAAGAGCACTGATTCTTAAACACCCGGTGTGCTGATGCCGAGGTAGCGGGTTTAACCCCTACACTGGTTAGCTACACTAAAATGTTGATTTTTGTCCTTGACTTGGGGACATTAATTACAAGTACGTCTGAAGTCGGAGTGGATTTGCCTGATGATGAGGGACGCTGGTAATAGGTACAGCTAATCCACATACAAAATTCAGCCCAGTGCTACTGGAAGTAGCTTGTATGGACTACACTTGAGTTCAAAGCAAGTGAGCACCAAAATAAAAATAAAAAGATGCATTGGACATATGGTGCTATATCCATATTTGTATAGACCAGTGGGTGGGTGATGTGGTCAGTACCACGCCAGCTCCCTTTACTACTCAAGATATTTCCTGGTACCCATTTTAGTTAAATCAGATTGGGAGCTCCAGTCAATGTAAACAATCCACCGCCTTGTGAATTTGAACCCGTGATCACCATGATGGCAGCCGAATGTCTGGCCACTACTCTGCCATGGCTCCTGTTTGGGTACAGTTCAAAGTTTTGTGAGAAAATTCAAAGGCTGTCTTTGCCATAGCAATTCTTCTTCTAATCGACTCATGACACCTCTCATCAGATGTTAGACTGTTACAAGATAGTTGTACCGATTCTTGTTCTAATCTCTTCAAGCCATCCCCCATCAGATGTTATGACTGTATCGAAATAGTTTTACCAGTTCACTTATGTTATGACTGTATCGAAATAGTTTTACCAGTTCACTTATAATTTGTACTGGCTTGAATTAAAACGTGTAGATGTGACAACATGAAAGTGAAAGGAAGAAATCTGCAAACAAGTCAATGTATTTAAGTATTTGGGTACTTTAATAACAGCAGATGGAAGATGTATTCAGGAAGTTAAATGTAGAATAGCCCAAGCAAAGGTAGCTTTTAACAAGATGAAGAATATTCTCTGTAATTTATCTTTTTCAGTTCAGGTGAGAAAGTTATTTCTTAACAGCTATTTTGACCCAGTTGTGATGTCCAGAAGCGAATCATGGACAAATAGCACACAAGTGAGGAATTATGTGGAAGCTGCGAAGACGGGGTTTTATATAAGAATGAGAACACCGTGGGTGGATAGACAGAGTAATGAAGATATCTTGAAAGAGGTTAACTCACAAAAAGAACCGGTTACTGGCATCAGAAGAAGACGGTCCATAATCTTTGTCATGAGAAGAGAAAAGCTGCAGTATGTCGTCACAACGCGGAAGTTTGAAAAGAAGACCTAGAGGGAAGATGTTTGACATCATGTCATGGAGGAACGTCGGTATCAGAAATGACTGGCAGCACAAGAGACAGAAGGGCTGTAGACAGACATGATCACCAACGCCACACGGTATGGGCTATAAGATTGGTAGTACACTAGACAGAAGGCTGTGCGCAGACGTGATCACCAATGCCACACAACATATGGACTATAAGATTGACAGCACAAGAAACAGAAGGCTGTGGATATACATGATCGTCATAACTATAAGAAGAAGTTTGCCATTACTTTCTGGACGGTCAAGGCTTCATACCATCGAAATAAACGCAAACTGATCTTCTTTCAAATATCCCGAGGCTGGTTTCGAACCCTCGACCTGATAGCCCGGGGCTGAAATTGCCAATGCACTACGGACTCAGCTAGCGAATACTGACGAGACTGCACCACTAGCCCCAATACTGATGAGATTGAGACACTAGCTATTATGTTGCATGAATTTTAGAGAGGGTGGATACAAAACTTGGACCGGCAATATTTTCAAACACTGCACAGTCATTCAAATCAGTGTTTTCCCATAGTGAATTTTAATAACGAAGACACAAACAATAGATTGCACTATTTATTGCCTGGCATATTTCGCTGCATCTCGTCAGGTACATACTGCAGAATTCACACAACATAAAGTAAATTAACTAGATAAATCCTTCAAGCTGAAACATACACATGTTCGCACAGTAATGTCAATTATCTACCACGGTAATTTTAAGCTGACTAACATGTCTTTCTGTTTGCACAAATCTGGCTTGCGTTGATTGATCATTATTGCTCCTGCAAACTTTACAACACGCGAAAGGCAATGTCTCTGTCAATCACATGTCCACTTTCGAGAATGTGCCTAGCAATTGAAGAAGCGGGAAGCTTCCTGTGTGTCGGCCCCACTAGGCTCGCATCGCCTGTGTGTGGTATCTTGTAGACCCATTGAGGTATGTGATCTGACACTCTTTTGTTCAGCTGTCGCTCTGTTCCGCCGTTGTAGAAAACTTGGCATCTACATGGGAATTTGTAAATACAATTGTTTTTGGCGTACAGAGGAATATGCTCTTTTAATGCTGGTGTGGGAATCGGTGTGGTTCTATACCTAATGACTGGAGTTGCAGCACAGGATGTTCGGCCTACTGCTGTAGTGAGCCGGTCTTGTAGACGTTGCATTACGTCATCCCCTCGAAAGGTTAGCTGGATGAATACCCGGAGTTTAGGGACTGTAGTTTCGTCTGGTTTTGGTTTGGGCTGTTGGCAGTGACGCTTTATAAATCTTGTGGAGTACCCATTCAGATTTAAAGCATTCTTCAGAGTTTCATATTCCTCTGACAGAGTGTCCTAGGTGCATATCTTTCTAGCACGGTCAAACGGATTATGTGTTGCCGAGAGACTAGAACCACCTGTTGGCTCACGCCCGACCACGCGAAGTCGATCAGGAGGAGATCCCGTCCTCGTGGATGTCAATCTGGCTTGTCCTCCAAGGACCGGAGGAGAGGTGCAGCAGATATCGCCGTCGGAATAATATCCTGGACATTCAATTCCTGCACAATCTGGAGACGTTAGTTTTCCGTCTGTAGCTCGAGTCCGGTTTCTAAATGGCAAGACCGCCAGCCTCAGGAGAGCTTCATAACCAGCGTCTGGACTAGGTCCCTTTCTATTCTTTCTTTCTTTCTTTCTTTCTTTCTTTCTTTCTTTCTTTCTCTTTCTTCCTTTTGTTTTAATGTATTTGTTTTTTTCCCCTGTTTTTTTTTTTTTTGATTGTCTTTGTGTGTTCGTTATGTTTTGTTTGTTTGTGACTGTTTGTGTAATTGTTAGCTTGTTTAATTGATTTATTGTTTCTTTTGGTTGTTTACTTGGGGAAAAGGGGGGGGGGGTGTTTTTTCTTTGCGATCGCTTGCTTTGAAGTTAAATACGAAAGTTCTGAAGCAGCAGCCTGGTGGGGCTATGTGAAGTGTTAGGATCATCACATCTTGTAGGCTGCGTGCACCGAGACATAGCTGGCTTGTCTTTCCCTCCCGTAGCGAACTACTAGAGCTGGCATCAGACCTTTGTCCTACTGCGCTCGTGCCCGCAAATGTTATAAATACTCCAGTGGCCATTGGGAGCAAATAATTTTTCCCCACCCCTGCACTAGCAGTCGTCGTGGCCGTAAAGATAAGATCACTCGCTCTTAAACTTCCTTGCGCTGATGGCCAGGCAAGGCGTTCAGTTCCAACACCGGCATTAAGTTGGAATTAAATGTTACATTTCGTCCAAAATGGCAAATGTTTAGTAGAGGACAGCTTGGCATATGACAACACAACCTCAAGTCTGAGGATGGAGGTGGAGGCGGTTACTGCGGCTTTCTGCTGGTTGGAGAACAAACTGTATACGCATGTTGTGATTGTAACTGATTCACAAAGCGTGCTGGCAAAGGTGAAAACTGGCATGCTTCGTGCAGAATGACATTCATCGATTCAGTCAGAGGTTGTGAGCGTTCGCTGGATCTTTTCTCCAGGACACTGGTGTGGTTGGAAATTAGCAGGCGGACAGATTGGCTAGCGCCGCGTCATTAAGAGATGATTTGATGCATGATAAGGCAGATGTGGTGAAAGCCCTCTGGGAGAATGTGAATAATGCAGAAGAACAGATAAACTATCATGGTCTAGAAAGAATGCGGCAGCAAGGGACAGAGGATCTGGTCGACAGTCGTTACTCGGAGGTAAAGCAAGACGGACATATAATTATAATCAGATCGCAACGGGCACCATTCATTAGTATTGGAACTCTTCGATGGATGTTGAAGATGAGGACTGGGCGCTTATTGGAATGCCCCAAGTGAGATGATGCCGGTTTTTTTTACTCAACTCAACTCAACTCTGCAATGACAAACTACTGAACGTAAACTTGCCAGAAAATCAACACGAGGTTTATTGAAAAGGACATGTAAAATTTAAACAATGAATTACCCCTGCACTGAAGGGTCCTCCACCAATGGCTATTTCTGTGTATGAAGAATCTACAGGCGTGGAGATGCCGTTGGACCGAACGTCCGCCTCCTTGTGTGTTTGTGGCTCGGTTCCCGGTGTGTTGTATATTATTTGCTAGCTGGAAAATTCCCAAGACGACGCAAAACAAACGTAATGGGGAAAACCCATTTAGATATTTAAAGTTTAGAAGCAATATACGGGATTCCCTTTCTTATTTAGTTGAACAAAGAAAGCCTTTAGCAAGGTATTTAGTATTACAGATCACAGCTTTAACATTATATTGGTGGCTTGTAAACAATTGTAATGATTGTTTCTCCTATTTTTGTGACGCAGATTGTATTTTAACAGAATGACGTTCGTTATTACTTATATAACTGATTAGTATGATGTGAATATCTGATTAAGATTATGATGTGCACACTTTGAGTGACTTTCAATCTCACTCACTATGATCAACCTTTGACCAATAAAATATTGCGTTTGTCAGTTCTTGGCCAGAATATTTCATTGGTCATCTCTTGGTCAGTACAGTATCACTCTGGTCATGATAAGTTCAGTGCAATATCACACTGATGAGTATTTGACCTCATTGGTCCTCTCTTGACTAGTAAAATGTTAGATTGTTCATTCTTGGCCAGTGCAATATCACGGAAGTCGATTCTTGGCCAGTTAGCTAGTTGTATATCCTTTCACAGGACGTCACAGTCAACCCTTGCAATTTTTGGCTGTTTGTGATCTCTTGGCAAACTTACGTTCAGTAGTTTGCCATTGCTTTCGGAACTGGCGGTCTGCTGCCAAATCGCCCGCAGCTGTGTTTCGAGTGCGGGATTAGGAACTGCGTTGGAAATACGTTCGTCACGGAGCGGGCTAGTACAGTATAATATGTGTCATCTGTTTGCCAGTACAATATCATAGTGGTAATCTGAGCAACAAAAAGTTGGTCAGCGCAACATATATTGCCAAATTCTTAGTCAGCTGACAAACTCTTTGCATATACTGTATCACATTGATAAAATCTTGACTCATAATGTATAGCAATGGACAATACTAGATCATTTGGTCAACTCGTAACACATACTGTTTCACACTGGTGAACTCTTGACCAGTAGATCAACTCTTAGCACATAGAGTGTTACATTACTCAACTCTTGTCACATACAGTGACACATTGGTAAACTCTTGTCACATACATTATCACATTGGTCAACTCTTGTCACATATAGTATCACAGTTGTCAACTCTTGTCACATACAGTATCACAGTGGCCAATTCGTGTCACATATAGTATCACACTGGTCAACTCTTGTCACATATAGTATCGCAACTGGTCAGCTCTTGTCACATACAGTATCACATGGGTAAACGCTTGTCACATACAGTGACACATTGGTCAACTCTGGTCACATACAGTGACACATTGGTAAACTCTTGTCACATACAGTATCACATGGGTAAACGCTTGTCACATACAGTGACACATTGGTCAACTCTTGTCACATACAGTGACACATTGGTAAACTCTTGTCACATACAGTATCACACTTGTCAACTCTTGTCACATATAGTATCACACTGGTCACCTCTTGTCACAAACAGTATCACACTGGTCAACTCTGGTCACATACAGTATCACACTGGTCAACTCTTTTCACATACAATATCACATTGGTCAAGTGTTGTCACATACAGTAACACATTGAACAACTCTTGTCACATACAGTATCATATTGGTAAACTCTTGTCATATGGTCAACTCTGGTTAGATACAGTATCACACTGATCACCTCTTGTCACATGGTCAACTTTTGCCACGTACAGTATCCCATTTGTCAACTCTTTGGTCAGACTGGTCATCTCTTGTCATATACATTATCACACATAGCCCATTCTCGTTTAGGTCGTAAACTCTAGCTACTTGTGTGATTACTATTGGTATAGTACATACATTGTTCCTATCCACGAACACAGTCTCACACTGGTCACCCGACTTACCAACTGTTATGACACAATTGGTTCAAGCAATAATCTGTCTTTTCCCCTTCAGACATCGCCGCCACTCCACAAACGTCTGGACTTGTCACTGGCACAATGGAAACTCTAATGATGGCTAGCCGGGACAGAGAGAGCCAAGGTACGTGGCTATGGTCGGTTTGATCTAGAACATTGTCACTAGAATCATCACCATTATCAAGTGTCTTCGCCAGCCGAGAAAGCGTCCATGTCTCTTCCACATATCTTCATCCATGATGTTCTGGATCAAATCTGTTGAAGACTTTGCCCCAAGCCATAGTCTTATATATCACGAGCATAGTTTTCTTCGTCCTGCATTAGTCTCGTATGCCTCTGTTCTTTCCAGGCGTCACGATGTCCCCCAGTGCAACGCTTCTCATGACATGACCACTGAATGTCGTTTGTCTCATTACATGACCACTGAATGTCGTTTGTCTCATTACATGACCACTGAATGTCGTTTGTCTCATGACATGACCACTGAATGTCGTTTATCTCATGACATGACCACTGAATGTCGTTTGTCTCATGACATGACCACTGAATGTCGTTTATCTCATGACATGACCACTGAATGTCGTTTGTCTCATGACATGACCACTGAATGTCGTTTATCTCATGACATGACCACTGAATGTCGTTTGTCTCATGACATGACCACTGAATGTCGTTTGTCTCATGACATGACCACTGAATGTCGTTTATCTCATGACATGACCACTGAATGTCGTTTGTCTCATGACATGACCACTGAATGTCGTTTGTCTCATGACATGACCACTGAATGTCGTTTGTCTCATGACATGACCACTGAATGTCGTTTGTCTCATGACATGACCACTGAATGTCGTTTGTCTCATGACATGACCACTGAATGTCGTTTGTCTCATGACATGACCACTGAATGTCGTTTGTCTCATTCTTGTAATTGTTTATAATGTTCTGCTTTTTGAGATGGCTCACTTTGAACTCAAGCGTAGGCGATACACATCCTACTACTTCCAATATACTGGACTGATTTTTGCGTGCGGGTGAACTTTCCCTTTTACTAGTGTCTCTCGCCATCAGACGAACCCACTCCGACTTCTGAGGAACTGGTAATTTACGACCCCAAGTCAAGGTTTTAGTCCAACTGACCGGTGTAGGGGTTGAACCCGCTACCAAGGCATCAGCACACCAGAAGTTTAAGAGCAAGTGCTCTTATCCATTCGGCCATGCTGACCTCCATAATGTTCTACTAATATAATCTTCTTCCAGACAGTCATTGCTAGTTACCCCGGCCCTCCAAGGCTTTCTCAACATTCGCCTTCTAAACCACATCTCAGTTATCTCCACACTCTTCTTAGTTTTAAAAACCGAGCCATGTCAGAAAATCTGGGTCAATGAGGTCTTTCTGGTGACTGCCGAGTCCATCGACGATGAACTGTGGTTTTCGTGGATCAATTTTGTGTTGGCATTCTGGTGGCGATGGCTGAGGGGTTAGCAGCTTTCTCCGCTAACCCCGAATACTCTCGTCACGTGACGCGACAAGAATTAGCAGTGGTTCGAATCGCAAAAGTGACTTATGAGAGTATGGAGCCGGTCGCTCAGAAAGTCGTGGCGTGCTGATGAGCGTAATCTAGCCTAGGAATCAACATACAGCTGAAAGATGCTGGTGTTGACCGCAATATCCTGAAACAGGATGGAAAAGCGAAAAAAAAAAAAAAAAAAATTCTGGTGGCGGCATTATGCACAGTGTACCTGTGCGGGCTGTTGGATTGCCGAGACTCCTGTCTGTTCCACTTTTCACATTGGACAGTGGGGAGCATTTTGTGTGATGTTCACTGGTACAAGAATGGTGCATAATGGGGACGAATGCCGTGAAGTTGGAACCTCGATTATCTTCTTAGTTTGTTTCGTAGACGTTCGAAGATTTATTACCGTACGTGTTTTTGATACAATGATTGCAAATATTATATCGTTAGGTATATTGCAGCTAGGGTTAGAATTAAATTGTAAAAAGACAGATTATGGTCGTCACTAGGAAGAACGAAATACCACAATGTAATATAGAAGTAAATGGGAATATTCTTCAACAAGTGAATAGGTACAATTATCTCGGAACAGTAATAACATCTGATGGGAGATGCCTTGAAGAGATTAGAACAAGAATCGCCATGGCAAAAGTACCCTTTAGCAAGATCAAAAACATACTGACCAATAAAAAGATGTCAGTTGAAACGAGAAAAAGAGTGTTGAGGTGCTACATAGAGCCTGTACTTTTATGTGGATGTGAAACCTGGACAATGAGCAGTCAAGCTGAAAAACATCTGATGGCTGTAGAAATGTGGTTTCTGAGGAAAATGCAAAGAATACCATGGACAGACAGAAAGACCAATGAACAAGTCCTTCAAGAAACAAATGAAGATCGCAAACTGATTAGAGACATTAGACGTAGACAGTCAAAATTGTTTGGGCATGTTATGAGAAGAAATGAATTGGAGAACTTGGTGACAACTGGCAAGATCGAAGGGAACAGACCAAGGGGAAGACCTAGAAGCAAATACCTGGATGGCTTGGCCACGTGGCATGGTCAAGACAGAAACACGAAGCTGATCCACGACTCTGATGATCGAGTGAGATGGCAAAACTTGACCGCCCACGCTTATCGGCATGACACTTGATGGAAGGATATTGCAGCTTGTGTAATTATTGTTAAATACAAATTTCTCCATATACCATCATTTTGAGAGTGCTTGAATCATATGTTTGTTCCCCTCCTCTCCCACTCGCAGTAAAGCATTGGATATCAACCATCTAGTTGCAAGGCCTCCTTTACTCTGCCAGCTCATGCCATTTCCATTTCTTTCCCAAACTACTCATCTGTCTCTGACTCTCTTCTTTCTCTAACTCTCTTCTTTCTCTAACTCTCTTCTTTCTCTAACTCTTCTTTCATTAACTCTCCTCTTTCTTTAACTCTCTTCTTTCTTATATTTCCATTTCTTTCACAAACTACTTATCTGTCTCTGACTCTCTTCTGTCTCTGATTCTCTTCTTTTTCTAACTCTCTTTTTTTCTCTCTCTTCTTTTTTTTTTTTAACTCTCTTCTTTCTCTAACTCTTCTTTCTTTAACTCTCTTCTTTCTCTAACTCTCTTTTTTTCTCGTAGTCTCTTCTTTCTCTATCTTCTTTCTCTAACTCTCTTCTTTCTCTAACTCTCTTTTTTCTCTAAGTCTCTTTTTTCTCTATCTTCTTTCTCTAACTCTCTTTTTTTCTCTTAGTCTCTTCTTTCTCTATCTTCTTTCTCTAACTCTCCCCTTCGTGTGTTTTCAGTATCCCTATATTTCTATATAGAAGAATGATAAGAACACCGTGGACGGATAGAAAGACAAATGAAGGCATCTTGAAAAAAAGTTAACTCGCAAAAGGAACTGGTTACCCGCATCAGGAGAAGACAGTTTACATTCTTTGGGCATGCCAGGAACAAGGGGCACGCTGTAGTATGTTGTCACAGCGGGAAGATTAGAGGGGAGAGTGGCAAGGGGAGACCAAGAGAGGACATGCTGGACAATTTGACATCATGTCTAGAGTATGCCGGTATCGTAAAAGACTGCCAGCATAAGAGACAGAAGGCTGTGGACAGACATGATCATCAACGCCACACGGCATGGACTATAAGAAGATATTTTTGGTATCTTGTAGATTCAAGAGAAAGAACCTTCTTGTCACGCAATTAATCGACTCTCAAAAAGTCGCTTAAAAGTCGATAAGGTTGACTTCATTGCACCGGGTTTATCCCATATGGTTCGGTCTCTTTCCGCAGCGCGGAAAGCGTCGCACAAAGCACGAACTCCGTAGCTCTAGCGACGACCCACAGGAGCCTCCGAAAAATTTCACTCGTGAACCGAAGGACGCGGCCCGGAATCGAACCCACAACCTTGGGTGCCCGGGTCAAACGTCTTGACCACTTCGCCACAGAGACTCCCTAACTGACTCTCAATGTGTGTGCTATCCACTGCCATCTTCACAGTCTCTTCCACAGAAGAAATGTTCATGATGATATTTTTGTCTTTCCCCAGGATGTTTTGAAGTTGAGATTTCCTACGGTGGTGAATTAGATCTTCACCGGTCACTAATAATATGTATGAAGAATCCAGGTCACAGAAAGTTTATTCCTGTAGACCAGTTCAGCATTGATCATCTGCCCAACATTTACCACGATGAAGATATGGTTGCTGCAGTTAGAGCTACCGCCGACCTCACTGTGCGTATAAAAATCTCTTATGTCAGTGACCACAGACCTAACATCTACCCGGTTACAGGCAGACCGTACCCATGTTACGACAAAAGAGGCAGAAATATGGCTCGGTACGGAACAGGCTGGATAGATAGTTTGACTACAAAATCTGGAAAGTGTACGTGCAGAGAATGTACAAAATCGGCCTCGCCGAGAACTGAATTTGCTGAAGTTTTGATAAAAACGGCGGCCCATGTTGTCTATGACAATCTGGAGGGTGAAAATACGACCTGCCATCTTTTTTTCGACAGAGGGGAATCACCAGACTCGTGTGATGGTACCTTGGCCCTGTCTGGGATGACGGATGTGTGGAGCGAAGTGGAAAACGACAGCTGCGAGATGGCTTACACCACTCATGACCTTGCTCTGATAGAAAAGTTAAAATCCCTGTTGCGTCAATATAAGGACACGCAATTAAAAGTGGGAAACAAGTACCAAACTAACTGGCATGATAAGGATGGCAAACTACATAAGAAGTTGTCAGAATGTTTGGATGACCCTGATTGTAACCTAACCATCATAGTATCCCATCCTCATGGGTGTAGTAAGCAGATTAGCCTGGGTCATTGTACCAAAAGGAATGTGTTTGGCATGTATTGTAATTTCGTTTATTCGACAGCCACCTGTCCTGGGTCCAGTGGGGCTCCCGTGTATGTAGTGGAACGTCTAACTTTAGGATGTTCACACCCCCACTGTGGACGATGCGAAGATGATAAACAGCTCAACTGTAGTACACTTGTCTGGTTCTAAGTTGTATCTATACATGTGTAACTGAACATAATAAGAACAACAACTTCTTCTTCTTCTCCTTCTCCTGTTGCTGCTGCTTCTTCATCTTTCTCCTCCCCCGTATCCGTCATCCATATCTTCCTCTCACTCCCGTCTCCCCCCTCATTCTTCTTCTTCTTCTTCTCCTCCTCCCCCCTCCTCCTCCTTCTTCTTCTTCTTCTTCTTCTTCTTCTTCTTCTTCTACAACTAAAGTGGACGGACACAAAACCAGATATAAAAAATACGTCAGATGTAGCAATACGAGTTATTTGTGGTCTTAAAGGAAATTTCCAGCAGACGAGCAATGTCAATGAAATAACGTAAACAAATGGAAGATGAAAATGTAATATTAAACCACAAAAATATAAATAAGCGAATAAAGTAGGCGTAGTTTCTTCTTAGAATGTTTATATTTGCATGTCTAGCTAAGAAGTTACCGAGTACTCCAGAAGTACCAGTTCACAAAGACATGTGATTAGTGGCATCTACAGAAGGCTGTGACAACAGGAAAGATCAACAGTTTTAGAGACAGAGCTTTCTTTCTTTATATCAGTTCTCGTTAAATTTAGGCTGATTTATATTTTAATTCAATGGTAATTTCTTATGTACTTATTGTATACAGAATCATTTTGTTTTCATTCTCTCGCTTTGAGCTCAAACCTAGTCCATGAACGAGTTACTACTTCTAGTAGCACTGGACTTACTTTAATGTGAATTAGCTGCCCCTATTACCAGTGTCCCTCGCGATGAGGCGAACCCACTCAGACTTCTAAGGTACTTGTAATTTACGTCCCCAAGTCAAGGACGAGGAGTCAACATACATTGTGTTTCTTTTTTAAAGTGACCGCTGGTTTTTAAAAGTGTTGGGTATATGAAAAGGTGGGCGGGGCTAAACATCACAGCACCATACACAAGGCGGTGGTATAATGGGATAAAAAGTGTATCAGGACAGGGGGAGAGAGTGAGGGGTAGGTCATTAACAACACAGCAGCCTTATAAATATAATTATAAATAATGGAAGGTCTAGGGTGGTAGTCTGTAAAAGAATGACCAGTAGGTCGGGCGTGAGTATCGATGTATTGAGTTGTCTTCTATGAGTTGGATGGGGCGGGTTTATTTTCCCGCGTTTTATTCTTTGTCTTCTTTTGGAGGGAAAAATGCCCTCCTAATGTTAGTGTCTGTCAGCAACCGATCCATTCGTCGCTACCTAAGACGTTGTCCCATGGCAGTTGGAAATCGAAAAAGAGTAGCCTAACGGCGCTGCCCAGGCAAAATTTTGAGTTTAAAATCTACCCAAAGTATTTCAGGATCCTCGCCGGTGCTACGGAGTTCGTGCACTAGGCTGAGATTCTCTGGACTCAGGCTTGAGTTAGGAGTAGAACAGAGAACTTATGGATTACACCCGTGTACCGTTGTGTTGATCCGTCGACTAAACTAAATTAACTACCTAAGGCGTTGTGAGTACGATTACCAAAATAACATTATCATAACTGTGTCAGCTTAAATAATTGTAGTTGTAAATATCTATCTGATTGCCTGTGTGCACATGTATTAATTGGTTGAGTGTTACATATATAGAAGTAAACGTGTTCTTCTGGTTATGTTTACATAATTGCCATTAGGCCAAATGTCTAAGTAATGGAAGTAGTTGTAGTAACATTGGTAGTAACAGAAATTCCAGCGACACTGACATTAGTGGAAAAAGTAGTTGTAACAGCAGATAGTAGTAGTGGTAGTATTATTATTATTATCATTATTATTATTATTATTAGTAGTAGTAGTAGTAGTAGTAGTAGTAGTAGTAGTAGTAGTAGTAGTAGTAGTAGTAGTAGTAGTAGTAGTAGTAGTAGGAGCAGCAGCATAGAAAGAGGTGCTAGGTGTAGTAATAGTAGTAGTAGTAATAGTAGAGGAAGAGGTGGTAGTTGCAGTTGTAGTAGTAGTAGTAGTAGTAGTAGAGGAAGAGGTAGTAGTAGTAGTAGTAGTAGTAGTAGTAGTAGTTGTTGTTGTTGTTGTTGTTGTAGTAATGGTGGGAGTTGTAGTAGTCATAATTTAATCCTGAATATGCATATAGTGTATAAATTCGGTACTATACCAGTATTGTGTGTTTTGTGTTGATGAAAATGAAATGTCTGTTTTGGGGGAATCTCCCTCTCACTTGCATCATCATTGTTACCATCATATCATGCTGAATGGTATGCATCAATGCAGAGGTCGCGGGTTGTGAGCATTCGCTGGACCTTTTCGCTGGGAAATGAGCAGGCGGACAGATTAGCTTGTGCTTCATCATCGAGAAGTGATTTAATGAATGATAAGGCAGACGGGATGAAGGCCCTTTGGGAGCACTTGAATAATACAGAACAGATAGACTATAATGGTCTAGAGCAGTTGTTCTCAACCGGTGGGGAATTTCTCCCCCCCCCCCCCCTCGGGAATTTTAGGGTTTCCGGGGGGGGGGGGGGAGTATTAAGATTATTTCTAGATCGCGTTAATACAAGAACCGATTACTTGATATAGTTTTTCACCTCTGTACTTCTCGCCCTTCTGAAATTCGTTTTATATCGTAAGTAGACCCGCAAATCACGTTTTATGTAGACGACTAGACTTGTTCTAGTATGTGTGATTAAATTTAGCTTCCATTTTTACGTGTACAGTGTAGGGGCGGGGTGAATTTATAGGAAGGAAATACAAAAGGGGGTGGGGGGATGACATTCTGAACATATGGTGAAGGGGTGCACGGGCCAAATAAGGTTGAGAACCACTGGTCTAGAGAGAATGCGGCAGCAGGGGGTGGTCAGCAAATCTGGTGGACAGTCATTACTCAAGGGTAAAGCAAGACTGACATAAGATTGTAACGGGCACAATTAGTATTGGGACTCTATGCTGGCTGTTGAAGATGAGGACTGAGCGCTTATGGGAATGCTCCGAGTGCAATGATGTCGGTTCTTGACTCAACTCAATTCATACAATATTTATAACCACAATGTTTAAAAACACAATAGTCTGAACAAAGTACTAGATTATAAAAAATGTATTTGATATAAAACAAATCTTTATCATTGAAAGTCATAAAAAGAATTTTCTAGTGTTACATAGAACCATTATTAATGTATAGTTTTAAAGCATGGTCAGTTTGTAAATAAGAAACAAAACCTCTGAAGTCACAAAAAAACATTGTGGTTTTAGAAAAGAACACAAAAATGACCACATACAGTTAAACAATGAGGATGTTGTAAAGGGGCCGCGGGCTCGTACACATATCACCAGGAAAGTCTGATTCTCTGTACTGCAGTCAGTTCAACATGGACAGGTGTGGCATGAGTGCATTGATTCTCTGTACTGCAGTCAGTTCAACATGGACAGGTGTGGCATGAGTGAGTACTGATCACTGACACCTCTGTAGCAAGCATTGACATAGATACTTATTGTCTGGGGTGTGCTGGAGGGAGAGACAAGGATCCAGCTGATCCGCTAGATTTAAGTATGTCTGAACACTGGTTGGGCGTGGTTAGTACTTAGATGGGTGACCGCTTGGAAACACCACGTGTTGTAGAGGAGCGGCTGACCGAGTCACTAGTGTCGAGTTCTCCTTTAGAAGACCCGAGTTCAAATGATATCACACATCTCCTAATGATATCATGTACATCTCCCTAATGGTATCATGTACATCTCCCTAATGATATCATGTACATCTCCCTAGTGATATCACACATATCCCTAATGATATGTACATCTCCGTAATGATACTGTACACATGTCCCTAATGATATTGTGTATATTTCCCTAATGATATCAGACATCTATCTCCCTAAAGGTATCGCACATCTCCGTAATGATGTCACACATCTCCCTCGTCCTTTGGGTAGTAAGACCAGATAAGGGTAAACAGCAAGAGTGCAATTTAAAACTTCCATGACAGTTTGCAAAAGCAAATAGGCCATAAAGTCACTGTTCTGGTAAACTTGTTGCCAAAGAAAACATGCTCATGGGAAGATGGCGGGAAATAACCAGGTGTGATGCACTCCCGTTGAAAGAGGAACAGAGACAAAAGAGGATTTTGAGGACTGTGAATTAATACTAGTTGAAGACCCAACACTCTAGTTGAAGACCCAACACTCTAGTTGAAGACCCAACACTCTAGTTGAAGACCCAACATTCTAGTTGAAGACCCAACATTCTAGTTGAAGACCCAACATTCTAGATGAAGACCCAACATTCTAACTGAAGACCCAACATTCTAACTGAAGACCCAACATTCTAATTGAAGACCCAACATTCTAGTTGAAGGCCCAACATTCTAGTTGAAGGCCCAACATTCTAGTTCAAGACCCAACATTCTAGTTGAAGATCCAACATTCTAGTTGAAGATCCAACATTCTAGTTGAAGACCCAATGCCGAGTGGCTAAGAATGCCTGGTTCTCCTTCAGGAGACCCGGATTAAAATCCTTAGCGAGGTGTGGATTTTTCATTGTTAGGGGAAAAAAAGAACATCCTAACCTGCACAGTTCGTGGCAACTGCACTAGCCAGGCGGCCTTATTTCCTCGGGCTCAAGACCCCTCTGCCCTACACTGCAAGAAACTATAGGCAGTCGATGACAGACAGAAGAACCAATAACCGTTGAAAGAACATAATAAAATGTGCTTGAGTTATTTATGTAAGTGTGGTTCCAGTAGGGTGGGAGGTTTGTGGGGGAAAACCCCACATGTTTACAAGCTCTATTACTGGAACAATCAGTGTCTACATCTTACAACATTTGCTGGAAGAGACTGGGCATCTAGGAGTTCACCCAGAGTGCTATGGTGTCAATTCTTCATTAACTGATTCAGTGCCAAACAAAACGTAGGTTCAGACCAAACATGACACACAATCAAATGAACAAGCATTATAATGTGAATTTCTGTTCACTGAGCATTGAAACTGAGGGAGATACCATGAAACAAAACAAACAACGCAATTACCTTAGTATGGCGATATATCATTCGTCTGTCCAAATGGAAGGTACATTTGGCAATATTTTATCCTTCAGCACTGAATAAATTAAGCATTAATCTTAAAGAGGCCAATCATGGTACAGAAGAAATGTTGATATAGATAGAATGACATAGTTAATCTTCTTCAGCCAAGTAATGAGCACAGAAAAAAACAGAATTGTTAGAACCCTTATTTGATAAATGAATGCTGCAAGATTGTGAGAGATCCACAGTAATACTTCATCACGATGTAATACTTCCATCCATCATGTGCCATGCCGATAAGCATGGGCGGTCAAGTTTTGCCATCTCACTCGATCATCAGAGTCGTGGATCAGCTTCGTGTTTCTGTCTTGACCATGCCACGTGGCCAAGCCATCCAGGTATTTACCTCTCGGTCTTCCCCTTGGTCTGTTCCCTTTGATCTTGCCAGTTGTCACTAAGTTCTCCAATCCATTTCTTCTCATAACATGACCACAAAATTGTGACTGTCTACGTCTAATGTCTCTAATCAGTTTACGATCTTCATTTGTTTCTTGAAGGATTTGCTCATTGGTCTTTCTGTCTGTCCACGGTATTCTTTGCATTTTCCTAAGAAACCAATTTCTACAGCCATAAGATGTTTTTCAGCCTGCTTGCTCATTATCCACGCCTCACATCCATATAAAAGTACAGGTTCTATGTAGCACCTCAACACTCTTTTTCTCGTTTCAATTGACATATTTTTATTGGTCAGTATGTTTTTCATCTTGCTAAAGGGTACTTTTGCCATGGCGATTCTTGTTCTAATCTCTTCAAGGCATCCCCCATTAGATGTTATTACTGTTCTGAGGTACTTCATCACGATGTAATACTTCATCACGATGTAATACTTCATCACGATGCAATACTTCATCACGATGTAATACTTCATCAAGATGTAATACTCCATCACGATGTAATACTCCACCATGATGTAATACTTCATCACGATGTAATATTTCATCATGATGGTAGACAGTCAGTACCAACATGTAGGTCAGCATGGCCGAATGGATAAGATTGCTTGTTCTTAAACTTTCTTTGTGCTGATGCCAAGGAAGTGAGTTCAGCCCCTAAACCGGACAGCTGGACTAAAATGTTGACTTCTCGTTTTCGACTTTGGGACGTAAATTACAAGTATCTCAGACAGAAGTCGGAGTGGGTTCCCCTGATGGCGAGAGACACTGGTAAGAGGGAAAGCTAATCTACACACAAAAATCAGTCCAGTGCGCTAGAGGAAGTAGCATATTTTTGGACTACACTTGAGTTCAAAGCAAGTGAATGCAAAAAAAAAAAAAAAAAAAGAGGAATCCAGAAAAGAAACTTTAACCGTCAAAGTTGGAAGATGTTGACCTAAGTGGAAAGGGATTGGAAAGCAGGCATCCATGCACTACAATGGACATCTAAAGATTTACAAATAAGAAGATAAGAATCTAATGATATTCATCTTTATCCTAGGATAGAAGAGGAAAGATTATAAATGATTACCATGCATGAGAATAGGAGTGCTTAATATAAATAGTGCAACAGTCAATTTGGCACATAACATTGCTGGTAAGCCAGAGAAGAAGAGTAAAAATTGTACACAAACACCACAACATGTGGATTTGTTATTTCGGCTCAAGATTTGTACATGAATACATGACAAATCCCTAGCACCTTCTAGGGACTACTTTTTCCCTTGCATATTTATGTATAACCTTTGAACACTGCCAGCGGAATGGATACACCAATACATTTGGACATGTTACGTAACTAACTCGATGTACCTGGGAAAACACCACCAAGTTGGGTAACTCTCTGTACAAGGGAAAACTGCCATGTTGTGTAACTCTCTCTGTACCAGGGTAGAGACCACCACGTCTTGTAACTCTCTCTATAACAGGGGAAAGACCATCATGTTGTGTAACTCTATCTATCAGGGGAAAGACCACCATGTTGTGTAACTCTCTCTGTAACAGGGGAAAGACCACCATGTTGTGTAACTCTATGTACCAGGGGAAAGACCACCATGTTGTGTAACTCTCTCTGTAACAGAGAAAAGACCACCATGTTGTGTAACTCTATGTACCAGGGGAAAGACCACCATGTTGTGTAACTCTATGTGCCAGGGGAAAGACCACCATGTTGTGTAACTCTCTCTGTAACAGGGGAAAGACCACCATGTTGTGTAACTCTCTCTGTAACAGGGGAAAGACCACCATGTTGTGTAACTCTATGTACCAGGGGAAAGACCACCATGTTGTGTAACTCTATGTACCAGGGGAAAGACCACCATGTTGTGTAACTCTCTCTGTAACAGGGGAAAGACCACCATGTTGTGTAACTCTCTCTGTAACAAGGGAAAGACCACCATGTTGTGTAACTCTCTCTGTAACAGGGGAAAGACCACCATGTTGTGTAACTCTCTCTGTAACAGGGGAAAGACCATCATGTTGTATAACTCAATGTACCAAGGGAAAGACCAACATGTTGTGTAACTCTCTCTGTAACAGGGGAAAGACCACCAGTTGTGTAACTCTCTCTGTACAAGGGCAAAGACCACCATGTTGTGTAACTCTCTCTGTAACAGGGGAAAGACCACCATGTTGTGTAACTCTCTGTAACAGGGGAAAGACCAACATGTTGTGTAACTCTCTCTGTAACAGGGGAAAGACCACCAGTTGTGTAACTCTCTCTGTACAAGGGCAAAGACCACCATGTTGTGTAACTCTCTCTCTGTGTCTGTAACAGGGGAAAGACCACCATGTTGTGTAACTCTCTCTCTCTCTCTCTCTCTCTCTCTCTCTCTCTCTGTCTGTAACAGGCGAAAGACCACCATGTTGTGTATCTATGCACCAGGGGAAAGACCACCATGTTGTGTATCTATGCACCAGGGGAAAGACCATCATGTTGTGTAACTCTATGTACCAGGGGAAAGACCACCATGTTGTGTAACTCTCTCTCTCTCTGTCTGTAACAGGGGAAAGACCACCATGTTGTGTAACTCTCTCTCTCTCTCTCTCTCTCTCTCTCTCTCTGTAACAGACGAAAGACCACCATGTTGTGTATCTATGCACCAGGGGAAAGACCATCATGTTGTGTAACTCTCTCTGTAATAGGGGAAAGACCACCATGTTGTGTATCTATGCACCAGGGGAAAGACCATCATGTTGTGTAACTCTTTCTGTAACAGGGGAAAGACCACCATGTTGTGTATCTATGTACCAGGGGAAAGACCATCATGTTGTGTAACTCTCTCTGTAATAGGGGAAAGACCACCATGTTGTGTATCTATGTACCAGGGGAAAGACCATCATGTTGTGTAACTCTCTCTGTAATAGGGGAAAGACCACCATGTTGTGTATCTATGTACCAGGGGAAAGACCACCATGTTGTATATCTATGTATCAGGGGAAAGACTACCATGTTGTGTATCTCTATGTACCAGGGGAAAGACCACCATGTTGTGTATCTATGCACCAGGAGAAAGACCATCATGTTGTGTAACTATGTACCAGGGAAAATACCACCAAGTTGTGTAACTATTTCTGTAACAGGGGAAAGACCACCATGTTGTGTAGCTCTATGTACCAGGGGAAAGACCACCATGTTGTGTAACTCTATGTACCAGGGGAAAGACCACCATGTTGTGTAGCTCTATGTACCAGGGGAAAGACTACCATGTTGTGTATCTATGCACAAGAGAAAAAACGACCATGTTGTGTAACTCTATGTACCTGGGGAAAGACCACAATGTTGTGTATCTATGTACCAGGGAAAATACCACCAAGTTGTGTAACTCTGTAACAGGGGAAAGATCACCATGTTGTGTAACTATGTACCAGGGAAAATACCACCAAGTTGTGTAACTCTCTCTGTAACAACTGAAAGACCACCATGTTGTGTAACTCTCTCTGTAACAGGGGAAAGACCACCATGTTGTATAACTCTCTCTGTAACAGTGGAAAGACCACCATGTTGTGTATCTATGTACCAGGGGAAAGACCATCATGTTGTGTAACTCTCTCTGTAATAGGGGAAAGACCACCATGTTGTGTATCTATGTACCAGGGGAAAGACCACCATGTTGTATATCTATGTATCAGGGGAAAGACTACCATGTTGTGTATCTCTATGTACCAGGGGAAAGACCACCATGTTGTGTATCTATGCACCAGGAGAAAGACCACCATGTTGTGTAACTATGTACCAGGGAAAATACCACCAAGTTGTGTAACTATTTCTGTAACAGGGGAAAGACCACCATGTTGTGTAGCTCTATGTACCAGGGGAAAGACCACCATGTTGTGTAACTCTATGTACCAGGGGAAAGACCACCATGTTGTGTAGCTCTATGTACCAGGGGAAAGACTACCATGTTGTGTATCTATGCACAAGAGAAAAAACGACCATGTTGTGTAACTCTATGTACCTGGGGAAAGACCACAATGTTGTGTATCTATGTACCAGGGAAAATACCACCAAGTTGTGTAACTCTGTAACAGGGGAAAGATCACCATGTTGTGTAACTATGTACCAGGGAAAATACCACCAAGTTGTGTAACTCTCTCTGTAACAACTGAAAGACCACCATGTTGTGTAACTCTCTCTGTAACAGGGGAAAGACCACCATGTTGTATAACTCTCTCTGTAACAGTGGAAAGACCACCATGTTGTGTAACTCTATGTACCAGGGGAAAGACCACCATGTTGTGTAACTCTCTCTTAACAGGGAAAAGACCACCATGTTGTGTAACTTTATGTACCAGGGGAAAGACCACACAGGCATGTTATGTAACTCTCCGAACCAGGAAAACTCTGTGAATTGATCAGTTCTTCCATCTACGTCGAAAAACACTGTTTACTTAACTCTTTCGGTGCCACTTTCTTATTGTTCTTCTTTTTAGTCACGTTATGAGAAGAAATAAATTGCAGAACTTGGTGACAACTGGCAAGATTGAGGGGAAGAGAACAAGAGGAAGGCTGAGAAGTAAATACTTGGATGGCTTGGCCACGTGGTATGGTTGAGACAAGAACACTGAGCCGATCCATGACTCTGGCGATCGAGTGAGATAGCGAGATATGACCGTCCACGCTATTCGGCATGGAATATGATGATGATGATGGATTACTGGAGCAGACATTGGTGATCTGAGTCTCCAACCTCTCTGTCATGTAATTTTTTTTTTTTCATGAATTTGACATTGCTAACATTATTATTTGCTGCACCAATTTTAAAGTTTTGAAGATACATACTTCTCTGTTGTTCTGTCTCTCTTGCCAGTATTTTTCCCACATAAGATGAAAGGATACATCTATTCCACCTTGTTGATATGTACCACACATTTTGCGTATCTTGTCAAGGTTTTAATTTGCGACCTTGTAATGCCCACAGCTCTTAGAACCTCAGCATTTGATTTCTTCTCCGCCTGTGATATTCTCAACATTCTCCTTAAAAAAAAAAACACATCACACAACCGCAAACTCCATTGTCTCCAGTTGGTTCAGCCTTTTCATCCAAACCAAAGAGCAGACCACAGAAACTGTCACAAGTTGTTACTTTAAAGGAACTTTTTCCAGGGACGATGGAGGAAAAGAAGATCTAAGACCCAATGGGATCAAATGACAAATATCTGCGTCTGAACAATTCAGAGTGTGACTGTCAATTTTAACCCTGCTTATATCCTAATATAAGCCTCTCCATGGATGTGAAGTAGCAATACTGATCTTGCCCACGGCACTAGTTTCTGAGCTTGGAGAAGGGACAAGATGCTCTGCAATACAATCCCTGCGGAGATAGCATTTTGGTCTGACTGCCAAGTTTAACACTTTCAGTGCCAAGTTTAACACTTTCAGTGCCAAGTTTAACACTTTCAGTGCCAATTTTAACACTTTCAATACCAAACAAATCATGATTTATAATTGACATTTTAACCCATGAAGATGAGTTTGCTACCAGGCCAGGAGAACAGTTTCCACACAAATCTTGTCTGCCGGATCCAGTCCTGGCCAGGTCTAGATGACTTGAATGCCAGCACATCAGACTTAAGAGTTAAACTCAAGTCTTCTAGGGGATTCACAAGCAACAAACAAGAAAATAATTATGTACACAGACAAACGAAATACAAGTGGCAAACATAAATACAAAACTGAAGCAGTCATGTATGACTCCATTGTCTGTGAAGTGGTTAGACATCAGAAAAGTCATCCTCGATGCCGTTGTAGTTGAGATCGACTTTACTGTTGGGAAAGTTCAATTTCAGTTCGCCATTGACAAGCATCTGGTCACTAAATGGATGGTCTCGTCTTTTGGGAATATACACTTGGGATGCTCCAGGGTCATATGTTTCTTTAAAAGATCCGCCAGTTTGGCCAGAACCCCTGTCAAGATCACTTCCATCTTCTGCATGTAGTCCACCAGGAGACAATAGACCAGACGTGCTGGTTGAAAAAGTTGTGTTAGCAGACGTGGTAATGTAATTGTTGTTCTGTGACCGCAAAATCTGCGCAGACGTGAAATTTTTTGCTTTAATCTCTATGCATGTTTTGAACCATTTCCTGTTTTCATCTATGTGGCAATCGAGATATGAAACATAGTTTTGATCCACTGTTTTTGGGTTGTTGAATGTCGTGTCAGAAAAACTGTGTGGACGCACACGTGGCTCATAGAAAGTTCTGCTTAGGAAACGTTTGCGTGTGTTGTTTAGATAGATGAAAGCTGTGTCTGAATATCGTATTGGATGCAGGACAGGACGGAAATTAACTTGCTCTTTGTGGCGTCTGTTGATACAAATTGAAAACTAGTTACAATTATGAACTGGCCAGAAATATGTAGAAACATTGTAAGCATGCATAGAAACTGACATGCACAGCTTCAGAAAAAGGGCAGCATGTCACACATACGTATATGTTTTATTTTGTTTGTATTCGCTGGCTGTGAACTTGATCGTAGTTCACATATGTGCTACCACTACTTGTAGTTGCTACTACTACTGAGTGCACTGAACTGATTTTGCATCAGGGTTAGCTTTCCCTATTACAAGTGTGTCAGCGTCTGTCAATTCAATCAATCAGTCAGGTGCCTTCTTCACAATGAAGGTTGTCTGCAATGGATCTCCAACACAGTCTGTCTCTCGCCTTGTATGTACATTCTGTCAGATTGATGTTTGTCTATCTCTTGATGGTATCTTCTCACTTGTATCACCTACCTCTTGCTCACTTGCCTTCAACCTTACCCTCCAGTATGGTTTTTATAAGAGTTATGTCTCTTTTAATATGGTCACATTATTTCACTTGACTCTTTTTTTAAATTCTTTCATCAACTCTCTTTTCATTCCAAGATTTTTTTAGAAACTGTATTTGATTGCTTTTGTTTCCATGAAGTACAATATATTCTTCTGTATATCATCATCTCCAGCACTTCTGTTTGAAATTCTTATTGCTTGTTCATTGTCCAGGAGTCTGCACCATATAATTGTTTTGAATATACATAACATTTGACAATTCTTATTATTAATGTGTTGCTAATCTCTCTTCTTTATGTCCTATATATTCTTCTATATATTCTTATATATATTTTTCAATCAACATCCTCAAACAGATTATGCCTTCTCTGGTGCCGCTGTTTTTTGCAGAACCCAAATTGTTCTTCAGCTACTTCCTCATCTATTTTATTTTGAATTCTTTCTTGTATGACCTTGGGGAGTATCTTAGTTATATGGCTCATTAAGCTAATAGTTCTGTAATCCTCACAATCGAGAGCTCTTGGCTTCTCAGGCAGTATGATGTAAATGGATGTTTTCAAGTCCTTGGTGATGTACCCAGTATCTTATATATAAAAGGCAATGTGTGTGGATATGTATGTATGCGTTCGCGAACGGCCCATCAGATTGAGATGAAATTTTCTACACGCCTTCCTCTCATTCCAGCGCTGCCAACTGTCATATTTTTGTTTCTTCTTCCTCCTCCTCCCTCCTCCCCCTCCCTAAATACGTACGTAAATATATGATGATGATGATGAAAGAATCCCCGAACCAAAACGCTAGGACAAGCGAAGAAAATGACGTGACTACACAGAATCGTCACACGGCAATCATCATCATCATCAAGTGCCGTGCCGGCTGGCGTAGGCGTTCATGGTTCTCCATAGATCTCAGTCTTTGGTTTTCTGGATCAACTCTGCTGCTGATATATATATGCCTCCATGCCACGGCAATATCAATAACAATTCATCTTTTTATGTGTAAGGAAGTTATCTACAGTCGTGTAGAAGGGAAGAACAATCAATGGAAGGACCGAAATCACAGAACCTAGACGAGTATGAATTCGGAATGGCGAACTCCCTCCTCCTCTCTTCTCCTCCTCCTCCCTCTTCTCCTCCTCCTCCCTCTTCCTCTCCATCTTCCTCCCTCCGCCTCCTCCCTCATCCTCTTCCCTCCTCCTCCTCCCCCCTCTTCCTCCTCCTCCCTCTTCCTCCTCCATCCTACTCCTCCCACTACCTCCTCCTCCCTTCACCCTCCTCCTCCCTTTCCTTCCTCCTCCTCCCTTTCCTTCCTCCTCCTCCTCCCTTTCCTTCCTCCTCCTCCTCCCTCTACCCTCCTCCTCCTCCACCTCCCTTTCCTTCCTCCCCTCCTCATTCTCTCTCCTCCCTCCCCCTCCTTCTCCCTCCCCCTCCTCCTCTCCCCTCCTCCAATTCCTACCGTCTTCCTCTTCCCCTCCTCCCTCTCCCTCCTCTTCCTCCTCCATCCTCTTCCTCCCTCTTCCTCCTCCTCCCTCATCCCTTTTCCTCCCTCCTTCTCCTCCCTCTACCTAATCCCTCCTTCCTCCCTCTACCTAATCCCTCCTCCTCCTTCCTCCACATCCCTCCTCCTCCTACCCTCTTCCTCTTGCCCTCCCCCTCTCCCTCCTCCTCCCTCTTCCTCCTCTCTCTTCATTCTCCTCCCTCCTCCTCCTCCCTCTCCCTCCCTCCTCCTCCTGCGTTCTCCTCCACCTCCTCCCTCTTCCTCCCTCTCCCTCCTCCATCCTCCTCCTTCTACCTCTTCCTCCCTCTCTCTCCTCCTCATCCCTCCCTCTCCCTCCTTCCTCCCCCTCCCTCCTCTTTCTCCCTCCTCCTAATACTTCCTCCTCTCTCCTCCTCCTCCTCTCTATTTCTCCTCCCTCTTCCTCCTCCTCCTTCTCCTCTTTCCCCCCTCCTCCTCCTCCCTCCTCTCTCCACCTCTCTTCCTCCTCCTCCTCTCTCCTCCCTTTTCCTCACTCCTCCTCCTCCCTCTACCTCCTCCTTCCTCCACATCCCTCCTACCCCTCCTACCTCTACCTCTTCCTTCCTCCTCCTTCTCCCTCCACCTCCTCCCCTCTCCTCCTCCTCCTCCTGCATTCTCCTCCTCCCTCCTCCTCCTCCCTCCTCCTCCTCCTCCTTCCTCCTCCTCTTCCTCCTTCCTCCTCCTCTTTCCCCACTCTTCCTCCTAATCCCTCCTCCTCCCTCCTATTCCTCCCTACTCCTCCTCCTCCCTCCTCCTACTCTCTCTGCCTATCTCTTCCTCCCTCCTCCTCCTCCCTCCTCCACCCTCTTCCTCCTCCTTCCTCCTACTCCTCCTTTTTCTTCTTCTTCTGCTGCTGCTGCCGCCGCTCCATTTACCCAAGTTAATTGTTGGGGGAATATGTAAAGATCTTTCAAGTGCTCTTTCTAATGCTTTTTGTCCGTTTATCTAAGGTTGTTCTAACCGCAACCAATAAATGATTAGACAGACAGACAGACAGAGAGGGAGGGACAGACAGATAGACAGACAGATAGATAGTCGGAAACGGGAACGGGAGCTTATATGACTGTTTATATGAATTAAATGAGATGCTCCACACCAGGAGCCAGGCGATGCCGGGCAGGGTCAGACAGACAGACAGACAGACAGACAGTCGGTAACGGGAACGGGAGCTTATATGACTACTTATATGAATTAAATTAGATGCTCCACACCAGGAGCCAGGCGATGCCGGGCAGGGTCAGACAGACAGACAGACAGACAGATAGACAGACAGACAGACAGACAGTCGGTAACGGGAACGGGAGCTTATATGACTACTTATATTAATTAAATGAGATGCTCCCCACCAGGGACTGGGCGAAGCCGGGCCGGGTCTGCTAGTTATATATATATATATATATATATATATATATATATATATATATATATATATATATATATATATATATATATATATATATATATATATCTTTATGTAATTACTTAATTCTGTGAATGACAAAGTTGGAAAAGGATTTTATCATTTCCGTTGTTATCTTGTCAGGAAATTCAGCCTTTCCTTGTTTCATCTTTTTAATAGCCCCCTCTACTTCAGTGTTTTGTCCATGTTGAGTATTATACAGAATTGGTTTATTGCTCCTATTGTCCAAGAATAAATCTTCCATGTATTCTGCCCATCTTTTTTATTATATTGGTATTATCAACTATAATTTCTCCATCTTTCCCTCTGATCGCGCTGCTTTCCTTTTATTGTATTTCCATTTCTGTCTTCCACAGTGGCCAGTCATGTTCTGTATTGTGTTCTGAACATGCCTGATGTGTGCAACACACTCCACTGTTTCACTTTTCAGGCCATTGATCTATACAGATTCATCCACCTTGTTTACTGTCCCAGTCTTTTGTGTACTGACTGGCACCTTGCCATCTTGTGAGACGAAAATGTGTAAAATAGAGTTATACCTCTCCATAACATAAAGCCTGGGCTGAATTTAGAGACCATGTGTTGCCCATGGAGCATGATCCCTCTCTCGTTCTGCCTAGTTTAATCTAGAAGAAAGATAACACCAATACATCTGGAACAAGACAAGCTACAGGAGGTGCCGGATCAGCAAGGTAATACTCTAACTGTCCGCCTGTCAAAGCTTCTATCCTAGACCAGTTGTGAACAAGGTTTAGAGTCTGGTCTGCCCTGCCATGACATTAGTCTTTATGTTGCATTTCCTAGCGTAAGGCATTAGGGGTAAGGCACTAGGGTAAGGCATTTACCCTCCCAATTGCTCTCTTCTGCCCAAAGCACAATGTGGAGTATCGGGTTTGGTGACTGCTGCCCAACTTTCAGCGCTAACAGAAAGCAGGTAGTACCGCCTACTGTCATACAGTAGCTCAGTCATATCTGACTAAGACCTGACTTCTTTTGTGTATGAGGAATGGACATTCCCTGTGTAGTAGGATACATGACCCCTACTTCACTCATGTAGTTTAGCCAGTCAGCCAAGACTGCTGCCTGTGGTCTGACCACCACTATACACAAGCCATATTTGTGAAGCCATACATGAGCTAAGTAAAGAGATGTGAACCAAATAGGATCCTGTTCTATCCTTTGGGATATGGCAGCCACTCACCATGAGATATTATCCCTCTGTCTTTACCCTACACTTCCCTGTGGCTTATCCCTCTGTCTTTACCCTACACCTCCCTGTGGCTTATCCCTCTCACTTTACCCAGTTTCATAATTTCCCGACACACTGAGTTGTGGGTTTGAAATGAGGCAATTGCAAGCAATACGCAATGAGTTGATTTAATTTACATCAGCTGTTGGTTAATCAAAACATAATGGCAAACTATTGAACATAAAATTGTCTAGCAAATCACACACAGCCAATAAATGCTGGGGTTGAATGCATCATCCTGTAAAATAACATGCAGATAACATTACCAGCATCCCTATGCATCAGGTGAACACTTCTCCAACCTCTGAGGTACTTGTAATTTACGTCTGGTAGTCACGGACGATACATATATGAAATATCAAATCAAGAATCAACATTGCACTCTGGACATTCCCATAAGTTCTCCGTCTCGGTACCAGTGGCCGCCTGACTGAATGCCCACCTGCGTTTTCCTGTACGTGTTGAGTGTCGACCCGATCATCTGCTCAATCCCTGCTGAGTTAGTCTCTACAAATGTAGGTCCTGTATTTTGCTGCACTTTCCACTCAAATCACAGACAGCCTTCACCACCTCATTCTTGTCATGATCTAGCTTGGTGCCCAGAAGAAAAGCTCATTCGTTGTACACAAAAACCATTAACAATCACCCATAGAGGAAGAGCAAGAATAAATTAAAGTATGAATACAATTTGGTGGAACTGCAGTAAAGCTGTGGAAATTTAAACAATATAAAATATCACATAGGGACGTCAGGATGGTCGAATGGATATAAGCAGTAATTCTTAAACATTTGGTGTGCTGATGCCGAGGTAGCGGGTTTAACCCCTACAATGGTAAGTTGGACTAAAATGTTGACTTCTTGTCCTTGACTTGGGGATGTAAATTACAAGTAACTCAGAAGTCGGAATGGGTACGCCTGAAGGCGAAGGACACTGGTAATAGGGAAAGCATGGCAGTAAGTAAAGCAATAACATGGCTCGAGACACAGACATTCACCAGGGCATGTTTCCTTAGCTACTCAATGAACATGATCAAGAGGATAGAGGAGGGGTTGATCCGAAGAGAATGGTTGCTGCCTCTGGAGCGGTCCCGGCTGGCAAAGATTAGTTTCATTTTCGTGCCAGGGCATGCGGGAGTACAAGGAAATGAGCGGACTGACAAGCTCGCAGGTGAGGCTACGGTGAAGGGCGGATGTGCCATGGACCAGGCTGACATTCCAAATGCTCTACGAGAAGTAAGACTTTTGCGTGAACCAAGTGATGACTGCGAATCCACAACCATGGCCAGACTGCGAGAACAGCAAATTAAAAGAGGGGTGGCCAAACAAGAACACTATGCAGGAAGCCAAAGAAGACTGATAAACCAACACAGAACTGGTGTCGTTAGCCGCTACACGCTGCGGGATTTGCTGAGGAGGGGATCTGAGCACTTATGGACTGAATGGTTCGATGTGCAATGAGGATGATCTTTCGACTAACTAACTAACTAACTAATCCACATGCAAAAATCAGTTCAGTGCTCTACATGTCAAAAAAAAAAAAAAAACGCTACCTGTGATCAGAATATTCCAGATATGAATACACTGACTTTTCCTGATAGCTTGGTCTGGTTGCTATAGAAATGGTTTCTGCTGCTTTCTCTATAGCTATCACCATCTTGAATGGACAATCAGGCAACTTGCTTGAACAAACAGCAGATACCTGTGGCTGGGTGGTTCTGGGAATGTGCAATGGCTGGAAGAAAAATAATAATGTTACAACAGATAACTTACTGACCAATAAAAAGCTGTCAATTGCAGTGAGAAAAAGAGTGTTGAAGTGCTATATAGAACCTATACTATTGTAAGGACGTGAAGCATGGACAATAAGCAGACAAGCTGAGAAACATCTATTGGCAGCAGAGATGTGGTTACTGAGGAAAATGCAAAGAATATCATGGACAGACAGAAAAACCAATGAAACACTTCTACAAGAAACAAATGAATACTAAATTGATTACATAAATTAGACTTAGAAGAATTTTTGAGCATGTTATGATGAGGAATAACCTAGAAAACCTATCGACAACTAGTAAAACTGATGGGAAAAGAGTAAGGGGAAGGTAAAAAGATAAATATCTGGCATTTTCGTGACAGGAACACAGAGCTGATCCAACACTCAGGTGATCATGTGAGATGGCGAACAATGACCGTCCACGCTTATCGGCATGGCACATGACGATGATGAACATGAGACTGTTTATCATACAGCTGAGATTGTTTATAGTGATTATCATACATGATATATATTTAAGCATTCATTTTTTTAATTTAACACAACATATATAAACCTTGAAACAAGTTGCAGAATGTAACATGATGATAATGATGAGTTACAATCAATCAATCAATCAATCAATCAATCAGGTGCCGTCTCCACAATAAAGTTGGCTGCAATGGATCGCCAACACTGTCTGTTTGTCACTGTAAATTCTGTCAGATTGCTGTTCGCCCATCTCTTGATACGATCTTCCCAAATGTTACCCCTTACTGAACATAAACTTGCCATGAAATCACAAAGAGCCAAAAATGTTGGGGTGGACTACAATGTCCTGTAAAGGATATGCAATTAACTTGCAGGATTGGGCTGCCTCTCTTTCTCATTCTGTTTCACCCTCTTTTTCTTCCCATACCTCTTTGCATTCATGTCTATCTCACTCCTTCCCTCTATATCTCTCTTGTTTACCTTCTCTCACTCCCTTTCCCTCCCAACATCAATCCCCCTCTTCCTCTCCACCTACCTCTTCCATCTTTTCCTTATCTCTCTCCCCCTTTATCACTCTTTCTCTCTCTCGATTCCTCCTCGTTCTCTGTAACACCCCTTTCTCCACATCTCTCTCTCTCTCTCACTCTCTCTCTCTCTCTCTCTCTCTCTCTCTCTCTCTCTCTCTCTCGAAGAAGAAGAAGAAGAAGAAGAAGAAGAAGCCCAACCATTGTTTTGGTAAGCAAAGTAGCCAACAATGACACCACCTTGACTCCATAACATCACGTCCTTGGAACGAGGCTTGCACAGTTCGGGATCAATACACAACGGGGCTTCGCGTCTGCTGGCTTTCTGTGTTTGTACATTCATATTTATGAGATCAGTGTGTTGCAGTTATAGACACATTTCAAGCGAACGAATGTTTCCTCTTCTTCTTCTTTTTATAGTCCATGTCGTGTGGTGATCAATTCTGTCCACAGCCTGTCTCGTTTACTTCTTCTTCTTCTCTTCTTCTTCAGCATTCCGAGCCATTGAGGTTCTTTGCTGCAAATACAATCTGTCTCCATTCGTCTCTCTGGTGGACCTTCTCTTGCCAGTCGTTGATTCCAAGTGCTTGTAGGTCTGTGTGTATATTATCTCTCCACCGCCTTCTTGGTCTACCTCGGGGTCTACGGTCATTTATTTCCTGAGTGTAAGCGAGTTTTGTTTCCCTATTATCTTCTCGTTTACTGCCAATCTTATAGTCAATGCCATGATGCCAACTGTCCAGTTTTGATGACATACTCCAGCTTTTCCCCTCATTGGACATGCCAAAAGCATGTGAACTGTCTTCGCCTGAAATTAACCTGCATGATAGTGAGAGGGATAGAGAGTTACAGAGAGAGAGAGAGAGAAAGAGAGAGAGAGGGAGGGGAGAGAGAGAGAGGGGGGGGGAGAGAGAGAGGGGGAGAGAGGGGGGGGGAGAGAGAGAGGGAGAGAGAGAGAGTAGAAAGATGATGAGAGAGGGAGGGAGTTAGAGAGAAAGTTGGAGAGGGGGAGAGTTAGAGAGAGACACTGACAAAGAGAGTTAGAGAGAGTGAAACAGAGAGAAACGGAGAGACATTGACAGAGAGAGGGTGAGAGAAAGAGTTAGAGAGGGTCAAACAGAGAGAAACGGAGAGACACACTGAGAGTGAGAGAGTTAGAGAGAGACATTGACACACAGAGTGTGTGAGAGAGTTAGAGAGAGACAGAGTGAAACGGAGAGACATTGACAGAGAAAGAGAGAGAGAGAGTTAGAGAGAGTGAAACAGGGAAGCAGAGAGAGACATTGACACAGAGAGAGAGAGAGAGAGAGAGAGAGAGAGAGAGAGAGAGAGCGAGAGTTAGACTGAAACAGGGAGAAACGGGGAGAGACATTGATAGAGAGAATGTGTAAGTTAGAGAGAGAGAGAGAGAGAGAGAGAGAGACTACATATTCTACCCCGCACCCTACTTTCAGAATGCAGTAGAACAAGTTTGTGCGTGAATATGTTCCGCGTGCCCGAGCCGCATAGAGCCGTGGGTATTGTTGATCCACTAGGTAAGCCTGCCTTCCGTGAATAAGATCTAATCTTTGACGTGACGACATACTGTAGGCCGTAGTGCGATTTAGACCCCACCCCCTCTCTGTACGTGTGTGTTTGGCTGTGTTTGTGTGTGTCTGTGTGTAATGTGGGTGTGTCTGTCTGTCTCTGTATGTGTCCCAATGTGTGTGGGTGTGTATATGAGTCTATGTTTGCATATGTCTGTATGTGTGTGCACGTGTATCTGTCTTGTGTCGCTGTGTGTCTGTTTGTATGTGTGGTTTGTATGTGTCTGTATATGTGTCTATGTATGTGTGTGTCTGTATCGCTGTGTGACTGTATGTGTGTCTGTATGTATATCTGTCTGTCAGCCTGTGTCGCTGTGTGTCTGTATCGCTGTGTGACTGTATGTGTGTCTGTATGTGTACCTGTCTGTATCGCTGTGTGACTGTATGTGTATCTGTGTGTCTGTATGTGTATCTGTGTGTCTACATGTGTATCTGTTTGTGTATCTGTGTGTCGGTATGTGTATCTGTGTGTCTATATGTGTGTCTGTGTAGCTGTGTGTCTGTCTGTATCGCTGTGTGTCTGTATGTGTATCTCTTTGTCTGTGTCGCTGTGTGTCTGTGTCGCTGTGTGTCTGTGTCGCTGTGTGTCTGGTCGCCGTGTGTCTGTATGTGTATCTGTGTGTCTGTATGTGTATCTGTGTGTCTATATGTGTATGTGTGTCTGTATGTTTGTCTCTGTATGTGTCCGTGTATGTGTAAGTGTGTGTAAATTAGACACGCCGCGTCTCTATGTTTCTTTTATTGAACACAATACCAGGGCGTGTGAAGATTCCCGCCTGCTAGAAATTGCCCTCGCCGATCGCTCGATCAATGACGCCGGCGTCTCGTGGCCATTCGACGTGCAGGTAATTCCAGGCGCGGGAATGTCGTGAGGGTGGGACATAGAACAGCTGCAGACACGCCGCCAGCGCTCCACAGTGTGGCACATGTTGATGGTGGTGATGAAGTATATATATGTGGGGGGGGGGGGGAGGGGGGCGCAGGAAAAAGAGCAAAAAGACGAGAAGAAAAAGAAGAAACAGAAAAAGAAAGATGAGGAGAAGGGGGAGAGGAAGAAGAAGAAGAAGAAGAAGAAGAAGAAGAAGAAGAAGAAGAAGAAGAAGAAGAAGAAGAGAAGGAGGAGGGAAGAAGAAATAAATGAAGAAGATGGAGGGAGAGTTTAGGAGGAGGAGAAGAGGAGGAGGAAGAAGAAGAAGAAGAAGGAGGAGATGAAGAGGGGGAGGGAGAGACGGAGTTACTTGATGTTGTGTGAGTTAATAGAGAATTTTACATTCAGCAGTTTGTCATTGCTTTCTGAACAGTCGAAGCCTAATATAATAATCAAATCAATGTAAAGTAGTCCGCTCCCAAATCTCAAGCGGTTGATGTCGAAAGATTCATGATCCTAGACTTTCGTGATCGTGTGAGATGGGCCATCTATAAGATGATCAGTCATGATCGCGCACATTGATCGTCGTGGCAGGTAATGATGATGCTGATTATGAATGTTTTTAAACTGTGGAATTTATGTGACGTCTTCTGCTTCTTCTTCTTTCTCCATTTTTCTTCTTCGTCTTCTTCTTCGTCTTCGTCTTCTTCTTCTTCTTCTTCTTCTTCTTCTTCTTCTTCTTCTTCTTCTTCTAGTCTATGACGCGTGGCGTTGGTGATCATGTATGTCCACTACCTTAAAGCTCGTGTGCTGCCAATTATTTCTCATACCGACATTCCCCCATGCCATTATGTCAAACTGTCCAGTATCTTCTCTCTTTGTCTCCCACTGCCTCTCTGCCCCTCCAGCTTTCCCGTTGTGACGACATACTCCAGCTTTCTTCTTCTCATGACATGCCCAAAGAATGTAGACTGTCCCCTTCTGATGCCAGTAACCAGTTCTCTGTGTAAGTTAACTTCTTTCATAATGTCTTCATTGAGGGGCTGAGTGGTCTCGAGGTATGGTGTCCGTCTAGAATGCTGGAGGTCCCGGGTTCAGGCCCCGGTGAGGACCGGGATTTATTTAAAAAATCCACCTGGACTTCCAGTAATAAAATTTCCCCTGGTCTCTGGGTAGTGAGATCGGACGCCCGTGTGTATTGTTGCGCACGTAAAAAATCCCTTGGCAGTTGGAAATCTAAAAAGAGTAGCCTAACGGCGCCGCCCGGGCAAAATTTCGAATTAAAAATCTACCCAAAGTATTTCAGGATCCTCGCCGATGCAACGGAGTTCGTGCATTGAGCTGAGTTTCTCCAGACTCAGGTTTGAGTTAGGAAGAAAACGGAGCACTTATGGGTTAAACCGTGTGCCGTGATGTTGATCCAACGACTAAACTAAACTAAATGATGTCTTCATTGCTCTCTCTATCCGTCCACGGTGCTGTCATCATTTTTCTATGTGTATTACTATATTTACCAGACTGAAACCTTTCTAAACGAACACAGAACAATCAAACAGACTGACAACGAAATGTCAGCTGACATTCACCACATCAAATATACATACATTGTTAGCTTCCAACGCACAGCTTGCTCTTCTGGCCAATTTGGCTTGCAAAATAAATCACGCGATTATATATGCATTATCTCTACTTACTGTCACCTAAAAATAACTTTGGTATGCCGGCAATCGTTAAATAAAGGATAGGCTCCATGTGAGAAAGCGGCCGCGTTAACATAGTTGATAGGAAGCTACACTGATAATGTTGTAAGCGCGAGCGGACGAGGGTTGCACGTCTGCGTTCGTTGTCTCGCTAAGTGAGGTAAAGATTGGCCACATATTCCTCCGCGAAATCAGGCGGTTACAAAATATGACACTAGCACAGTGGTTCTCAACCTTTTTTGGCCCGTGCCCCCTTTCACCATATTTTCAGAACGTCATCCCCCCCCCCCCTTTCACCATATTTTCAGGACGTCATCCCCCCCCCCACCCCCTCTTCCTATCAAAAATTTGGCCCGTGCCCCCCTTCACCGTATTTTCGAACGTCATTCCCCCCCTTTCATATTTCCTATCTAAAAATCCCCCCACCCCTACACAGTATACGTAAAAATGGAAGGTAAATTTAATAGCATATACTAAAACCAGTCTAGACATCCACATAAAACATGATTTGTGGGTCTACTTACTTTATAAAATGAATTTTAGAAAGATGAGACGTACATAACTGTAAAGTATGAAGGGAAAAACAATATCAAGTAATCGGTTTTTGTATTAACGCGATCTTGAAATGGTCTTCATTCCCCCCCCCCCCCTTGGAAACCCGAAAATTCCCCCCCGGGGGGGGGGGGGGAGATTCCCCACCGGTTGAGAACCACTGCACTAGCACATCATAGGCTCATTCCTGCTTCGAGACTTTTTAAAAGAAACATATGAAGCAAGGCAAGGGGCAATCTTTTGGAGCCTTGAAGATACCAAACTGGCAGTAACGTTCTTCCATGTAGATGCCACTGAGGCCCATTAGTAGCAGGTAATGTTGTTTTGCCATAGTAAATATGGATTATTCCATAGAGGTCAGCTGATTGTTGTGTTTTATAAGGAATGTAAGATCGCGTGACGTGACGTCAGAAAGGCAATCCATATTTTCAGTATGGATTGGGAAGGGGAACAACTCTGTTTCTAAGGGCAACAATGGTTCAAACAGAGGTAACCCTGCAATCCCCGGTTGCTTAGAACACAGCACCATGATCCGGAAGCCATCCAGAGAGCCAAGATGAAGAAGCAAGACATCCACGTGATATGGTTGGATCTGGCCAACGTATATGGGCCAGTGCCCCACCAGATGTTGTAGCATGTCCTAACGACGTATCACGTGCCCGAGGAGATAAGCATAATGCTCATGTAGTACTTCTCAGGCTTCTCTCTCCGTTTCCCCATCACAACATTCACGACTAGATGGATCGACCTACAGGTGGGTATTGCAATGGGATGTACGATTTCGCCGATATTATTCGTCACGGCCAAGCAGCTTATACTGTATGCGGCATCCAGTTACGCACACGGTCGGAGACTCAGCGAGGAAAGAAGCATGCCCACACTGAAGGCCTTCATGGACGACAATAAAATCCTGACACGGAGAGCGGTGGCTGCAGTATCCTCCTCAGGCAAAATGAACTGATTCGCTATTGCAGGATGAGCTTCAAGCCGAATAAATCGAGAAGTCTGTCGATCAGGAAGGGTAAAGTGATGAAAAAGTTGTTCACGGTTGCCGGGCAGGCAATTCCCACGGTGGTAGAGGAACCGGTAGAGAGTCCTGGCCGTGTGTACGATGACACCCTGACGGACAAGAGAGCGGTAATAGAAATTCACGAAACAGCGGTAAACGGTCTGCGTGCCATCGAGAAAAGCAGACTAATAGGCAAATTCAAGATCTGGTGTCTCCAATTCATGCTAATTCCGAAAGTCCTAGGGCCTCTACTGATTTACGATGTAGGCACGAGCGCAGTAGATGCCATTGAGATGAAGATAAGCAAATACATAAGGAACTGGCCTGGAGTTCCACCAGGTCTCTCGAAGATTTAACTATATTGTAAGATAGCGAAGCTCGTCCCCCCGTTCAAGTCCGACATGGAAGAATTCAAAGTCGAAAAGCCAGACTCGCGATGATGCAGCGCTAGTATCCAGACAAAACAGTCAGCGCCTCACAACACACGCTTAAAACTGGAAGGAAGTGGAAAGTTGACAGTGCAGTCGAAGCTGCCCAGGCATCATTGATATATAAACTGAATATTGAAGAAGGTTGGCTATTAGAGACAATAAAATAAAGAAAACTGAAATATATTGGTCATTTGAAACGTCTCGAAAGTTTGGAGAGAACAATAATGAAGGGCTATATGCCTGGGAAGAGAGGAAGAGGAAGGCCAAAGAGAAGATGGGTGCAGGATGTAGCGGATGATCTCCAAATGGGTGTATCGGACGCGGGACATCTTGCTTATGATCGAGAGGTTTTCCGGAATGTTGTTATGGGAGCGAGGTTCTGCAAAGGACATACTACTGAATGAGTGAATGAATGAATGAATGAATGATATTATTTCAAGGCACATACGTTATGTGCCAGACAAATATATACTTATAGCAGGAGTGGAGGACAATATTAAATAACGGATACTAGATTTGATAATTCCATTTTGCATATACCAATCTGGTTGTTATACATTAACATTAAGTGAAATATCTTACTGTCGGATCTAAATGAAATAGGAATATATATTTAAAATACTACACACCTTCAAAAAGAATGCATGCGGTTTGCAAAAATATTTATAACGATGTGTTTAAATTTATATCACTCATTTAAGATGCTGAATAGTTTTGCACATCCTTAAAAAGTGTTCTTGTCTTCCTTGCGGCTTAATCTATGATTTGTATCCCTTGGTTAAATATTCACATTCCTGATGTTCCTATATATTAAAATGCTTAGTGTTGGTGTTGCGAGCTGATTAGTTACACATGGCAACCTTCCTGGCCTTGTCTGATCATCGCACGGTAATTTTATAATATTAAGACACAAATCCTTCGTTGTTAGGAAGGCGGCGCAGAAGTTCGGTTGTGCTGAATTGAATTGAACTGAACTTCTGCGTCGAAAACGAAGGATTTGTGTTTTAATGTTATTAAATTGTCTAATTTCATGTTTTTCTGTAGATCTTTTTTGTGTTGTTCCGTCCCCGATGAAGATTAGTATAATCAAAACGTCATGTGTTGTGTCGAAGTATACTTATTTTTATTTTAAATTAATTTTTGTTTCCATCTCCGCCCCCTGCATCCCCGTTATTTATGTTCACTATTGTAGAGTTCGTTGTAAGGTATGTTTATTGTGTCCGTGTTTAGTATCGCTCCCTATTTTTGCAGGCGTTACACGTACCTAACTGTTTGTATTTCCTATGGTCAAATCGTTTGCTATCTCCTGCAGTTCCCTCCATGTCCTCCAATTATTATTCATGTTGTCTCTAATCGTCTTCTCCGTATGCTATTATGTCTCCTTCTATTTCTTTTTCCTCTTCTTCTTCTTCTTCTTCTTCTTCTTCTTCTTCTTCTTCTTCTTCTTCTTCTTCTTCTTCTTCTCATTCTTCTTCCTCATTCTTTCTCCTCCTTCTTCTTCTGTTCCTCCATTTAATAAAGTGAAGTGTAATACAGATAAAGACCTTGTAAGCGCCCTTTCTAATGCTCTTTATAAGTTTGCAGTCACTTCTCTAATGTTGTTCTTTATACAATCACTCTACCTTTTACATGGTCTTCCTCTGGTTCTGTATCCATTATATTTCTTCAATGTGGTTCTTTGTGACAGATGGCACTATTCCTAATTCTATATTTCTCATATACTCCCGCAGCTCTCCTGAGGCAACTCATCTCTGTTGTTATAATTTTGAGCTTATTAGTTGCAGTAAGAGTCCATGTTTGTCAGTGGTAGCATAATGACGGTCAGAACAGAGTTATGATATTTGCTTTAGTACGTATAGATATCTTTCTATGCGACAGAAGTTTCGAATGCTATCCTAGTACCTGATTCGTTTTTGCAAAACGTGTGTTGATTTGCCTATCCATTTCCCCATCTGAAGTAAAATTTGACCCTAGATATATGCCTTTGCAAAACGTGTGTTGATTTGTCTATCGATTTCCCCATCCGAAGTAAAATTTGACCCTAGATATTCGCCTTTGCAAAACGTGTGTTGATTTGTCTATCCATTTCCCCATCTGAAGTAAAATTTGATCCTAGATATTCGCCTTTGCAAAACGTGTGTTGATTTGTCTATCCATTTCCCCATCTGAAGTAAACTTTGACCCTAGATATTTAACTGATTCTGTGTTACAGGATAGTATATCGCCAACTTTGACCTAGCATTTAGACAGAAGGACGATATACTGCCACCCTAGGGTCATCGTGTAATTTGTTATGTTTCGTTCAATCTTCCGCAATTTTAATACTCAGTGAATGGAAATTACATTATAATAGTTGATGATTTGATTGCGTTTCGTGTTTGGTCCAAACCTACTTTTTATTTGGCAATGAATCGGTTAAGTCACTGGATCAGTTAAATTCGCTGGTTTGTTTAATTATTTTTTTTTCAGCGTGGGTTGCATGCAGAAAAGGGTCTTTTAAGTTATACTGTTATCTGGTTTTCTCCGAGTCTGTCCTACCCAGCGCAAGTCTCTGACCACATCTGTCAATTAATTTAAATCTAATTCTTACCGTAAGAATTCAGAGTTGATCGCATTATCATCATACAGTGCCTTGCGGGCTGGCGTGGGCGATAATGCCTCTACACAAATTACGATCTCGTCGTGGATCAATTCGTGTGTTGACTCACTTTCGTGCTATGAGACAAGACTATCAAAAATATTCTCACGCTGTTATCCTCTATCTCTCTTTCTGCAAATCTTTCCAGTTGTCAAAACCTGTTCCAGTTTTTGTCTTCTCATAACGTGGTCGAAAAACATGACTACGTTTTTCTGATGTTTGTGATAAGTTGTCTTGGCGACTTAGCTTCCCTTAAAACGTCCAGATTGCTCATTTTGGCTGTCCAATTAATTTTCAGTATTCTTCTATAAAACTACACCATCTACATCTTGATTTAGGAATCGACACCACAGCATTCGGGGCATTCCCTAAGTGCTCCGTCCCCATCCCCAGCAGCCAGCGAAGAGTTCCAACACTAATAGTACCAGTAGCAATCTGATTATAAGTCCGTCTCGCCTTTCCTTTGAGCGTTGAGCGTCGGCCAGATCCCTTCTTCACTCCTCGTTGTCTCATTCTTGCCAGATCATGGTAATCCATTTGCTCCTCCGAGGTGTACACGTGCTCCCACAAGGCCGCAACCACGTCTGCCTTGTCATGTATCAATACTCCACCAAGTTCTGCAGAGCCAGCCAATCTGTCCGCCTGTTCATTTCCCAGCACACCGGCATGCCCAGGAGAAAAGATCCAGGCGATGCTTGTCACCCGTGACCTCCGAAGCGAAGCAAGCCACTCTGCACGAAGTCTGCCCGTCCTCACCCTCGTCAGCATGCTTTCTGAGTCAGTTACAATCACGATGTGTGTGTGTGTGTGTCGTATTCTCCATCCAGCGGAGAGCCGCAGTGACTGCCTCCACTTCCATTCTTAAGCTGGATGTAGTGGCTTCCAGAGATTTGTTTACCAAATGTCCAGGATTCGCAACATGCTAAAACTGGTTGATCGCATACCTGTGCTAAACACAGCTATTGAATTTCTCTCTCTTTGACTCCTGTCTTTATGTCGGTTTTCCAGTTATAATTTGACCTATTGTGCTTCCGTGATCTCTAAATCCGTATTGCGTGTCGCTGTATAGTCCCTTTTCCCCCCAAGTGGTATATGATCTTTTGGTTAACTATGGCTTCCATTGTTTTTCTGAGGGTGATGTTAGAGAGACTGCTCGTTGTGTTTCTATCCTTTAGGGGATCTTTGTTTTCCTCCTGGTGATATTGTAGCTTCCCTCCATTGTTTCGGTATTTCCCCAGTGCGCTGTATTGTGTTATCTGATTCGGTGCCAAACAAAACGGTAGGTTTGGACCAAACATGGTGCACACTCAAATAAACAAGTATTGTGTACATTTCCGTTCACTTAGCATTGCAACTGCGGAAGGTACAGCAAAACGAAACAAGTAACGCGATGACACTAATACGGCGATATATCGTCTTCTGTGCAAGTGGGACATCACTTTTGATGGTATATTATCATTGAATCAGTTATAGAGTTCTGTGGTCGTTCCCGCCATTTTGGTTGGCATCATTCTAGAGAGTTATGTCACTTTATGCTAAAGTTATAAGGTCGAGAGGGTCGATTTCATTGCACCGAGTATTACCCCACCTGACTCGTTCTCTCTCTGCAGAACGGCAAGCCGCTTGTCCAGAGCATAGCACAAAGCACGAACCCCGTAGCTCCAGCGATGGCCCCGGGGGTCTCTGAGTAAACTGCACCCATGCTCTGAATGATGCAGAACTCCTGCCTCTATGCTGAATATTTCGTTGTGATCTCGTCGATCGTACCTCGTCGTTTGTAACTCGTCGATTGTAACAAGTCGATCGTAACCCGCGATCGAAACAAGTCGATCGTACTTTGTCGATCGCAACTCGTCGATCGTAACAAGTCTATCATACCCCCTCGATTGCACCTCGTCGATCATAACAAGTCGATCGTAACAAGTCGATGGTTATGTAATGTTACCAGATTGTGTACCTATGAAACCAAGACATTTCTCTTAAGCATATCACAAATCAAAGATGTTACCAATATTAAAAAGAAAAAAAAAAGAGAATAAAAAGCAACAGTTTTTTATTTCAGTGCACCAGGTTTTATCCCATAAGGTATCTTTCCGCGGAGCAGCCCGTGCTTATAATTTAGCTTGAAACCCATTCTGCACAAGTCACAACAAACGGACACCGACCGACCGACCGCACTGAACACAAGATAATGAAAACGAAACAACTGCATTTGCGCTAGCAGACATTTGATGTTTCCAAACTTAAACACTTCTACAAAATGACCATCTCTGTAGCTAAGGGGCTAGGGACGCATATTGTAATCCCGCATACCGCGTTCGGCACACAGCTGCGGGCGATTTAGCACTAGACCGCCTTGTGTTGGTTTTCATACATTGGTATGAGTGCCGGTCGTTCAGAAAGCAATGACAAATTACTGAACGTAAACTTGCCAAGAAATCACACAACAGTCAAAGAATGCAGGGGTAACGTCCTGTAAAGGATACGCAAATTAACTAACTAAATGAAAATCGAGACATATGTGGATTTCATGACGCCTTTCACTTGATATGAAAAGAAAACCGGGACAAACGGGCGACTCGAAAGCATTTTCTTTCGGGATACTAAATTATTTCAAATAAAACCGTACTGCCCGGAAACCCCAATTGTTTATGCCCATACAGTACTGATGTATTTCTTCATGTGTCTGTTTTCTCCTCGTCCATTGCCACTGTTGTTGCGCTTTAAGTGGTCGGTGTTTTGCATGTTGTATTATGTCCTTGTATTGATTTGATTGCCGGCTTCCTGGCCTAGAGTTTAGCGACTTTTCTCCGTAATCTCGTATACTCTCGTAAGTAACGTGACGACGGTGAGAATCAGCAGTGGTTCGAATTGCGTCGGTAACTTACGGGGTATGTGAGCCGGCCGCTCAGAAAGCAATGGCAAACTACTGAGCGTAATCTTGCCAAGAAATCAACAATCAGCTGAAAGATGCTGATGTTGACAACAATGTCCTGTAAAGGATATGCAAACAACAAAAAATTGCTTTAATTTGTCTCCATACGTCACTAATTGGTGTGTTCTCATAAATTGTACTGGAGATCAGCGTGGCCGAATGAATAAAAGCACACGATATTAAACTTCCGGTGTGCCGATGCCGAAGTAGCGGGTTTAACCCCTATAACAGTCAATTGGAATAAAATGTTGACTTCTCGTCCTCCACTTGGGGACGTAAATTACGAGTACCTAAGAAATCGGAGTGTTTTCGCCTGGTGGCGAGGAACATTTGTAATAAGGGAAAGCTAATCCACAAGTAAACATCAGTCCAGTGGACTAGAAGTAGTAACACGTGCATGGACTACGCTTGACTTCAAAGCGAGCTAACGCGCGCGCGCGCGCACAAACACACACACACACACACTTACACCAACATACAGAAAAACGCACACACTCAGGTAAAATTAGACAGAGAGAGGGGGAAGAGAGAAAGAAAGAGATACAGAGTGGGGAGGGTGAGACAGAGAGAGAGGGGGAGGAGGGAGAGAAAAAGAGAGTCAGAGAAAAAAGACAGAGAGAGTGAAAGAGAAAGACAGAGAGAAGAAAAAGAGAGAGGGGGTGAGAAAGACAGAGAGAGAGAGAGAGAGAGAGAGAGAGGAGAGAGAGAGAGAGAGAGAGAGAGAGAGAGACAATCACACTCTCAGGAAAGATTAGTCACAAGTACGGAGACCCCAATCTGTAGAGCACGGCCACTGTCGCCTGAACTGGAGTATCGATTGCTCCCGGCAGGGAGAGACAGCTGCGGAGAGAGCGGTGTGCAGACAGCTGTCGGACGACGCCAAACCACATAATGGAAGTAGGTAGCTATGTTGCTGAAGTGTGTTTATCCGCAGCAGAAGTGTGTTTATCCACAGCAGAAGCTAGAAGTTTGATCTTCTTCTTCTTCTTCTTCTTCTTCTTCTTCTTCTTCTTCTTCTTCTTCTTCTTCTTCTTTACTGCTTTCGCCGTTAAGTGTCGCAGGGAGAGGGGGACGGAAAAAAAGGGGGGGGGGGGTGTTAGTCGATGTAATTTTAATCTAATGTGTGCTGAACAGCGCATACATGCCTTTGAATATAAATGTTGTAGACAAGTTCTAAGAATATCTTGGGTAAAGAAAAGAACAAATGCATCCATACTTTAAGAGCTGAATATTGAAGAAGTTTGCCTATAGAAAAAAATCAAAGACAATTGAAAAATGTTGGTCACTTGAAACGTCACGAAAGTTTGGAGAGAACAATAATGGATAGGTATATGCCTGGGAAGAGAGGAAGAGAAAGGCCATAGAGGATGTGGCGGATGATCTCCAGATGGGTGTATCGGAAGCGGGTCATCTTGCTTATGATCGGTAGGTTTTCCGGAAGGTTGTTATGGGAACGAGGTTCTGCAAAGGAAATGCTACTGAATGAATGAATGAATGAATGAATGAATGAATGAATGAATGAATGTCTCTGTCACTCCATCTAGCCAACTCTTCCTGATCCGTCCTCTCACCTTGTTATTTGTATCCTGATGTGCAAAGCTGTAGCCGCTGGTTGATCTTGTTCCATTCTAGCCAAATGTCCGAATTATTTAATTCTTTGGTGTTCTATAAAATCAGTAATAGGTGTTATCCTTACACTTGTTTTAATTTTTTCATGTGTCTCTTTATTTCTTCTCGTTTTTCCAGGTGTGTTTCTTATGCATCTCATCTCACATGATGTGATTTTACGCCTGTGTGTTTCTAGGACTGTCCATGTCTCTCATTGGTAACACAGAAATGGGACGAATGCAACGTCAATCGGCTAATTCTGTGTGGTATGCGTGTTGGCATTTAATTTACGAATAAAGCCTATTTTAACAAGCTGAAGCTCGCTTATCTAACAGAAGAGTGTCTACATAAGTTGATATACAATGACTCTTATATGCACTTGAACACTCTTTTTCAATTGTAGTGAAAACAAGTTATAAAGCTATAGATTCTAACGACTTATAAGAAAAGGGCAAGGGAAAGACAAAGAGACTGATACCTACATGGCTTGGCCCTGCAGCATAATCTGGATAAGAATACTTGCCTGATGCAGGACTCTTGTGATAGTATTTACCCATGTGGCAAATGATGATTATGATAATATAATAACCTAGTAGAAGTGGTTAAATTGACACAATCACACAACAAACATGGTTACACTGACTCAGACTTCCTACAGAATGGTTAAGTTGACACAATCTTTCACAGACATGGTTACGTTGACACAGTCAACTCACAGACATGATTAACTTGACACAATGATCCTACAGAATGGTTAAGTTGACACAATCTTCCATAGACATGGTAAATTTGACACAATCTCCCCACAGACATGGTTAAGTTGACACAATCTCTCCACAGACATGGTTAGGTTGACACAATCTCTCCACAGACATGGTTAGGTTGACACAATCTCTCCACAGACATGGTTAGGTTGACACAATCTCTCCACAGACATGGTTAGGTTGACACAATCTCTCCACAGACATGGTTAAGTTTACACAATCTCTCCACAGACATGGTTAGGTTGACACAATCTCTCCACAGACATGGTTAGGTTGACACAATCTCTCCACAGACATGGTTAAGTTGACACAATCTCTCCACAGACATGGTTAAGTTGACACAATCTCTCCACAGACATGGTTAGGTTGACACAATCTCTCCACAGACATGGTTAGGTTGACACAATCTCTCCATGACATGGTTAGGTTGACACAATCTCTCCACAGACATGGTTAGGTTGACACAATCTCTCCACAGACATGGTTAAGTTGACACAATCTCTCCACAGACATGGTTAGGTTGACACAATCTCTCCACAGACATGGTTAGGTTGACACAATCTCTCCACAGACATGGTTAAGTTGACACAATCTCTCCACAGACATGGTTAAGTTGACACAATCTCTCCACAGACATGGTTAGGTTGACACAATCTCTCCACAGACATGGTTAAGTTGACACAATCTCTCCACAGACATGGTTAGGTTGACACAATCTCTCCACAGACATGGTTAGGTTGACATAATCTCTCCACAGACATGGTTAGGTTGACACAATCTCCCCACAGACATGGTTAAGTTGACACAATCTCTCCACAGACATGGTTAAGTTCACACAATCTCTCCACAGACATGGTTAGGTTGACACAATCACCAGGCAGACATGGTAAAGTTCACACAATCTCCCCACAGACATAGTTACGTTGCACAAAAAAACCCACAGACATGGTGGTTAACTTGACACAATCTCACCACAGACATGGTTAAGTTGACACAATCTTCCACAAACATTGTTAAGTTGATACAACCTCAACACAGACATGGTTAAGTTGACACAGTCAACTCACAGACATGGTTAATTTGACACAATGATCCTACAGACATGGTTAAGTTGACATAATCTTCCACAGACATGGTTAATTTGACACAGTCAACTCACAGACATGGTTAACTTGACACAATGATACTACAGACATGGTTAAGTTGACATAATCTTCCACAGACATGGTTAAGTTGACGCAATGATCCCACAGGCATGGTTATATTAACACAATCACCCAGCAGACATGGTTAAGTTGACTCAATCACACGGCAGAAAGGTGTTTTTATAAGCTGATACAGAATCACCCTACAAAATCCCACACCCCTGTGATGTGCCTTATCTTGATTTACAAGCTATTAAAAAACAGGCTTATCGACATGGTTGTTAACAAGCTACATTTGCCAGACACTTCAAATATATGACTGCTGCTACTAAGTACAATGTGTGAGTGTGTGTATGTGTGTCTGTGTGGGGGTGCGTGGGTGTGTGTGTGTGTGTGTGTGTGTGAGAGAGAGAGAGAGAGAGAGAGAGAGAGAGAGAGAGAGAGAGAGAGAGAGAGAGAGAGAGAGAGAGAGAGAGAGAGAGAGAGATTCAAACCTGTTCTACTGTATGGTAATAAACCTTGGAATGTGAAAGGAAGACATAAACAATGGTTTGTATGATTTCTTGCACAGTATATTTTGTCGTATCTCGTCAGGTGCATACAGCAGAGTTATATATCATATGAAGTGTACAGACAAATAATACTTGGCCTGAATGCTAAATACATAGACACTGATATTGTTCACATGTGGAGTATGTTATCCCCACGGTAGCCTAAGATTTAAGAGAAATTAGGAAAGGGAGTTAGGAAAATTAAGTTTAACATTAGACAATTCAAATTACTGTGTGAATATGTGTGTTGTATATTTCAACTTGAAGTATTTATCTAATTACTTTAGTTTATGTTGTGTGATTTCTGCAATATGTACCTGACGAGATGCAGCAAAATATGCCAGGCAATAAATCGTGCAATCAGTTGTTTGTGTCTTCATTATTCAAATTCACAATAGGAAACATTGTTTTAAAATAGGAGGAGTTTGGAGGCATCGTAGATGTGGTTTCTGAGACAAACATTGCGAATAACTTGGACTGCCAGAGTAGCTAAGGAATGCCTGGAAGAGGCAAATGAAAATAAAACATTATATACAACTTTAAGAAAGAGACATGTATTGTTCTTTGGTGACTTAATGAGAAGGCAGGCATTGGGTGAAGACCATGCCACTGGACATATCAGGTGTAGAAGAGACAGAGAGAGGCACACTGAGAGACATGGTGCTGGATGGACTGAGAAAAATGGTGCTGGATGGACAGAGAAATGGTGCTGGATGGACTGAGAGAAATGGTGCTGGATTGACTGAGAGAAATTGTGCTGGATGGACTGAGCGAAATTGTGCTGGATGGACTGAGAGAAATGGTGCTGGATGGACTGAGAGAAATGGTGCTGAATGGACTGAGAGACATGGTGCTGGATGGACTGAGAGAACATGGTGCTGGATGGACTGAGAGAAATGTGCTGGATGGACTGAGAGAAATGGCGCTGGATGGACTGAGAGATTTAGTGCTGGATAGACTGAGAGAAATGGTGCTGGATGGACTGAGAGAAATGGTGCTGGATGGACTGAGAGAAATGGTGCTGGATGGACTGAGAGAAATGGTGCTAGATGGACTGAGAGAAATGGTGCTGGATGGACTGAGAGACATGGTGCTGGATGGACTGAGAGAAATGGTGCTGGATGGACAGAGAAATGGTGCTGAATGGACTGAGAGACATGGTGCTGGATGGACTGAGAGACATGGTGCTGGATGGACTGAGAGAAATGGTGCTGGATGGACTGAGAGAAATGGTGCTGGATGGACAGAGAGAAATAGTGCTGGATGGACTGAGAGACATGGTGCTGGATGGACAGAGAGAAATGGTGCTGGATGGACTGGGAGAAATGGTGCTGAATGGACTGAGAGAAATGGTGCTGGATGGACTGAAAGAAATGGTGCTGGATGGACAGAGAGAAATAATGCTGGATGGACTGAGAGAAATGGTGCTGGATGGACTGGGAGAAATGGTGCTGAATGGACTGAGAGAAATGGTGCTGGATATACTGAGAGAAATGGTACTGGTTGGACTGAGAGACATGGTGCTGGATGGACTGAGAGAGATGGTGCTGGATGGACTGAGAGAAATGGTGCTGGATGGACAGACAGAAATAGTGCTGGATGGACTGAGAGACATGGTGCTGGATGGACTGAGAGACATGGTGCTGGATGGACTGAGAGACATGGTGCTGGATGGACTGAGAGAAATGGTGCTGGATGGACTGAGAGACATGGTGCTGGATGGACTGAGAGACATGGTGCTGGATGGACTGAGAGAAATGGTGCTGGATGGACTGAGAGAAATGGTGCTGGATGGACTGAGAGAAATGGTACTGGATGGACTGAGAGAAATGGTGCTGGATGGACTGGGAGAAATGGTGCTGGATGGACAGAGAAATGGTGCTGGATGGACTGAGAGACATGGTGCTGGATGGACAGAGACATGGTGCTGGATGGACTGAGAGAAATGGTGCTGGATGGACTGAGAGACATGGTGTTGGATAGACTGAGAGACATGGTGCTGGATGGACAGAGAGAAATGGTGCTGGATGGACTGAGAGAAATGATGCTGGATGGACTGAGAGACATGGTGCTGGATGGACTGGGAGAAATGGTGCTGGATGGACTGAGAGAAATGGTGCTGAATGGACTGAGGGAAATGGTGCTGGATGGACAGAGAAATGGTGCTGGATGGACAGAGAGAAATGGTGCTGGATGGACTGAGAGAAATGGTACTGGATGGACTGAGAGAAATGGTGCTGGATGGACTGGGAGAAATGGTGCTGGATGGACAGAGAAATGGTGCTGGATGGACTGAGAGACATGGTGCTGGATGGACAGAGACATGGTGCTGGATGGACTGAGAGAAATGGTGCTGGATGGACTGAGAGACATGGTGTTGGATAGACTGAGAGACATGGTGCTGGATGGACAGAGAGAAATGGTGCTGGATGGACTGAGAGAAATGATGCTGGATGGACTGAGAGACATGGTGCTGGATGGACTGGGAGAAATGGTGCTGGATGGACTGAGAGAAATGGTGCTGAATGGACTGAGGGAAATGGTGCTGGATGGACAGAGAAATGGTGCTGGATGGACAGAGAGAAATGGTGCTAGATGGACTGAGAGAAATGGTGCTGGATTGACTGAGAGACATGGTGCTGGGTGGACTGAGAGACATGGTGCTGGATGGACTGAGAGACATGGTGCTGGATGGACTGGGAGAAATGGTGCTGGATGGACTGAGAGAAATGGTGGTTGATGGACAGACAGAAATAGTGCTGGATGGACTGAGAGAAATGGTGCTGGATGGACTGAGAGAAATGGTGCTGGATGGACTGAGAGAAATGGTGCTAGATGGACTGAGAGATATGGTGCTGAATGGACTGAGAGAAATGGTGCTGGATGGACTGAGTGAAATGGTACTGGTTGGACTGAGAGACATGGTGCTGGATGGACTGAGAGAGATGGTGCTGGATGGACTGAGAGAAATGGTGCTGGATGGACAGACAGAAATAGTGCTGGATGGACTGAGAGACATGGTGCTGGATGGACTGAGAGACATGGTGCTGGATGGACTGAGAGACATGGTGCTGGATGGACTGAGAGAAATGGTGCTGGATGGACAGAGAGAAATGGTGCTGGATGGACTGAGAGAAATGATGCTGGATGGACTGAGAGACATGGTGCTGGATGGACTGGGAGAAATGGTGCTGGATGGACTGAGAGAAATGGTGCTGAATGGACTGAGGGAAATGGTGCTGGATGGACAGAGAAATGGTGCTGGATGGACAGAGAGAAATGGTGCTAGATGGACTGAGAGACATGGTGCTGGATGGACTGAGAGACATGGTGCTGGATGGACTGAGAGACATGGTGCTGGATGGACTGAGAGAAATGGTGTTGGATGGACAGAGAGAAATGGTGCTGGATGGACTGAGAGAAATGGTGCTGGATGGACTGAGAGAAATGGTACTGGATGGACTGAGAGAAATGGTGCTGGATGGACTGGGAGAAATGGTGCTGGATGGACTGAGAGACATGGTGCTGGATGGACTGAGAGAAATGGTGCTGGATGGACTGAGAGAAATGGTACTGGATGGACTGAGAGAAATGGTGCTGGATGGACTGGGAGAAATGGTGCTGGATGGACAGAGAAATGGTGCTGGATGGACTGAGAGACATGGTGCTGGATGGACAGAGACATGGTGCTGGATGGACTGAGAGAAATGGTGCTGGATGGACTGAGAGACATGGTGTTGGATAGACTGAGAGACATGGTGCTGGATGGACTGAGAGAAATGGTGCTGGATGGACTGAGAGAAATGATGCTGGATGGACTGAGAGACATGGTGCTGGATGGACTGGGAGAAATGGTGCTGGATGGACTGAGAGAAATGGTGCTGAATGGACTGAGGGAAATGGTGCTGGATGGACAGAGAAATGGTGCTGGATGGACAGAGAGAAATGGTGCTAGATGGACTGAGAGAAATGGTGCTGGATGGACTGAGAGAAATGGTGCTGGGTGGACTGAGAGACATGGTGCTGGATGGACTGAGAGACATGGTGCTGGATGGACTGGGAGAAATGGTGCTGGATGGACTGAGAGAAATGGTGGTTGATGGACAGACAGAAATAGTGCTGGATGGACTGAGAGACATAGTGCTGGATGGACTGAGAGACATAGTGCTGGATGGACTGAGAGAAATGGTGTTGGATCGACTGAGAGAAATGGTGCTGGATGGACTGAGAGAAATGGTGCTGGATGGACTGAGAGAAATGGTGCTGGATGGACTGAGAGATATGGTGCTGAATGGACTGAGAGAAATGGTGCTGGATGGACTGAGAGAAATGGTGCTGGATGGACTGAGAGAAATGGTGCTGGATGGACTGAGACAATGGCAGGGGAGAACATCAGGAGTAGACCTGATTGACAATAAACGAGGCGAAACATGAATGCCTTCACCAGATGCGAGGACACATAATATATAAATATATATAATTATTCTTGTTTCAGCTTAAATATTATTAATTTATTCACTTCAGATGAAATATCACTCTGCAGTATGCACCTGACGAGATGTAGCGAACTAACTTTAATTTTTTGTTTTAAATGTTGTAAATTCCTTGCAGGACGTTGCAGTCAACACCAGCATTTTCAGCTGCTGTTGATGTACTAGGGAAGTTTTTATGTTCAGTAGTTTGCCAATGCTTTCTGAACGACCGGCTCCCATACCAACAAGTTATAACGCAACGCGACACGATCTGCTGCACAAATCGGTCGCGGCTGCGTTTCGAACGCCCGGTAAGCGGCTCACGAACCGCGTTCGCAAGCCTTTGGACACGGAGCCCGGCAAACAGATTGTTACGTTTCATTGTATTTATGCCATCTTTTAATACTGGAATTAGCTGCTCTTGAGAGTTAAGATGTTCCATATCCCTTATAGGTCGTTGCAGTCAACACCAGCATTTTTCAGCCGCTGTTGATGTACTAGGCAAGATTAAGCTCAGTAGTTTGCCATTGCGTTCTGAGCGACCGGCTCACATACCCCCCGTAAGTAACCAACGCGACGCGATCCGCTACCGAATCTCGCGCAGCTGCGTTACTCACGAGAATATACGGGATTTCGGGAGACCGGCCTAACTTTAATAGATAGTTTTTAAAGTACTGATTGCAGACAGGACGTAGGAGCGGACTTCCACAATGGCCAGTATTTTCTTTCACTCTACAGTAGCTACTGGAGCTTATTATTGCCTTGTAAGTGTCACATTAACTCTTTCATGCCTTGTAACTGTCACATCAACTCATTTCCTGGCTTGTAAGTGTCACATTAACTCTTTCATGCCTTGTAACTGTCACATCAACTCATTTCCTGGCTTGTAAGTGTCACATTAACTCTTTCATGCCTTGTAAATGTCACATCAACTCATTTCCTGCCTTGTAACTGTCACATTAACTCCCTTCCTGCCTTGTAACTGTCACATTAACTCCTTTCCTTCCCTTAATACCCATATTCTTTCCGTCTAAAGCAGCTATTTTACAGTATTGTGAACCTGGGTCAGTACAGTTTACAGTGCTGTCAACTAACTGCATTTGAAGTTACGAAGTAACTAACAGATAACATCAACGAGGTAACTAAGGTGAAGGTGTGATAAACAGTGAGATATGACGTGTGATATCAAGTAATGATAACATACATTTAGTTATCATCGTGAACGCCACCCAGAGCTGACACGGGGGTCAGCGTGGCCGAATGGATAAGAATGTTTATTAAACATCCGATGTGTTTATGCCAAGGTAGGTTCAACCCTTACACTGGTCAGTTGGGACTAAAATGTTCACTTCTCGTCCTTGACTTGGGGACGTAAATTACAAGTACCTCTGAAGTCGGAGTGGGTTTACTTGATGGCGAGGGATACTGGTAGTAGGGAAAGCTAATCCACACGCACAAATCAGTCCAGTGCACTAGAAGTAGTACCACGTATGTGGAATACGCTTGAGTTCAAAGCGAGCCAACGCACACAACATAAATAAATAAATAAATAAATAAATAAATTCACACGTTTTGATTGCCACTTGTAGAAGTGAAAGGAAATAGTAGGAATAGGGGACACACCGGAAAATATAAGAATTGACAAATGTTGACACATACACATTTGAATCTGCCGATAGCGCCTAGCTGAGAGAACTTCTGCATTCATCCAGAATATATTTTGGACGCAATTGCGTTGTGTCTGTTTACAGGAGAGCTGCGATATTTGCACCTTTCGGCCGACACATCCAATTTCTGCGGCTGAAAGAAGTTATATGGGATCACTGGGTGGCAGAAGTGGGGGACACACAAGCTCCAACAGGTTAATAACGGTTTTAAACAGTAAATAAACTGGTTTGGTGTAGCTGTGTTGAAGCAGTTATGTCGTGGCTTGCGGCAGCGAGAGATAGAGAGACAGAGAGAAAGAGAGTAGGGTGGATGGGGGGGGGGGGGGGGACCACAGACAAATAATGCCCGGCTGTCATAGAACAGAGAATGATACTGTGAAAGTGGATAAGGAAGGTGGAACAAGACGAGTAAGACCACAGTCTGCTGTAGTAACGGAAAGGTGCTGAAGACGGAGGCAACCAGCCAAGAGGCGCACCACGGAAATCAGGATGCCACGCAATCACGCGTAATAAAATACGTCGATTACTGCAAAACGTTATTATGCTCGCCCTGCTATGGACCCCCAGGCAGGTGCAGTACCGGGCCCTATGCCTCGAAAGAGTCCAGCCAAAATGTATACATGAGACAAAATTGCAGTTGTAGACAAATTTCAAGCAAACGAAGGAAGAAGACAAGGGACATGGTCTGAAACAGACCGAGAGAGAGAGAGAGAGAGAGAGAGAGAGAGAGAGAGAGAGAGAGAGAGAGAGAGAGAGAGAGAGAGAGAGAGAGAGAGAGAGAGAGAGAGAGAGAGAGAGAGAGAGAGTTACAAATATGGAGAGGATTGTACTGAGATACAGAACGAGGGTGACTTCTTAACTTACAGTGAAGCCAGAGAGAGAGAGAGAGAGAGAGAGAGAGAGAGAGAGAGAGAGAGAGAGAGAGAGAGAGAGAGTTACAAATATGGAGAGGATTGTACTGAGATACAGAACGAGGGTGACTTCTTAACTTACAGTGAAGCCAGAGAGAGAGAGAGAGAGAGAGAGAGAGAGAGAGAGAGAGAGAGAGAGAGAGAGAGAGAGAGAGAGAGAGAGAGAGAGAGAGAGAGAGAACGATAGTTACTAATACAGTGAAAGAAGACTGACAGAAAGATGAGTCACGAGGTGTCTGGTAGAATAAGCGAGTATACACACAGACAGCTGGAAAGACACACTGAGGGCATTGAGCGTGCGACAATTAGAGCGAGCGAGTGAGAGAGAAACACGCACAGGCCCCAGACACACAGTCAGGATTGAGGCAGGGAATCACACAAATAGTGAGAGAAGGTGACTGAACGGGAGATATGTAAAACGATACTCAAGAAAAGCAAGAGATACTAAGAAAGACAGAACGATGAAGAGAAGGATGGAGTGTAAGAAATAGAGGTAATTTAATACACTCAGTGCAACACAAACACACACACACACACACACACCCACACACACATATATATATATTTAACGTGTGCGACACAGATACCAGATTGCAGTTTGTTGCTTGATATAGGGTGCATTTTTAATGACTGTGCAGTGTTTGAAAATATTGCAGGCCCAAGTGTTGTATTCACCCTGTGTAAGTTCATGCAACATAATAGATAAATACAAAACTTAGACCGGCAATATTTTCAAACACTGCACAGTCATTAAAAATACACCCTGCATATTTCAATGCGGCCGGGGCTGTGGTGAAGGGGTTACGAAACGTTCTAAACACAGGTGCGAGCGATTTGGGAGCAGGTCGCCCTGCTTTGGTTTTTCATACAATGGTATGAGCGACGGTCATTCAGAAAGCAATGGCAAACTACTGAACGTAAACTTGCCAAGAAATAAGTAGCAAAAAAAAATACTGGAGTTGACTGCGACGCCCTGTAAAGGATATGCAACTAACTTTATTAATTTATGGCTGCATTTCACCAAGTACATACTGCAGAATTCACACAACATAAATTAAATTAATAAGGTAAATCCTTCAAGCTGAAATATACAACACACAGATTCATGGAGTAAATTGTCTACCATTGTAATTGTAAACTATCACATCTTGTCTGTTCGCACAAGTTGACTTTGCCATATGAATTGTAATGGCTTCAGCAACCTTCAAATTATGTTGTGTGAGTTATGCTGTGTACACATGACAAGAAGCAGCGAGATATGCCAGGCAATAAATCGTGCAATCTATTGTTTGTGTCTTCGTAATTCAAATTCCCTAAGGAAGAACATTGTTCTGAATGTGTGGGACATTTTTAAAAAAATCCAAGCGACAATATCCCCAAAAGAAACACAAACAGTATAAATTATGAGCCACACAAAAACGCATCCTATCTTCTGGTTATTTACCTAGCTCATCATCGTCATGCGCCCTGCCAACTGGCACAGGCCTCTCCACGGATCTCGGTCACTAATGTTGCTTGCTTGTGTTCGCTGGCTGTGAACTCCAGTGTGATGTGTTTGTCGGATGAATACATCCTGTTGTCCAACATCAATGTGATGTCATACTGGACCTGAGGTTTGCATGAGTATCCGTTGTCCCATGTCTGGCTTATTGGTGTGCAGACTGGTGGTTCCTCGCCATGCAGGCAGATACTCTCCGACTTCGGAGGAGGTCAGTAATGTTCTAGATCAACTCTGCTGTCGAAATTCCCTCATACCACCATCACAGTCCATCTAGCACAGTGGTTCTCAACCTTTTTTGGCCCGTGCCCCCCATTACCATATTTTCAGAACGTCATCGCCCCCCCCCCCCCCTTTCGTATTTCCTACCTACAAATTTTGCCCGTGCCCCCTTCACCATATTTTCACAACGTCATTCCCCCCTTTCGTATTTCCTACCTAAATATCCCGCCCCGCCCCTACACAGTACACGTAATAATGGAAGCTAAATTTAATAACACATACTAAAACAAGTCTAGACGTCCACATAAAACGTGATTTGAGGGTCTACTTACTTTATAAAATGAATTTTAGAAGGGTGAGACGTATATAAATGTACAATATGAAGGGAAAAACAATATCAAGTAATCGGTTCTTGTATTAACGCGATCTTGAAATAATTTAATCCCCCCCCCCCCTGGAAACCCTAAAATTCCTCCGGGGGGGGGGGGGATTCTTCACCGGTTGCCCCCCCCCCCCCCCCCCACACACACTAATCTTTCCAGTCGTCACAATTTTCTCCATTGTCTCTCTTCTCATTATACAATCTGGTGCGCTGATGCTGAGGTAGCAGACCAGTCAGCTGGACTGAAATATTGACTTCTCGTCCTTGGCTTGGGGACGTAAGTTACAAGTAACCCTGAAATCGGAGTGGGTTCACGCAAGGGACACTTGTAATAGAGAAAGCTAAGCCACATGCAAAAATCACTCCTATGCACTCTTCATTATAGTAGCAACCACTAGAAGTAGTAGCGGGAATGTGTACGTTTGAGTTCCAAGAGATCAAACGGGGGGGGGGGGGGGGGGGGGGGGGGAATACTCCAAAAAATATTATAGAACCAAACAATGTTATTTGTCTCTTTCTTATAGTTGAATATAAAGTCCCAATTTATTTCATTAGCCTCTTCCGGGAAAACGGAGTTAATTCATCTGGGAGTCCAAGGAATTCGTCTCTGGAACCACTGTCCGTTACTGTCAGGACAAAAGGGCGTCACGAAAGCATTTTTCCGGTCAGTGAATTATTTAATTTAACAGATTCAGTGCCAAACAAACAGTAGGTTTGGACAAAACAAAAATTGATGGAGGGAAGTTGGAAGTAGGGCTGTGTCACAGTTATGACTTAAAAGTGGTTAATATATATGGTAGCAGTAGCAGACATATTGTATTATTATTATATATCAAATTAAAGCAGGTTGCCTAAAGAAAACTACTGTATGTTATTAGCTCATGGCATTAACGGGAAGTCGCTTAAGAGACGATTAATCATCCCATGCCACTTAATAAGTTTTAAAATAAAAATCGGGACTCCCGGAAAGCCACCCTGCTGAAACATCAAGAAGAATCAAACTGACAAAATAGGACACGAACAGTATAAATGATCAGTCACACTATAACATATCCTATCTCCTGTATATTTACCTAGATAGAAAAGGAACACACATATACGCTACCTTCAAAGCTCAAGAAGTATTCAGCTATCCGTGATAAGCCGCGCTCTAACCCACTTCACAAACAAGCATATCACTACGACTGGATCGAAGGCACGATAAGAACTGTCACATACTACGGGCCTCTGCTGAATACAACTACACGTTTCCTGGCATAGTTGGTGAAACGGCGAGTGTTGGGCCAGAACTGTCGCCGGCTGTGTCAACAGACGACTGGGTACAACCCACCTACTGTGGGAAGTCAGCCCTCCTGGCTGTTGACACTGGGTGGAATGGGTCTGTCTGTCTGTCTGTCTGTCTGTCTGTGTGGTGTGTGTGTGACTGTGCGTGTGTGAGTGTGTATCTCACAGAGTCCCAGTGTTGCGAGACGTAGAGTAGGTTGGGGAATCTGTGAACACTGTCGTTCACTTTTCGCCAATAATATCTCTCTATAAAATGGTTAAATATACGGTAAGGAAAATACGGGAAAAACAGCACGACATTTGGCGGGTCACTACAGCACATCCGCCTATTTATTCTTTAAAACCATCATCATCATGTGCTATGTCGACAAGCGTTAGGTGGTCATGTTTGTTTCGCCATCTCACGCGATCACCGGAGTCGTGGACCAGCTCAGTGTAAATATTACATGTTTAAATATACGGTGGGGGAAATTACGGGGAAACAGCAGGACATTTGGCGGGCCACAACAGCACATCCGCCAGGTTATTCTTTACAATGTTGCATGTCCAATACAGGACTCTGCTGCCAACCTAAGGTTGATTTTCTAGGCAATATTACGTTCAGAAGTTTGTCATTGTTTTCTGAACGAGAAGTCAACCTTTAAGGGCAACTGACCGGTGTGTGAAGTGAATCCACTGCCTCTAACGTCAGCACACAGGAAGTTTAAGTGCGAGCGTCTCAAATATCTGGTAGGCGCTCTGAAATAAATTTGTAGCCATTGATCGGCACTCTTAGAAGTAGATGAAAAATGTAGGGATCAAAGGTCACACTAGTTAGTTGCATATACTTTACAGGACGTGGCAGTCAACTCCAGCGTTTTGGCTGTTTGTGATTTCTTTGCAAGTTTACGTTCAGCAGTTTGCCATTGCTGTCTGAACGACCGACACTCATACCATTGTAAGGAGGATAACGCAAGGCGGTCTGCTTCCAAATCACCCGCAGCTGTGTTTCGAACGCGGTATGCGGGAAAACGAATTTCATTCGTAACTCTTTCGCCACTGAGCCGGTAAAGGATACACTAGACAACATAAAAATAGAAAGCTACAGGCAGCATTGAGATTTGAGCATGTCGTCTCCAAATGAATGAAAACAGCAAGTTAAATGGTTCGGCCATATAACTATTCTACCAACTAACAGTATACCACGACAAGGAATGATGTACAGACCAAATGGAAGCAGAAGAAGAGGTCGACCATGTAAATAATGTAATCATTGGCACCTTTCCGTCTTGACAGACGATAGTTTGGTACATTGTGCTTCAAAAAGGTTTAATAACTACGATCCATGGCGATGGCGAGTGTGGCTGGTAAGGCCAATTCTTGCTGCAAATGTTTGCCCACAGTAGATGCATGTGAAAACATGATCATATCCACCATTTTGCACCATCTTACGTATCATACGCTCTGCGTGTGCTTTATCTGCAATCATTTTCTCCTTTGTCTTTATTCCATTTCTGATAGTTGCCCTCCATGCAACACGTTCAGCGGCGACGTGCTCCCAATGTGCATTACCAATGCCTGTATCAATTATGTCCCGCTTACACACATCTTTGTATCGTAGTAGAGGCCTACCCTGAGATCTACCCGTCTGTAATTCACCAAAAAAGATGTCCTTTGGTATTCTACCATGATCCATCCTCCTAACGTGTCCTATCCATCTAAGTCTACGAAGACTGAGCATGGAATACACCGTCACACAACCTGATCTTTCCAATACTTCAGTATTTGTGATTTTGTCTTGCCACTTAATACCAAGTATTCTTCGCAGACACCGCATATGAAAGCTATGTTAAACGTTTCTCTTGGCGTGAGTAAGTTGTCCAGGTTTCACTGCCATAAAGAAGAGTACTAAGGACACAGGCTTGGTAGACGAGGACTTTTGTTTTGGCAGTAAGCTTCCTGTTCTCCCAGACTCTTTTTGCTAACATGTTCATTGTTGTTGCTGCCTTGCCAATCCTGATGTTGATTTCCTGATCGAGGGATAATTTGCTATTTACCTCTGATCCTAGATATGTAAAATGGTCTACTATCTCCAGTTCGGCGTCGTCAATAAAGATTGATGGTACACCATGTGCACCTTGTGACATAATCTGTGTCTTCTTTTTGTTAATTGTTAAACCAAATTCAGAACAAGCATTGGAGAATGCAGATAGTAGATGTTGTAATTCTTCCTCAGAGTGGGTCGTAATCGCAGCATCATCCGCAAAAAGCAACTCTCTGATTAGTACCCTGCTAATTTTGGTCTTGGCCTTCAATCTCTGAGCATTATAGAGGCCACCATCTGAGCGTGAGTGAATGTATATACCGTCATCCTGATCACGAAAGGCATATTTCAGTATAAGTGAAAAGTATATCCCAAAGAGGGTGGGGGATAGTACACAACCTTGCTTAACTCCACTCTTGATTTCAAACTCTTCGGAAGTTGAGCCATCAAACTTGATTATACCCTTCATGCCTGTGTGGAACGATTCCACAATGGACAGAAGAGTTGGTGGACAGCCAATCTTCTTTAGTGCTTTGAACAGACCCTCACGACTGACCAAATCGAATGCCTTTGTGAGGTCGATGAAGGCAATAAACAGTGGCTGATTTTGTTCCCGGCATTTTTCTTGCATCTGTCGCAATGAAAATATCATATCAATGGTAGACCGGTTCTGACGGAAGCCGCACTGTGATTCGGGGTAGACTTGATCTCCTAGTACTTGAAATCTGGGCAGAACAATTCTGGCAAATACTTTCCCAACAATACACAGAAGTGAGATACCCCTATAGTTGTTACAGTCGCTCCGATCTCCCTTGTTATTGTACAGCGTTATGATGTTTGAATCTTTGAAATCCTGTGGGACTTGTCCTTCTCGCCAGCATAGCTCTATTAGCTGGTGGATATGTAGAGCGATTGTGTCTTGCCCACTCCTTATCACCTCTATTGGAATCCCATCCTTACCTGGAGCCTTGCCAGATGCAAGCTCATTTATAGCACACTTAACTTCTGTTATAGTGGGAAGTGTGTCCAGGTGGTCAAGAGTTGGCAGGGCCTCTATGGCGTTGAGGGCATCATCCGTTAGCTTGGTCTCACTTGAGTAAAGCTCTAAATAGTGCTCGACCCATCTATCCATCTGCTGTTTCTTATCAGTGATGATTTCTCCAGTCAAGGTGTTCAGCGGTGCACTTCTTTTGATCATTGGACCACAGGCTTTCTTTATCCCTTCATACATGCTTCTGATGTTTCCCTTATCACTTGCGATTTGTATGGACTCACATAACTTGATCCAATAGTCCTTCGCACACTGCCTGGCAGCCTTTTGTACATCCTTCCTCGCTTGCTTCAGCTCACTCAGAGTGTTACGCGTTGGTCTTTCCTTGTTTCTTAAGAGAGCTATCTTATTTTTATCAATAAAGGACTGCAGTATCTGGCTGTTTGCCGCAAACCAGTCCTGCCTCTTATGATCCACAGTGCGTAAACCCCTACCGCTGTTTTATAAATAGTTTCCTTAAGTTTACTCCATTTATCATTTACTATACAATTTTCTGAAGTATCATTGGAAGCGTCTTCAAGTTGCTGTTGAAATTCGAAGCACTTTCCAGGATCGTGAGATTCTCTTTGGTCTCAGTCTAACCCTTGCAACAACCAAAGAATGATCTGTATCACAGTGGGACGCAGAGGTGTTTCCAAGGCACCAGGCCCGGGTTATATACTGGCCAAGACCTATTGACGCGTCCTCGCCGAGCGTCCTGGGCAACAGGTCCCTTCGGGGTCCTGGCTGAAGTCAATAGGATCGCCGATTCCTCCGAAGTCGGAGAGTGTCTGCCTGTATGGCGAGGAACCACCAGTCTGCACACCAATAAGCCAGACATGGGACAACGGATACTCACGCAAACCTCAGGTCCTGTATGACATCACACTGATGTTGGACAACAGGATGCCTTCATCCGACATACAGGACTTTGCGTTGGAGCTCAAGCCAATGAACACAAGCAAGCAAGCAAGCATCTGTATCACAGTCAGCACTGTGGTAACTTCGAGTTAATGATGTATGGTTCAGATGTTGTCTCCGTGTGATAATGAAGTCCAGCTGATGCCAATGGCCGGATCTTGGATGTTTCCATGTGACCTTATGCATCTCTTTGGTTTTAAAAAAAGGAGTTTGTAATACATAGGTCATTTCTAGTGCAATGCTCAAGCAGCCTTTGCCCATTATCATTCATGCGACCGATGTTGTGTTTTCCAAGGCACACTGGCCATGAACTCGAGTCCTTGCCCACACGAGCATTGAAATCACCGAGCATATAAATGTAGTCGGATTTTGGAACTGCATTGATAGCAGAGTCTAGCTGCTCATAGAACGTATCCTTCACATCATCAGAGGAAGCGAGTGCCGGTGCATATGCAGTGAGAATGGTGGCAAATCCACAAGACGTTGCCAAGCGCAGTAATAATAATCTTTCATTACCTCCAGCTGGGATATCAATCATTCCCAGTAGCGAATTCTTCACTGCAAAGCCCACACCATGTTGCCTTTTTTCTGCCTGCCCTCTTCCCTTCCAAAAAAAGGTGTAATTATTTTCCCTGAGTGACCCTTCTTCAGCGAGGCGAGTCTCCTGCAGGCCAGCAATATCAATGTTAAGACGATTGAGTTCAGCATCAATCACAGCCGTTTTTCTCACATCGTCAATATTTGTCAAGTCAGTGAAAAATCCTGGACACATGGTTCTCACGTTCCAGGTAGCAAGCCGTAGCTTGGGGTTTCTATTATTCTTTCTATTAGTACCTGGTGCATTGGTTTTACAGCCTGCGATTCAGATTTTGTCCTAGCCCCAAGCACCCATTGAAGCAGGCAGGTTGTGACGGATCAGCACCCAATTGGCCGGGGGCTGCCCAGCTTGAGGCGGGCGGTAGCTGATCAGTGACACCTGTAGGTGTCTCCCACCGTCAGAGGCAACGCGTGGCGCCCCATGTCTACGCCAACTGACAAGGACTTATAACCCGTAACAGTTGCCTCTCGCTTTGATTCCGAGACCGGTTAAGACCAGGGATGGAGTTATTGCCTCTCTATAGCACAAAGCCTGGGCTAAAATAAAGAAACCATGTGTTGCCCATGCAGCATAATCCCTCTCTCGGCCTGCCTAGTTCACTCCAGAGGAAAGTTAACACCTATACATCTGGAACAAGACAAGCTGCAGAAGCTGCCGGATCAGCAAAGCAATGCTCTAACTGTCCGCCTGTCGGAGCTTCGATCCTAGACCAGCTGCCAACCAAGGTTAGGGCCTGGTCTGCCCTGCCATGACTTATTTTGTCTTTGGGTTGCATTTCCTCGCACCAGGATAAGGCTAGTACCCTCCCAATTGCGCTCTTCCGCCCGAAGCCGTTGGCACAATGTGGGGTGTCGGGTTTGGTAAGCGCCGCCCAACATTCGGCGCTGACAGAAAGCAGGTAGTACCGTCTACTGTTATGTACAGAGAGAGAATAACAGTGTCCATGGGAATCGCGACATGACCGTCCACGCTTATCAGCATGGCACATGATGATAATGAATCTTTCCCCGGCGTTGCTTGTAATGAAAAGGGTACACAGAACCAAACAGGTCGAGAACCACTGGGTTAAGCCCTCGGTAAATCTACATTGAACACTGCCGATTCTCCTAATATTTGTGTCATATACAACATTGATGGCCGTCCTATTTGCTATCCTCATTGCAAATACTTCTTGCGCACAGAAGCACACTCCTCAAAGCTAACCATAGAAATGCATTGGCATACATTTGTGTCAGGTTTGCCTTCTCTAGACAGATTCCACCCAAGGTAACGGGCTCTATCTACCCGTTGCTAGGTTTTCTGACCTAAAATGTTTGCCAGGGCATAAGCTTTACGACCTACTCCAACTGCGTCGGAATCCCCACTCCCCCACCTGTTTGTCGCCCTTATGTGAGAAGCCTAGAAATCCAATCACCCCACCCAATACATCAGGTTGACGCGTGATATCATTACCAATAGTTGTTTTTTTTTTGGGGGGGGGGGGGGAATCCGCCCGATGCTGGGAGCGAACCCGGTGACTTCTGAGTACGAGGCAGACACGTTAACCTCTCGAACACGGATCTATCTCTCTCCTTCACTCTCTCACTCTCTCTATGCCTCCCTCTCTCTGTGTCTCACTTACTCATCCTCTCTTCTCCTCTCTCCCTCTCTCCCCCTCTCTGTATTCCTCACTATCCCCTCTCTCTCTCTCTCTCTCTCTCTCTCTCTCTCTCTCTCTCTCTCTCTCTCTCTCTCTCTCTCTCTCTCTCTCTCTCTCTCTCTCTCTCTCTTAAACCCCCCTCCCCCTCTCAACACGTGAAGCCAAACATATCTCGCGGAACCGCCACGACAAATCAAACAAAGAATGTTGTATTAAATCTACGCAAGTTCCGAGGTAATTTCCTACTACGAGTATGTACTGCGACAGCTTCATCACATCCTGTAGGTCCGAACGCACGACAGAATAAGTGGCCGGTTTTTTCCCTCTGTTATCGGACGACGAGCACTGAGGTCGAACATCTGCTCAAACGAACCCACGACATTGTTGAGGTAAAGAATACATTGCATATAATACAGGGATCGTGGCATCGTAGTGACCAGAATCTCGCATACCCAAACAGTGGTCGTGCTGTCGAATGTGCACCGAGGCGGATTTTTACATTTACCCTGGGCTTTCAGATCTCTTCAGCCTAACATAGAACAATATTGGAGGGGTATTTTGCAAAGATTTACCATGCAAAGAGTTAGGAAAAAATACAACCCGAAATAGGAGAAGAACAGTGTCGGTTTGTAAAAGGCATCCACCCACCCATCATGTGCCATGCCGATAAGCGTGGGCGGTCATGTTTTGCCATCTCATTCGATCACCTGAGTCGTGGAGCAGCTCCGTGTTCCTGTCTCGACCATGCCACGAGGCCAAGCCACCCAGGTATTTACTTCTCGGTCTTCCCCTTGGTCTCTTCCCTTCGATCTTGCCAGTTGTCACCAAGTTCTCCAAGTCATTTCTTCTCATAACATGCCCAAAAAAATTTGACTGTCTACGCCTAATGACTCTAATCAGCTTACGATCTTCATTTGTTTCTTGAAGAACTTGTTCATTGGTTTTTCTGACTGTCCATGGTATTATTTGCAGTTTCCTCAGAAACCATATTTCCAAAGCCATCAGATGTTTTTCAGCTTGACTGCTCATTGTCCACGCTTCACATCCATACACAAGTACAGGTTCTATGTAGCACTTCAACACTCTTTTTCTCGTTTCAATTGACATCTTTTTATTGATCAGTATGTTTTTCATCTTACAAAAGGCTACCTTCGCAATGGCAATTCTTGTTCTAATCTCTTCAAGGCATCTCCCATCAGATGTTATGACTATTCCAAGATAACTGTACCGATTAACTTGCTTAAGAATTTGCCCATTTACACATTGCGGTATTTCGTTCCTCCCAGTGACAACCACGACGACAGGACGAGAAGAATAAAAAGTTGAAAAACTGAAAGCAATGAAGAGAAAATGAAAATTTGAAAAAATGTTCCTACTTACCACAGAATTCCGAGCTGTTTATATATCTATGGAAGGTTGTCAGATGTCCCAGTTAGTTAGTCGAAAGATCATCCTCATTGCACATCGAACCATTCAGTCCATAAGTGCTCGGATCCCCTCCTCAGCAAATCCCGCAGCGTGTAGCGGCTAACGACACCAGTTCTGTGTTGGTTTATTAATCTACTTTGGCTTCCTGCGTAGTGTTCTTGTTTTGCCACCCCTCTTTTAATTTGCTGTTCTCTAAGTCTGGCCATGGTTGTAGATTCACAGTCATCACTTGGTTCACGCAAAAGTCTTACATCTCGTAGAGCATTCAGAATGTCAGCCTGGTCCATGGCGCGTCCGCCCTCCACCGTAGCCTCACCTGCGAGCTTGTCAGCCTGCTCATTTCCTTGTACTCCCGCATGCCCTGGCACGAAGATGAAATTAATCTGTGCCAGCCGAGACAGCTCCAAAGACAGCAACCTTTCTCTTCGGATCCACCCCACCTCTATCCTCTTGATCATGCCCATTGAGTCGCTAAGGAAACATGCACTAGTGAATGTCTGTGTCTCGAGCCATGTTATTGCTTTACTTACTGCCATGACTTCCATAGTCAGGCTACTTGTGGTCTCAGTGAAAGCACCAGAGTCCTTTTTCACAATTCTCCCTCCGGCCCGAGCTGTAAAGTCCCATGAGCTTCTCACATGTCGGACGACCGACCCATCTGTGTAGATGACAGCATCACCGTGTAGCGAATTCTCGAAAATCAACGCTTGTACTTCAGCCTCCACATCAGCCGGATTGTCTTGTCTGCATTTTCTATCTAGTTGGATGCAAACTGAAAAGGATGTGCAGAAATCTGTTAGCACTTGTACCCACTCCTCGCCAGGTTCTAAGTCCTCAAGTGAACACACCTGTTGAAGAATGTCTTCGGCTTGACCCATCCATGACTGTCCTCATTTTAACCTGCTGCCCGTCACCTTCATAATTTCACTATGCAGTGGATGTGTGTGTTTGCGTTAACTCTGAGGTAGGCGCGTGCTCTGCAAACTTGTATTTTGTCTTCAATGGTTGGAAAGTCAAGAAGGTAACCCATCGCCCTGCATGCTGTATCTTTTGTACATCAAAGAAGCGACCTACTATCCGATCGTTGACCCATTGTTTGTTTGAAAAGAGCTGTAGAATGCGGGTCATGCCCGCCCCACGACCTTTCATCACGATGAAATAGATAGCGTAGAGACAACGGGCGTTACTTAATAAGTCTTGTAAGACACGTGTGTTATACATAAGTGGTCTGTCTGAGTGATGGTCTATAAACTTGAGCAAGTCGATATATAAGTGTGGCAGACCAAATGAATCGAAGTAGTCACATTTGCCTGACCCATCATAATACATGGCGATCCAGTGGGAACCAGGTTTATCACTTTGGTCAATGTTTACGACAAAAGCCGGTGCTCTGGTTCTATCTAGATGTCTAGGTAACTGATCTTGAGCGCGTACTGTGACCTGTAACCGACGCACATACTTAACAGCTAGTAGTATTCTGGTATTCCGGTGTGTGTCCATTATGAGGCGTAATCTGGTAGCACTTGTCTGGTCTTGGAGATTACAATTAGCCCCTTCGTGATCGGCGTAGACGACCACTTGTAATGGCTCTGGGGTGGGTGTATTGAACTTAAATTCCATTGTCAAAGGACCAGTCCTCGACATCTCAAACTGGTCTCTGTCGAGTAAACCGGGACTTAGATCAAAGGCATACAACGTATAGCTATACTTAAATTGATTATAGTCAATTGAGCTACTGGCGTCTTTGACCACCAGACCCATAGCTAGATTAGTACCAAAATAGGCTCATACATATTAATTACGATTAAAGTCAATCGTCAAAGGTTTGCTGGTGGCAGATCGCCATCGACGGTTACGTTCAGATACGTCAGACCAAATATTTGAAAATTATATGGGTTAGAGTTGAAGGTGCCGTTAAAAGCTGATGATGTAATTAGTCCAATCACGATGCGAGTGGGTGTTTGACTCATAAAAAATTATCTTGAATGTGAGATAACATACACTGACGGATAGCTAGTGGTTTTAGCACCACACGCTTGATCGGGAATTTTGCGTTGGATCTAACCAAGGCTTTCTCGTAGGCGAGAGCGATGGCGGGATTTAGTCTGGCTTTATGAACCACCAGCCTTGCGTACGTTATAATGGAGGAATAACCAAGTGTTAAACACATCCAGATACTCTTCACTGGCATCGGAGATGGCAAATTCTCTAGGTGCTCCTGGCGCTAGAGACGTGAGTGGGTGTATCTCCGGAAACTGTCCCTCTTCTACGGCGGTCTGCGTGGGTGGTACGCTAAACAGATCCAGACCAGAATGAAGACATTTGCAAGAGTGAGGGTGAATCAGAGACATCATGCAAAGATATCCGAGTATTGTTGCTTCTTCTTGTGAGATCGACGAGGTGCCAAAGTCAGTTTTACGTTTACTGGGCTACCAGGTGGTGCTGGTCGTCTCTTTCTTCTTATACCGCTACCTGATTGGCTAACGTGGTCGACCACTCCTTGCAGTAATCGCTGACCGGCTTGCTAGGCATGGTCTTTAAAGAATTTCCTAACGTTCCTAACAGCTAAAGCGTCTTGGGCCACTGGCAGACCCGTGCCAACAGCTTCTCTGAGTAAGGCCTTACCACCGGTCTTTAGCCAGGGTAGACTCGCGCGACCAAGTCCACTGAAGAAACTGAGGAGACACCGACCTCTCTGACTCCGACCACCCACAAACACTGGCATGCCATGTACAGCTTGGTTGCAGTAAAAGTCTTCATACAGTTTGAAATGTTGACATAGCGTCACGTATTTCACCATTATTCTAGGTCTGAACGTTTTCGAACTCGAAAATGTAACGCCAGAATTGAAGCTGCGGTAGTGAATAAGATCTTTGTGCCCGTCTCGGTGGTTAAAAGTATTTCCACAGTGTCGAAGGTGTAATGACTCAGTGGTACATGGTGAGGTTTGTCGCATGTGCGACACACCTAAGCCGAGAGTTGATTCATGATATGGACCGTCCTTAGTAGTGGGACCATGGCGTCTCCGATTGGTCTCACCGCTATGAGATTGCAGTAGACGTAACCATTTTGCAAATTGTTATTCAGGTCTATCGCCACGTGACCTTCCATTATTGGGTTGGCATACGATATAATCGATGTGGGAAGCCATAATATCTCGTTCAGCTTGTCGCTATACATATCCACGGCTCCTGCTTCGAATATTTTCACGATGACTTTCTTTGATGCATTGTTGAAATTTAATCTGATGCGCGTCTGGTCGTCCACCTCCGTCTCTGTCATTATTTGATTCAGCTCCGCTATAAACGCTTCTGGTGAGTTGTACAGGCCCGGGGGATACAACCTTCTGGACACTCCTCTGTTGGATAAGTTGTATCTTATCCACACTTCATTCCCTAGCACATTGCAGTAGTAGCTGGGAAATTTAATTTCAGCCAGACCCACTTCGTAATGTTGACTCACCTCAATAGTTTGCGGTAACTTGACGAAATAGTGACCTGGAGTAGTGTTGGGAAACATATTCGGCGAAGCATTGCTCAGTAATATCACGTAAAAACTCAATAATTTAGGGTTCGGTAACAGGTAACCCAGACAACTACTTAATAGGCCAACCCACAGCTTGCCCTCATGTGCTTCGGCACTGCCTCGACACAGATTGAATAGTGAAACGCCAATGACTGTGCATATAACTACCATCTGACAGTAGAAGACAATCTCTAACCGCAGCACTCATTGTCCAAACATCTACCAGAACGAATGTCTTTCTCCTTCTGGGTTATTTTTTGGACTAGTTTCTACGTTGGATTCTTCCATTAGCCCCGGTATCTGGTTAGGTCTGAAATCCAATTGTTGAATGAATTGGGATATCTGAACCACTTTACTAAATACTATTTACCACAATCTCTCCTTGGTCTGTCTTGTAAAATTGTTTCGATCCGATTCACTTGTTTATCACCCACCAACTGTATTTCTTCTTTGTAGAATGACCCTTGAAATTTCTCCCTCGAATCGTGTTTTAGCACATGCGTCACCGGACTATTTTGATTTATTCGACTGGTGGTAAACAATTCTTGTGTCAATGAGGGCATATAGACCCTTTTCCCCGGGAAGGTTAACCCGGTCAACAAATGCCCGCAGAAGTCGGATGTGTCGGCCTAACGGCGCAAGAACACAGCTCTGCTGTAAACGTGGCACAACGCAATCACGTCCGAAAAAAACTCCGGATGAACGCAGAAGAAGAAGACCTTTTTAAAAGGTTGTTTGGGTTGACTTTTCTTGACACTATCTTCTGATACAGATTATTCCACACTTCTTCTTGATTGGTTTAGTTGACTTGCATGGGCGTCATGTAAATACTTCTGTGATTTGACCCGTTGTAGTTTCGGATCAGCTTATCTATCATGTCGACGTAGCGCAGTGTATTGGCCTTGGTGAAATATCGCCACATTTTTCCTTAAGAGTCTGATTGAATCTTTTCACTATTGCGGCTTTAACATCTTCATTCTCAGTCGTAAAGAAATACACACTCTGGTCTTTCCGAAATTTTAAAAAGGTCCTGTTGACAAATTCCGAGCCTTTGTCGGTCTGAAAATTTACCGGTTGTCTGACTGCAAACATATGGCCCAGGTATATTTACTAAACACATCATGACACGTCACTAGGTACGACACCTCATTGTTGTATCTTTGTAATAGTCTCGTATCCATCAAGTCGGCTTGAAATTGTTGATTTATACCACCGGTTATGGTCTGGCGTCTCTGAAAACGGTGACGGATTGGTTTATGCGAGGTATACGTATCCTGATGTCGTAACCAAGCCTCTATTTTCTTAGCATTCAATTTATTATTTCGTTTTAAAGCGACGGCACTGCCGTAGGCTCCGGGTTTCTGGGGGTCACAGTAATAGTGTCTTATTTGTGCGGCCATTTTTTCCACCTGGGCGTAGGTATCTTACTCTTCTTCTTACTTCGCCTGAGTCTGTAAGGTGGTGTTGTCTTGACTATTTGACTTTTACGCTCGATTATTTTACTCTTGGCTGTTACTTGACTAGGTTGAGTGGGTGTCTCGACTACTGGTGTCAGCAAACTGCTGACTTCGGATTTTCGTTCCTTGATATCCACTGCGCCTAAAGGCTTGTGTATGTACTGACCAAGTCGATTCAGATACTGCTGTAAGGTTTACTGATACACTCAGTCTTTTTCTCGCGGTGGTAGAACTTCGGTTTCCATAACATGTTGCATTTGGTGATCCAGGTCACGCAGGTTATCCGTTAGTGTGTCGGTTGGTAATTAGGGTTTTTCCAGCATCAGCGGTCGATCAGAATCATTTTCTTCATTACAAACCCACGATGCCTTTCAACGCGTATAGAATGGGGCCTAGTAAGGCGCCTATGAAACCAACTTGTTGCAAGATTTGTTTCCGTTTCTTGATGGATAGCTTGTTACCCGTGAGCGCTCCCAGACTGGTTTTGTTTTGCTGCAGACGCCTCTTCTGAGCCGGTGTCAGTGGAACATTACCTTTTAATATGTTGTGACAGCATTCGCAATTTGATTTGACGAGGTCCGGGGAAGCTGTTTTAATTACGGCTTTTACGGCAGCTGGCTTCGCCTCGCCCAGAAACCGCAGAGTGGCCCCGTGACGTTTCTCCCAGTAGGACATATTATTTGGGGACGTAGACGACTTGACGTTGATCGGGGAAAATACTGCTACGTAAGCGGAGCTGATCCAGTGTTTCCTGTCGAAGGTCAAAGAGCAAATACCCGTGTGGAACCGACGTCGCGTCCTTAAAACTCTCTTGAACATATGACACGCGGCCTGGGTACATCTGTTTGACTCATCTAGGGGGTTCTTAAATACTACTAGGTAATGCGATTCAGACTCATGGTTCTTTGTTGTTTATTCTTACCATACTGTACTATATACATAACACTGAGGTTGCGATGATGACTACCCTTAGTAAATAGTTTAGTCACTCTATCATCTGTCTCAAACATTAGGTCATCTATCACCACTAGCCGGCGTCTATCCTTCTGGCCATTTTTCTATATCCGTCAGCCCTTAGTTAAATTGGACACCCTTCATGGCCTCATACGTGGGTTGCCATTCTCCATAACACCATATAACTACCTCAGGAATCGAGTCGATCATGTCTGGCAGATGGACCAGGATCTTTTGCACAGAGACGGATTTTCCAAACCCAATTGGACCCGCAATCAAAGCCGTAAGAGGATGTTTCTAACTAGGATCCATGACTAATACTAATCACCTACCCATCTACATCGCGTATTTTATTGGGTTCGACCCCGCTCGTCCGCTCTCCCACCCCACTCGCACACACAACACACACATACCGCCGGTCTGATCTTGCGATTATTAAATGGATGTAATATTGTCAAAAATCCGGTTATTCACGAGTTATATCCCTGGAAAATTTACGTCACATACAGTTATATTAGGAAATGTTTTGCCGGATCCATTCTTCACAGCAAAGAATACCATGGACCACCAGAAAGACAAATGAACAAGTCCTTCAAGAAACAAACGAAGATCGCAAACTGATTAGAGATATTAGAAGCAGACAGTCAAAATTTTTTGGGCATGTTATGAGAAGAAATGAATTGGAGAACTTGGTGACAACTGGTAAGATCGAAGGGAACAGACCAAGAGGAAGACCTAGAAGCAAATACCTGGATGGCTTGGCCTCGTGGCATGGTCGAGACAGAAACACTGAGCTGATCCACGACTCTGGTGATCGAGTGAGATGGCAGTACATGACCACCCACACTTACCGGCATGGCACATGATGGATCGATGGATTCTTCACCGGATAAGGTGACGTTACATAGAGCTATATAAAGAAATATTCCGGATCTGGATCCGGAAATGAAGGAGCAAAACCACCTGACGTCCTACTAGCGTGGACAATGTGCATACAAGCTGAAAAACATCTGACGGCTGTGGAAATGTGGTTTCTGGGGAAAATGCAAAGAATACCATTTAGAGATAGAAAACCAATGAACAAGCCCTTCGAGGAACAAAAGAAGATCGTAAACTTATTAAAGAAATTAGACGTAGACAGTCACAGTTTTTTGGTCACGTTATGTGAAGAAATAAATTGAAGAACTTGGTGACAACTAGCAAGATCGAGGGGAAGAGAACAATGGGAGGACAGAGACGTAGATACCTGGATGGCTGGGCCACGTTCTATGGTCGAGACAGGAACACTGAGCTGATATACGACTCTGGTGATCGAGTGAGATGGCAAAACATGACCGCTTACCGGCATGGCACGTGATAATGATGATGATGATGATGATGATGATGATGATGATGATGATGATGATGGTGATGATGATGATGATATGCCAGTACAGAGAGGAATAGGAAGGCCAAAGAGAAGATGGATGCAGGATGTGGCAGATGATTTCCAGATGGGTGTATCTGACGCGGGACATCATGCTTATGGCCGAGATGTTGTCCAGCCGGTTGTTATGGGAGCGATGTTCTGCAAAGGATATGCTACTGAATGAATGAACGACTGAGTGAATGAATGAATGAATGAATGAATGAACATGGATACCAGGAAATATCTTGGCAAGCAAAAGCGGCCGGCGAGGTATTGACACGTCTTATCGAGTGCAAATATATATACTTATACTATACAAATATTGGGCTAGCACCATACGCAACATGCCTTAACTGATTCACTGCCATGCGATGATTAATCGTCACAAGCGAATTCCTGTATCTGCCATGGGCTTATCTACAGTAGTTTTCCCTATGCAACCTCCTTTAATGTGATATATAATACAATATGTCTACTACCATATTAACAAGTTTTAAGTCCTAACTGTGACATATCCCTACTTCCCATTTTCCGCCATTCATTTTCTTCTTTTTTTTTTTTTATTTGGAACAAACCTATTTTATGTTTTGCACTGAATCTGTTAAAGTGTGTAAATGGAACTTTTATTTCTTTTTTTTTTTAAATTTAAATCTGCCTTATAAATGTATGCATTAAAATTCTCTTTAGAGCACATTAAAAGTATATTTGATGTAGGATGTGAAGCAGAGAAATAAATATTTATATACACTTTCATGTGAGAACCGGTTTTTCAAGATGGTTGCTGAGAACATTTTTGTATGACGTCGCTGTATATATTAACATATGTGTTAAATACATTAAATGAAGCGAAGGGTATGCTAAATTTGTGCCTGAACAACTTGAAAAGACATCATGTTAACCAGCTGTATCTCAGCCAGTTGCCATATTAATCTGCTGAACTCCAGACATGACATTACGCCTGTCTGGTTCAGATATTTGAACCATTGTTAGACAGAGTTCGTTTTGATTGACATTTCTATCCTCATACAGTGTTTACTTTGACCCACTCTATTTTATAAAGTTTCTATCTCATATAGTCTGAACTATTTTATCTCATAAAGTCTGAAATATTCTATCTCATAAAGTCTGAACTATTCTGTCTCATAAAGTATGAACTATTCTGTCTCAGGCATTGTTTACTTTGATCCATTCTCTCCTTCTTCTTTTCATTCTCCTCCCCTGACTTCTTCTTCTTCTTCTTCTTCTTCTTCTTCTTCTTCTTCTTCTTCTTCTTCTTCTTCTTCTTCTTCTTCTTCTTCTTCTTCTTCTTCTTCTTCTTCTTCTTCTTCTTCTTCTTCTTCTTCTTCTTCTACTGCTCCTCCCCCTCCTCCTCCTTCAGAACGCTCAAGCAGTCAGGGAATGAGAGTCTTGCCAGTTAACCAGAATTCGAAACAAGTCATCAGATAAAAGAGCCATTAACATACCTCAGGCGTGTTACACCGTAACCATATTTTCATAGACCTATCGGCACTGTATGGGCGATCTGATCAGTCCCACGTCGGTCGTCTTTACCGCCCAAGACATTTCCTGGTACAAATTGTGGGCTAGGTCGACCTTGAAGCCCAGGTCAATTTTCAAAACGCACCTGTATGTGGATTCGAACCTATGAACACAGGGCGGCAGGCGGGCGTCTAACCACTACGCCAGGTGTGCCCCCGAAGCAGGTGATATCCCGTCTCCAACTCTTCATGTTGTACATAACAGAAGGCAAGGAAACAATAGAGTGCTGCAACAAGAACAACAGACAGACAGGCATAAAGTTAAGTGCCTATCCTTTACAAGGCGCCGCAGCCAACCCCAGCATTGTGTGGCCGCTTGTGATTTCTTGGCAAGTTTACTTTTAGTAGTTATCATTGCTTTCTGAATTACCGGTACTTATACCATTGTATTAAAACAGCGCAAGGCGGTCAGCTTCCAAATCGCCATCTCATTTGAACCTAGACAAAAAGACTGTCAATTTAGTGGCATCATCCTCAACCACCAGGAAGAAAGAAATTCAAGACAACACCTGGACATTTCATGATCACTGACTTTTAGGGCATTGAAAGTGTGATTCTTGTGGATGTTATGCCAAGAGGAGAGACAATCAATTAGCAAGCTTACATTAAGTCATTGAGAGACAGGCAGTGTTGGAGATCCATTGTAGTCAACTTTCATTGTGGAGACGGCACCTGATTGATTGATTAATGGGGGATTGCGAATTGTGTTCCTTACCCCTTCGCTATAGGCATACATAAATACATCTATATACACAAACAGAAATGTCTTTAAATTGTCACGAATAACAACATTAATCCGATAGCGACAAGTCCGTTAATCAATCAGTCATTCAGGTGCCGTCTTCACAATGAATGTTCGCTGCAATGGATCTCCAACACTGTCTCGCCCTCACTGTATATTCTGTCAAACTGCTATTCATCCGTCTCTTGGTGTTATCTTCCCAGTTGTATCGTTGTCTACCTCTTGCTCGCTTACATTCAACCTTACCCTCCAGTATGGTTTTTATAAGTGTGTTATGTCTTTTAACATTGCCGAAATATTTCACTTGCCTCTAGTTTATTTCTTTCATCATCTCTCTTTTCATTCTCAGTTTTTCTAGAACCTCTGTGTTTGATTGTTTTTGTTTCCAGGAAATACAAGATATTCTTCTGTATGTCCACATACATAAACACACCTATACATAGAAACAGGAATGCCTTACAAATGTCATGAAAAAGAACATTAAACCGACAGCGAGAAGTACTTTAAAAACAGTTCCAAACAAAACAAATTTAAAAAAACAAACAAAAAACAAGCATATAAAAACGCGACATTTCAAAGAAGATCATACGAAATGATATAGCAAAACTATGTCTATGTCTGCCATATTTGAATGCATGAGTCACGTCTGCAATTCAGAAAAGGTCGCCTGCTTGTATATAGTACAGAAACGCCGCCCACAAAGTCTGCTTTCAGATTCCTGATCTGAAAGCGCGTATTTCAGGTTTCTTTATACACAGCCCTGTTCATATCTCTAAGGGGCGGAATGTTGACAAAAAGAACTTTCTCAACAAGCGAAAGCATTTAGACATTTTCGTTTCTTTCCCCGGGGTTGGTTATTTAAGAAACACCCTTGTACAGACGCAATATTGTTTTCAGTTGGGTGGTTTGCGGTTAGGGCAAAGTTCGTACGAAAATATTTGAGATAGGAGTGGGGTGGTCAGGTCCTCTTATTCCTTTACTCCTCAACTAAAATTACTAACGCAACTCCTCCACCTCTTCTTCTTGCTTCTCTTTCTCCTCTCCTCTCGATTTCTTCTTCTTCTTCTTCTTCTTCTTCTTCTTCTTCTTCTTCTTCTTCTTCTTCTTCTTCTTCTTCTTCTTCTTCTTCTTCTTCTTCTTCTTCTTCTTCTTCGTCGTCGTCGTCGTCATCGTCGTCGTCTCCGTGTTTTTCCTTACTTCTTGATTCACTGGTATTTGTTTAGTTATCTCCTTGAGCACCACATTGTGATTCTGTCATACCATTTTAGTCATTCTGTTGCGTTCAAGCCCAAGTCAATGAATGTCTTTAGTTTACTAGTATGATTTACTCGTTCTTCGTGTTTCTGACCTGCAGGGTGGGCCACAACAACAACAAAAAAGTGAGAACATCTTGTAGCATATGAGTTATTTAAAAAATATAATTCAATTAATTATATTGTTTCATGTAATTTTGTTTGCCAAGTATTTAGCTAATCAAAAATCATGTTCAATGTGTCCTCCTGGCTTCTCAACGAGTTCTTCTAAGCGTCGACGCCACTCGTTTATATCACTGTCAATAAAGTGCTACTCCGGATTTATCCGTTCTTCAATTATTGCGACTGTCTGAATATTTTCGTAGGTTACAATATACCCCATGTGGTAGGTCGCAGGCACTTTTCCTCTCTCTGTCTCTCTCTGTCTGTCTCTCTCTCTCGCTCTCCTCTCTCTCTCTCTCTCTCTCTCTCTCTCTCTCTCTCTCTCTCTCTCTCTCTCTCTCTCTCTCTCTCTCTCTCCCTCTCTTCTTGCATGTCCACATACACTAGCATTTTGTCAGTTGAAGTGTGTATGTAAGTACGCGTGTTCCTACACACCAGTCCACCCAGACCAACAACACAATGGGGTCGTGGTCAATTTTACACGCCTCCTACCCCGCCCCCTTCTTTCTATGTGCTCACTGTACCGTAACATCCAGCACCGTTATAAAAATACACCTGAGATTTCCGTAAACATTCACAGGTCCGTACGTGAGGTGAGTATACAGTTTTTTTTCTTCTCTATAAACAGTTTTTCTATTAAACATTTTCTTCGACTAACATTATTTTCAATTAACATTTTGTCAATTCTCGTTTCCTCTTCATTGCTTCCATTTTCCCATGCATTTGTTCCTCTCGTCCTGTCATCACCTTCTAATGTAGTCACAGGAGTTCTCCTTGACTGTATGTTGTGTTTGTGAATGTGTTTGTTTGCTGATGAAGGCTAACCGCCGCAACGTTCTGTATGTGTCGTAACTCTGTTATGTAAAGCTGCACTACTTTGTGTCATTTTATATTGTTCAATTATTGCCAACGTCAGCTACTCAACTGTGGTAAATTTCCACCGTAGGTACTTTTTCTTGCAAAGCACTCCATATGGCATAATCTACTGGGTTTAAATCAGGACTGTTCGGTGGCCACATGTCTGGCTCGATGAAGTTAACATTCTCCAGACGAAGAAAGTTGACCGTATTTCTGGCTGTGTGAGATGGAGCTCCGTATTACTGTAATGTCCAGTTATAGCTATCATGTGTCGCTTGAATTACAGGCCATTAACTGGAGTGGCAACGATGAATGTCTTTTCGTCTGTAAACCAGATGCTTCGCTGTCACAGAATGATGATAGTTTAGTGATTCCCAGATAGAATTGGATGTACCATTAATGGCAATATAGGAGAAGGGTTAACAATCGAGTCGTTCAATCTGAGAGAAGGATAAATGGAAGGTTATAGACCGATTATCAGAGACAGGTGCTCGTCGAGGTCAGTGGCTGCCGCTCGTATCGGCCGACGGGAAAACGAACGGACAGAAGAACGGGGAACAGAAAGACGGTGATCAAAGAATAGATCTCTTTGAAGTGCGACGAGCGATGAACGGAGGAACAGAAAGGAACGAGCAATTAACAATACGTGAATTCACAGACGTTTGAGGTGGGGACTTACGGCAAATTTGATTGTAGATCAAACAAACAACGAAGGATTGGACACTGAGTATAAATTGGTAGAAAAGTGGTTTTGTATTTAGTGTGCTACCAAACTGGACGGAAAGCTGGATTTATGTGTCCTGTAAAGGAAAAGACATATCCTCCCTTATAATGGGATAGAGTGCTTATGTGCGGATAAATTTCGATTCGGGGACTTACATTAATTCTATATATATAAGGTAACACTAATATTAGAGTAATATTAGCATAGGGAAATATGTGTTTGTGCTTAGGGTTTACTATTGCTTTCTATTTAGTGAATAGTTTAGACTTTAGTGAATTCTGCTGTTTATGTCAGAGTAGTCTTTCGGAAGCTGTTCATTACGGCTGGAGAAAGACAATCACATAAACAGTAATATGAAGCAGACTTAAATCATCTGATTTAATGTTTATTACCCAGGTTCCACTACACAGCCTGACATATCAAAGAAGATAAACCAGTACGTCTCTTGTACAGAGAAAGCCGTGTTGATAATAAAGGAAAGAACGGTCACTTTAATCAGTCACTTCACAGGTGCAGTGAAAATATGTCACTATAGCAAATTCAACCAAAACAGTCAATAAGAGGGGTGACATAACGAATGGCAAGAAATATGTTTTGGTGAACTTCAGGGAAAGACCTTTATTCAAGCAGAGCAAATAGGCTAGCATATAGTGCAATTAGGTAATCACCTAAAAGAAACATTGAAGAACACGAGAACATTTAACATAGAAATAGACATTTATATACAGTGATGATGTGTATTCAGTGGTGGACTATACTACCTTCCAAAACAGGACATATCTGAACTTCAGTGACTTACCTTTATTGGATTGTGTTTCTGATGATAAAACATTGACAATTGTTTTCCATAATTGGATTATGTCCAGACTCAAGCCGGAAAGAAGCATCCAGGGTGAGACCGTTCCAAGTCTATGTGTAATGTCCGATGTTTTGGCCGTTTGAATATGCTAGAGAAACTACGAAGACTAACGTCTAAAAGTCCTATCTTGCACTCACATTAGCAGACACTAACAACTACAGATGCACATTCAATACATACAACTGACATAGTTTTCAACAATAAACAGGTTATTAATTATTGGAGGAAACTGTTGTCAGGGTATGTTATGAAGGAGAGAGAGAGAGAGAGAGAGAAAGAGAGAGATATAGTGTATGAAAGACGGAAGGGAGGAATGTAGACAAAAGTCATTCAATACTCCCAATAGTAGAAGGATATTAAAGATGTGCTTGTCGAGTCCACTTTCCTCCAGGGACGATTAGTCACATAAAATGGTGGAGCAGCAGGGTACATACATAATACCCACATGAACTGGAGGCATAACAAGGTGTATGCATAGAGGGGTACCTGCATATTGGTACAGGCATAGCGGAGTACCTGCATGTTGGGACATACTGATTGGAATAAATATAAGTATACATTGATGACTTTTAATGGAAGGACGTCCATTTGATATATGGTGCCATTACATTTATGGTAGAAACATTTCATTAATGCTGGTGACTTTACAGTGAGAAAGTTCCAGACAGGGTGAATGTGGATAGGTGGTAAGAAACATTACATACCTAGTCACACGGTCACACGTCTACATAAGTCTTTATCCTATATCTCCTCTTGTGGATGAGAGAGTGGTTGTGATGTACTGTGTGGTGTCGTAGATTAATAATATTAGATAGACATAGATAAATGATGTAGGTTCTAGGTAGATCTGTTTATAGTGAGTACTTCTTACTGCTTTAAGGTGTCTTTACTCAGCCGGCTGACTTACATTCTTAACTATGGCAACTCCTAAAGTAACTACAGCAGAACTAAGGGCCAACGGGGAGGCAATTGGTTTAGCTGGTTCGGAACTAACTGATTACATACAGGAAAGGGAGCGAGAATTTCGTCAAGAAGAAAGGGAAGATCGAAAGGAGGCCAAGAGACTAGAATTGGAAATGGAAGAGGCTGAAAAGATAAGACAACATGAATACCGCATGAAAGAGCTAGAACTCAAGACACAAACTAAGGGAGAAATAGATGGAGTGGAAGGAAGTTCTTCTTCACCTGGTGCAACCCACATGATTGGACATGGGTACCATGCCATGAAGTTTCCCTTAGCTGTCTATGATCAGTCTAAGGAACGCTTTGATCAATACTCATCTCGCGTTGAAGCAATGTCAGTCGCTATGGGGCTGGATAGGAGCAGATGGGCTCTTAAATTATCCCAGGGATTAATAGGTTCGGGGTTCGAGGTGTACACACGCTTACCACCAGGACAGGAAAATAATTACGAGGAATTAAAAGCCGCTTTGATGAAGCATTTTGACATCACAGCATAAACGTATCGGAAGAAGTTTAGATCGTCTAGACGAGAGCCGGGAGAGCTATTCGCCGCCTACAGTCTGAGGCTGAAATCATATCTCCAGAAATGGATGGACTTGGCAGAGTTCAAGCGGGACTATGAGAGTCTGGAAGAGCTCATGGTGGTCGATCAGATGCGCCAGCAAATGTCAGAACCACTGAAGACATTTTTAGGAGAACAAGGGGCGGAACGGCTGGATGTTGTGAATAAGCTGGCGGAAAGATTCGTAGAAGTACATGGGGAAGCTAAAGAACTAAGTACACAAACCAAAGGTCAGGAGAAACAAGAGAAAAAGAAACCTAAAAACTGGGAAGGAGAAAAAGTGGAACCTTATATAAAGGCGTCAATGGAGAGTTCAGAGAAGGTGAAGGAAGGAAACCAGAGCACCTCGAATTCTTCAGCGAAACGACAGTGATCCGAAAAGTGGTGTTCAATCTGCAAGGTGCCCTCTCATAACACGAAGGACTGCAGATCGAAACCTAAAAGTTCTTACTTCGCAGCATGCAAAGTGACTCCTACGACGGTGATCACAGGCAAGGCTGAGGTCGGCGAAGGAGCTAGGAACAAAAAGGACACACGGAAACCTTGGAAGGGAAAATGGTGCACACACTGCCGGTCGAAAACACATAATACTGTGGACTGCAGATGCAAGGCAGAAGACGCCAATTGCATAACCAACCTCGAGGAATCAAAAGAGGAATGGCAAGGAAACGGTCAAGGAGATGGAAGACACTCAGGACCAAGAGAGGCCACCTGTGGTCGAACTGATTGAAGTCAATGGCCAGCAGGTTGCTTTGTCTCTACGATACCGGTTTGGATGGGGAAGCTGTGATAGACGCCAGCCTGGTAAGCCCAGACCAACTTACAGGGGAGACCATAGAAATACAGCCGGCAATGAGGAGTGCTGTTACCATGACGCTGCCAATCGCCAAGGTGGAGATTAAATCCAGGTACGTCACGGGCATTATTCCAGCTGCTGTATTATCTGACTCCTTATTTCCCATGATCATTGGCACGAAATATGTCTTTTTGGGGAGGCCCAAACAGCCAGCCCACCAGGGAACAGTAGCCAGTGGATTTCAAGGGAAGGAAAAAGAGGCAGAGACACTATGCGACAACTCAGAGATAGGAGAATTGCATACTGCCCAGAGGAAGGATACTACGTTGCAGTCCTTGCTACAGGAAGCTGCAAAGAAGTGCTGAGCCACCAGAACGGGGACAGTACTTTCTGAAGGAATCGGACTACTCTATCAGGAGAGCTGGGAGGGGAGACAACCTGCACGAGCAGTGGGTGGTTCCAGAGACCCACCGTCCTCACATTCTTCAGAGTGGACACATCATAGCCGAGAATCGACATATGGGTGTCAGAGAGACATTGCAGAAAATTTCCGGCCATTATTGCTGGCCAGGAATGACCGGAGATGTACGCCGGTTAGTGAAGTCTTGTTCAGAGTGCCAGAAAGCACCATCCAACAAGCGAATTAAGAGGAAACTAGCTCTTAAGGTGGAAGACAAAGTGGAAGTATGGGGTCCAGAAGAGACTAATATACTACAAGTAGGATGGAAAGGACCTTATCCTGTGGAAAAGGTTGTGTCCAAGAACATCTACAAAATCCGGATCGGGAAGAGCAGAAAAATCTCCCTAGACATCTCATTAGGAAATATGAGGAGAGATCCGAGAGCAAAGCTTCGCACTTTATGGTGATGGCAGCCATTGGGACAAAGGTTACCAGTCCAGACGAAGACCAGAGATCGCCAGTACAACATAGGAGGGCCTATGGGACAGTACGTGATAGGTCAGATTTACCCAACGAAAGGAGGAGGGAAATCACACATCAGGGAAAGGACAAGAGGGAAACTTTCACTAGTAACCAAGTTCAGAAGGGGTGGGTAACGTCGGGAAAGGCGAGAAATACCCAGGACTCCAACAGAAGATTGGCTGACCAGATACAATATCGCCCAAGATGGTCCTGGAAGCAAAAGTCCAGGAGGTTTGGGAAAGACAACTCGGTCCAACGCGGACGAGGTGGAACATCCCCAGAGGCAAAGCCGGGGGAAACCAAGAGGAATATGGAAACAGTGTTACAAGTCAGGATGGGACGATCCGTCTGTATTGTGAGCCATCGCTTACGCCAGTCGAAATGAGGTCGACTGCACGTACAGGGGCGATGTACCAACACTAATGGTGATCATGAGTAGTAGGGTAGGGTGTCTATGAGGTCGCCTACTGGATGAGGTGCTGATCCATGTGAGGATCCAATCATATCAACAACACGTGATGTTCATAGCTACTTCAGAGAAGCTCAACGCAAGGTGGATGTGATGGACGTTGTTGCTGCAACAGGACAACTTCACAGTGGAATACATCTCGGGTAAGGAGAATGTAGGAGCGGATTTCTTATCTAGACATCCAACTTCAGAGGAAGAGGAATAGGATGGTGGATCATAGGAATCAAAACTACATTGAAGAAGAGTCGACGCGGTCAACTCTCTTAAGAGGGGCCTATGTCACAGAATGATGATAGTTTAGTGATTCCCAGATAGAATTGGATGTACCATTAATGGCAATATAGGAGAAGGGTTAACAATCGAGTCGTTCAATCTGAGAGAAGGATAAATGGAAGGTTATTGACCGATTATCAGGGACAGGTGCTCGCCGAGGTCAGTGGCTGCCGCTCGTATCGGCCGACGGGAAAACGAACGGACAGAAGAACGGGGAACAGAAAGACGGTGATCAAAGAATAGATCTCTTTGAAGTGCGACGAGCGATGAACGGAGGAACAGAAAGGAACGAGCAATTAACAATACGTGAATTCACAGACGTTTGATGTGGGGACTTACGGCAAATTTGATTGTAGATCAAACAAACAACGAAGGATTGGACACTGAGTATAAATTGGTAGAAAAGTGGTTTTGTATTTAGTGTGCTACCAAACTGGACGGAAAGCTGGATTTATGTGTCCTGTAAATGAAAAGAAATATCCTCCCTTATAATGGGATAGAGTGCTTATGTGCGGATAAATTTCGATTCGGGGACTTACATTAATTCTATATATATAAGGTAACACTAATATTAGAGTAATATTAGCATAGGGAAATATGTGTTTGTGCTTAGGGTTTACTATTGCTTTCTATTTAGTGAATAGTTTAGACTTTAGTGAATTCTGCTGTTTATGTCAGAGTAGTCTTTCGGAAGCTGTTCATTACGGCTGGAGAAAGACAATCACATAAACAGTAATATGAAGCAGACTTAAATCATCTGATTTAATGTTTATTACCCAGGTTCCACTACACAGCCTGATATATCAAAGAAGATAAACCAGTACGTCTCTTGTACAGAGAAAGCCGTGTTGATAATAAAGGAAAGAACGGTCACTTTAATCAGTCACTTCACAGGTGCAGTGAAAATATGTCACTATAGCAAATTCAACCAAAACAGTCAATAAGAGGGGTGACATAACGAATGGCAAGAAATATGTTTTGGTGAACTTCAGGGAAAGACCTTTATTCAAGCAGAGCAAATAGGCTAGAATATAGTGCAATTAGGTAATCACCTAAAAGAAACATTGAAGAACACGAGAACATTTAACATAGAAATAGACATTTATATACAGTGATGATGTGTATTCAGTGGTGGACTATACTACCTTCCAAAACAGGACATATCTGAACTTCAGTGACTTACCTTTATTGGATTATGTTTCTGATGATAAAACATTGACAATTGTTTTCCATAATTGGATTAAGTCCAGACTCAAGCCGGAAAGGAGCATCCAGGGTGAGACCGTTCCAAGTCTATGTGTAATGTCCGATGTTTTGGCCGTTTGAATATGCTAGAGAAACTACGAAGACTAACGTCTAAAAGTCCTATCTTGCACTCACATTAGCAGACACTAACAACTACAGATACACATTCAATACATACAACTGACATAGTTTTCAACAATAAACAGGTTATTAATTGTTGGAGGAAACTGTTGTCAGGGTATGTTATGAAGGAGAGAGAGAGAGAGAGAGAAAGAGAGAGATATAGTGTATGAAAAACGGAAGGGAGGAATGTAGACAAAAGTCATTCAATACTCCCAATAGTAGAAGGATATTAAAGATGTGCTTGTCGAGTCCACTTTCCTCCAGGGACGATTAGTCACATTCGCACATTTCTCTCATAAGGAAACCGCTTAAGTAGCTGCCGACTGCGATGCAAGTGTTTCAATTTGACATTTTCATTGAGCTTCTGCCCGATCACACGCTTGTACGTTTTCAGTTGTAAATCTTCCTTAACAATACGTCGAACCGACGACCGTGGTATACCAGTTTCTCTTTCTATTTCCCGCGGACTTTTGTGACTGTGAGGGTCATCATCTTGACTGCAGATCAGCCCACTCACCCGCTTAATATTCTGTTGTGTTCTGGCAGATTTTGGTCTACCACTTCCGGGTTTACGTTCTATTGAACCGTCGTTCTCAATTTTATTGATAACTCTACTGACAATAGCAATGCTCCAGGCTTTATTTGGAAACTCATTAGTCATTCTCCTAGCACCCCACTGTTTTTCAATTTGCAAATGTTTAATCAGAATACGGTGTTCCGCGGTAATTTTTCTAATTCCTGGTTAACAATTTAAACCTGCTGATGTAAACAATTGGCATGTTAAAAACCAAAAATAGCGCCCGGAAATTGTCGAAATAAAGACACCGTATAGCTAAATATGTATGTAAGTAAATGAGTAAATAATTTAAGCTATTATGGATACAGTAAAACAAATTTTGATGTAATTATATTACTTTTTACGCTATGCTCTCACTTTTGTTGGCTCACCTTGTATATAACAGCGATGATTTATATAGCAGTAATAGTGTTTTATACAGCAGGGATAATTTATATAGCATTAATGATTTATACAATATGGGTTCGCAGAAGGCAAGGATACTGTAAATGCTGTGTATATGCTGAGAACATTAATTGAGCGTTTTATAGAAGTAACTAAAGATCTACATCTTTGCTTTATTTATTATCCTTTCGATAAAGTAAGACTTGTCAACATAATGGAGATGGTTGCAGAATGACAAATTAATGGGAAAGACCTTAGACTTGTAAAAGACATATATTGGAAACAACAAGCTGCCATAATATTGATAATGAAGTAGGTCAAAATCAACCGATTAAGAGAAGTGTGCGACTGGGATATGTAATGTCTCCAGATCTATTTTAGAGGAATCACCATTCTGAAACGTAATAAATATCAATAACATTAGATATGCGGATGATACATTATCGATTGCAGACAATGAGCAGGGTCTGCAACGTTTAGTAGATGCGGTGTTTGCACACAGTGCAAGGGTTAGAATTAAATTATAAGAAGACAGATTATGACCGTCAATAGGAAGAAAGAAATACCACGATGTGATATACAGGTAAATGGGAACATTCTTAAACAAGTGAATTGGTATAACTATCTGGAAGCAGTCATAACATCTAATGGAAGATGTCTTGAAGAGATTAGAACAAGAATTGCCATGGCGAAGGTAGCTTTTGCAAGATGGATAACATATTGACCAATAGAAAGATGTCAACTGCAACGAGAACAAGAATACAGAAGTGCTACATAGAACCTATACTATTGTATGGATGTGAAGCGTGGACAATGAACAGACAAGCTGGGGGAAACATCTAATGGCTGTGGAGATTGGTTTCTGAGGAAAATGCAAAACATACCATGGACAGATAGAAAAACCAATGACCGAATCGTAAAAGAAACAAATAAAAACCGTAAACTGTCTAGAGAAATTAGACGTAGACAGTAACCATTTTTGGCCACGTTATAAGAAGAAATAAATTGAAGAACTTGGTGACATCTGGCAAGATTGAGGGGAAGAGAACCAGAGGACGGCAGAGAAGTAAATACATGCATTGCTTGACCACTTGTTATGGTCGAAACAAGAACATAGAGCTGATGCACGACTCTGGTGATAGTGTGAGATGGTGAAACATGACCGCCCACGCTTATCGGCATGGCACTCGGTGATAAAAATGAATGATTTATGTAACAGTAATCATTTATACAGGAGTAATTATTTATATAGTTGATATGAGTTATATAGCAGTAATGATTTATATAGTAGAGATGAGTTATTTAGCAGTAATGATTTATATAGTAGAGATGATTTATATATCAGTTATGATTTGGCGTTATTTTTTTAAGTTGCATATCCTTTACAGGACCTTGCAGTCAACACCAGCATTTTTCAGCAACTGTTGTTGTTCTTGCAAGATTACGCTTAGTAGTTTGCCATTGTTTGTGAACGACCGGCTCATATACCCCGCAAGTAACCAACGCGACGCGATTCGCTGCCGAATCTTGCGCAGCTATGTTCCTCACGTGGATATACGGGATTACGGAGAAAGTCGTTAACTGCCTTCGCCAGGGAGTCCGGCTGATTTGGCGTTAAAGTTACATATTGTAAGTTTTAATTACTTTTGACAATTACATATTTACTAATGCTATGAAAACTCCTCTTGCTAGTTCAGTTCAGTGTTTGCGGGGGAAAAATTGGGCCTCGTTCAACCTGCTTCTGCAGTATCTATATAAATGTTTCTTTGTGTGTCCTTTATGCGTTCCCGAGCGGTCCATCGGATTGAGATGAAATTTTCTACAGATGTTGTTCTCACTCCCGCGGATCCAACTGAAATAGTTAGTTTAAAATCAGCAATTGTTCCTCAAGCACGAAAGAAAAAGGCATTAGAAGCTTCAGAAACAGACAAGCAACGGGAGGCAAGACTGGAAACCAATTGAGTACGCACTGCTCCAGCACGTTCATCTGGAAACCAATCGAGCACGCACTGCTCAAGCGCGTTCATCTGAAACAGGCGCGCAACGGCAAGCAAGACTGGAAACCCAGACGAGGGACCAGGCGACGGCGGGCCGGGTCGTCAGCTAATGGGTTATAAATGATTTAGTGGCAAAGGATAATACCTCGCAAAATGTGATCCCTCGTTTGGACAGAGGGACGATATATCACCATAGTAGAGTCATCGTGTTATTTATTTCTTTTCGTGGTATCTTCCGCAATTTCAACGCTCAGTGAACGGAGGTTTATATTATAACACTTATTTATTTGATATAGTCATAACATCTGATGGGAGATGCCTTGAAGAGATTAGAACAAGAATCGACATGGCGAAAGTAGCCTTTAGCAAGATGAAAAACATTCTGACCAATAAAAAGATGTCAATTGAAACGAGAAAAAGAGTCTTGAGGAGGTACATAGAGCCTGTTCTTTTGTAAGGATGTGAAACTTGGACAATGTGCAGTCAAGCTGAAAAACATTTGATGGCTACATACATGTGGTTTCTTAGGAAAATGCAAAGAGTACCATGGACAGATAGAAAAACCAATGACCAAGTACTACAGGAGACAAATGAAAATCGTAGACTGATTAGAGAAATTAGACGAAGACAGTCATAATTTTTAGGACATGTTATGAGAAGAAATGGATTGGAGAACTTGTTGACAACTGGCAAGATCGAAGGGAACAGGCCAAGAAGAAGACCGAGAGGAAAATACCTGGATGGCTTGGCCACGTGGCATGGACGAGACAGGAACACTGAGCTGATCCACGTCTCTGGTGATCGAGTGAAATGGCGAGTCATGACCGCCCACGCTTTCCGGCATGGCACATGATTAATTGATTGATTGATGTGATAGTGTACCGCGGTTAGTCCAAATTCACTATATTGTTTGGCCTTGCATCAGTTAATAAACTAAAGATAGGAGATCCTGATGAATGTAACAGTGGAACTGGTAAAATGACAGCTAAACATGTGTTCAGGAGTGTCCAAAATATGCAGCACAGAGTCACGTATTTTGGCGTACACAATGACCCTGAGAGCTATGCCGGCGGTAGCGTAGCTACCAGCAGGGCCTCCCAAGCCGGACAGGTCAAAGGGTAGAGAACAGACAAAGAGAAACACCCTGGTCCTCCAGGTTGGGGGTTGAAGCGTGGGGTTAACATCCCCACCTTTGTAAAAACCTTTCTTTGTTACGAAACAAATACATGAGCCTCGATATCGGACTGACTTATCTGGACAACGACCTTGGAACGTTAAAGGACTTTTGAGATTTGGAACATGGAATGTACGGACACTATATCGAGCTGGAGCGGCCGAAGAACTAACCCGGGAGCTGGTTGAATATCAAATGGATATCACAGCAATTCAAGAAATAAGGTGGCCAGGAGAGGGTACTTTAGAGCAAAATGGAATGATTATAATATATGGAGGAAACACCCAAAATAAACATGAATTAGGAACAGGATTTGTCATCAAAAAAGAGTTATGGGGGAACATTTTAAACTTTAAAGCTTTTAATGACAGGATTAGTAAATTACGAATAAAAGGTAAATGGAAAAATATAACGATGATTAATGTACATGCACCTACTGAAGAGAAAGAAGATGATATTAAAGAAGACTTTTATAATGATCTGGAAGATGTCATAGAAGAAACCCCCAAACAGGACATCCTGATTGTGCTGGGAGACTTCAATGCAAAAATAGGTAGAGAGCAAACTAATAAAAAAGTGGCCGGTATGGAAAGCCTACATACAACTTCAAATGATAATGGATGGAGAGTCATCAACCTGGCAGAAGCCAAAGGACTGCAGATTAGCAGTACCAGACTACAAAGAAAGGATATACACAAACAAACTTGGAAATCATGTGACAAGAGAACCTATAATCAAATAGATCACATTTTAATTAACAACAGAAATGCATCAAACATACAGCAAGTCAGAAGTTATAGAGGAGCTGAGTGCCATAGTGACCATTTCCTCGTTGGAGCAAAATTTAAAATAAAACTTAAGAGAGCTTTCTATACTAAATTACAAAGATTACACCCAACATATAACAGAGAAAAACTACAAGACATTACAGTCAAAGAGAAATTTACAGATGAAATAAAATGTAAACTTGAAACTTTGCAAAACCCTTTGGAGGAAAGCGTTGACCAAACTTGGTTGAACATCAAGAATACAATTCAATCTACCGCAGAAGAATGTCTCGGTGTGTCAACCACGCATAGAAAGAACAGATGGTTCAATCAAAAATGTGAAGAAGCAGTCACTAAGAAGAAGAATGCCAGACATGTATGGTTAAATGACATCAATAACATCCAAAAGGAAGAGCATTATAGAAATGAATGTAAAGAGGCTACAAAAATAGTCAGACAGCAGAAGCGAGAATATATGAGTAATATAATCAAAGATTTGGAAACTAATCACCAGAAAAATGAATCCAGAAAGTTTTTTAAAGTACTGAAGTCAATGAAACGAGGGCACCAACAAAACACATATGGTTTAAAAGACAAAAATGGGAATATGATAAATACCAATGAAGAAATGTGCAACACATGGAAAGAATATTTTATTGAATTACTAAATTGTGAAGCTCCAAGTAACATTTTCCCACAGGAAGAGGTTCTAACATGCGAACCACAAATTGAAGAACCTACATTTGAAGAAATCCTATATGTAATCACACGACTTAAAAACAATAAGGCAACTGGGACTGATGGAATTGCTGCTGAATTTATAAAGGCAGGTGGCCATGCATTACATCTAAAGCTATACGAACTAATAATAAAAATCTGGAGGACAGAAGAATTACCCCATGACTGGAAAGAGTCATTATTGATACCTATCTTTAAGAAAGGAGACAAGTTCCAATGTGGAAATTATAGAGGAATATCACTACTGTCCACAAGCTATAAGATACTATCCGCAGTATTACTAAATAGACTAAAACCATATTCAGAAGACATATTAGGTGACTACCAGGCGGGTTTTAGACAAAACAGATCAACAATAGATCAGATATTTATCTTACGACAAATAGCCGAGAAACATTGGGAATATAAAAGAGATCTCCATAACAATTTTTGTGGATTTTAAAAAGGCTTATGATAGTGTCCATAGGAATAGTCTATGGAATGTTATGCAGGAATTTGGAATACCAAGGAAGTTAATTAACATGACCAAACTATGCATGGAAGATACTTATAATATAGTAACATATAAAGGCAGGAAATCAGACCCCTTCCAAATAACATCTGGCTTGAAACAGGGTGATGCACTATCGCCGCTACTCTTCAATCTGGCTCTAGAGAAAGTTGTAAGGAAGGTAAAGGAGGAATGTGATATTGGAGGAACATCCAAGCTGCTTGGTTATGCAGATGATATAGATATTATAGGGCAAAGTGAACAAAAGACATTAGAAATATTGACTCACTTAAAGGAAAAAGCCCAACAGATGGGGCTGGTTATCAACCAAGATAAGACAGAATATATGGTAATTTCAAGAGACGGAATGGCTAAAAACTCTGGCCACATACAAATAGATAATATGACCATTAAAAGAACGGAAACATACAAATACCTGGGTACAATCTTCAACTGCTCCAACATCATAAGGGAAGAAATACAAACTAGAATCAACTCTGGAAATAAGATATACTATGCACTACAACATCTACTAAAATCAAAGGCGCTATCTCGTAACACCAAAATCACAATATACAAAACACTGATCAGACCAGTTGTGCTGTATGGCTCTGAAACCTGGAGTACAACGAAAGGAGACGAAGCCTTGTTACAAACCTTTGAGAACAAAATTTTAAGACGCATCTTTGGACCCATTAGGGATACACAAAGTGGAGAGTGGAAAAGAAGAAGTAACAAAGACATTTATGATTTGTTTAAGTCCCCGCTAATCACTGGTATCATGAAGGCTAATAGACTACAATGGCTGGGGCATATAGAAAGAATGGAAGATAATAGGGAAACAAAACTCGCTTACACTCAGGAAATAAATGACCGTAGACCCCGAGGTAGACCAAGAAGGCGGTGGAGAGATAATATACATACAGACCTACAAGCACTTGGAATCAACGACTGGCAAGAGAAGGTCCACCAGAGAGACGAATGGAGACAGATTGTATTTGCAGCAAAGAACCTCAATGGCTCGGAATGCTGAAGAAGAAGACACGCACCATTTAAGGACACACTCTACGGAGATGAGTGTGGTCAGTACGGCTGAATGGTTTAAATCGCTCTGTCTTAAACTTCCAGTGAGCTGATGCCGAGGTAGAGGGTTCTACTGTTAGTTGGAAAAAAATGTTGACTTCTCGTCCTTGACTTGGGGACGTAAATTACAAGTCCCTCAGAAGTCAGAGCGGGTTCGCCTGATGGCTGGGGACATTGGTAAGAGGGACAGCTAACCCATACGCGAAAATGAGTATATGATGCAAGACTCTATTTTTATAGACCTATCGGCAATCTGTGGGTGATGTATTCAGTATCATCACGCCGCGTTTACTTCTCAAGACATTTCCTGGTACCCATTTTAAATCAGTTCAATATTTAAAAATCCATCTCAATGCGGAATCCAACCCATGACCAGCAAGCCGGTAGGCCAGCGTCTAGCCACTATCCTACCGCGGTTCCCCTGAGTGACCTGACACATGCCATCTTTAAATATATTCATGTTGATGTCTGGAGATGTACGAAGAAAAAGGAGTCGGGTGGGGGTAGAAGAAGAAGAAGAAGAAGAAGAAGAAGAAGAAGAAGAAGAAGAAGAAGAAGAAGAAGAAGAAGAAGAAGAAGAAGAAGAAGAAGGCGGAGGAGCAGGAGGAGGAGGAGAAGAAGGAGATAATATGAGCAGGAAAAGGAGAAGGATGATGGGGAGAAGACGGACAAGCAGAAGAATAATGCTGAGACACAGTATGTTACAGGTAACCCAGATAGTATCAGCGCTAGCTGGTATATACAAGATGTTAGAGGTTGTAGTGTACACGCCGTGAAATCCGTGATCATAATCTTTCACATCAAACGCTGAGCTGAAGCATTTATAGTGTAAATTAATGCAAGATAAGAGGTTGTAAAGGAAGCCCGGGGATGAACAAGTAAAGATAAATACCTCATTTTAATGTTAGTGATACATAGTTGGGATTTTTGTTGCAACAATTGCTGTTGTTACTGTTACTGTTACTGTTGTTTTTTTATGTTATTGCTGTTGCTGTTTTAATTTCTCTTGGTGTAGGAGCGGCTGACCGAGTGGCTAGAATGCCGGTTCTGCTTCGGGCGACTAGGGTTCGAATCCTCGGTAAGGTGTGGATTTTTTTTCTGTCGGAGGCAAAAAGAATATCCTAACCTGCACAGCTCACGGCGACTGCACTAGCTAGGCGGCCTTAATTCCTCAGGCTCAAGACCCCTCCCCCCTACCCTACTATGTCCTACACCGCAAGGTACTATGGGCAGTTGTTGCTGTCGTTATAACTTTTCATGTTATAATTTTTCATGCTATAATTGTTCATGTTATTATTTTGCATGTTATTATTTTTCATGTTATAATTTTTCAAGTTATTATTTTTCATGTGGTTATTTTTCCTGTTAACTGATTCAACTGATTGCCCAGGCTTTGTGCTATGGAGAGCAATAACTCCATCCCTGGTCTTGCCACCGCCATGGATCGTAGTTATTAAGCCTTTTTAAAGCACAATGTACCAAACTATCGTCTGTCAAGACGGAAAGGTGCCAATGAGCAATGAATGATTCAACGCCGAAGGATAATATATAGCCACATGAGATCTCACATTTGGACAGAAGGATGATATATCGTCTTACTAGTGCCATTGTATTATTTGTTTAGTTTCGAAGGATAATACATAGCCACATGTGATCTCCCGTTTGGACAGAAGGATGATATATCGTCTTACGGATGAGATCAACCCCTATAGTGGAAATGGAGATGATGGGGAGGACACAAGCACTGAGTGAGCGCAGAGATACGAAAACGCTAATACAAGCAGAAAAGTTCCTCAGCTTGCCAGGCCACCCTATGAAGAACAGATTTGAAAACCTAGCTATGGGGCGGTTGAAAAGAAGTAGTTTTATCCACCAGGCCAAACGACTCTGCAGAGAAACCACCGATCTGCCCACAGTTGGTATCCCCCTAACAACTATTCCAGAGCGAACTCCATGGAAAGATGAGCATAGACTATCATTACAAATCCAGACAAAAGTGAGAGGAATATTTGACAAGGAAGATCAGAACAGTGTGCAGCACAGAACAGCCACTTTCAGCTTCCTTGATGAAGAATACCCACAGGACCTCTGGATCCGAGTCTACACAGATGGGTCAGCACAAAATGCTGTTCGAAATGGAGGAGCGGGAGTGTACATAGAATACCCAAATAATACCAGGGACACAGCTAGAGTACCAACAGGAAAGTACTGCCATAACTACGATGCTGAAATTGAGGCAATCAAGATAGCAACAGAGAAATTACTAAATACCAGCAATGGTACACAACCTGTGGTGCTATTGACAGATGCAAAATCAGTACTCGAGGCGCTCCTGTCTGGGAAATTGCCAGTACTAAGGACACTACTTTCTTATCTTAGCAGTCAGCATAAGGTCACCATACAGTGGATACCATCCCACTGTGGAGTACCCGGGAACGACAGAGCTGATCAATTGGCTAAGGAAGGAGCCAAAGAAGAACAGCCTGATGTGCCTGTAACATACCACCAAAAGAAAAGAATGATCAAATCAGTCAGAAAGCCACCAAAACCTGCTCAAGATGACTACCACATTATGGATAGACCAGAACAAGTCATTATTCTGCGCCTCAGAACAGGGCACAATAGATTACGCAACCACATGTATACAAAATTCAAGATTGGTGAAACAGCCATGTGTACATGTGGATTGGCGTCGCAGACAGCAGAGCACATACTCCAAGACTGCCCAAAATATAACATATCTAGGCAAACCTTCTGGCCTAGAGAGACGACAGTGGAAGATAAACTCTATGGACCACTGTGTGAACTGAAAAAGACAGTTCAATTCATACAAGAGACAGCACTGCAGTTATAGACATATTTCAAGCGAACGAAAGAAGAAGAATATCGTCTTACTAGTGCCATTGTATTATTTGTTTAGTTTCGTGGTATCATCCGCAATTCTAATGCTCAGTGAACGGAAATGTACATGATAATGCTTGTTGATTTGACTGTGTACTATGTTTGGTCTACTGTTTCTACTGTTTGTTTGGCATTGAATCAGTTAATGTTGCTGCTAGTTGTGTTGTTACAATAACGTGCATAAGGATGTATAAGCATAAAATGTAAACGTAAACATGTGTTAGTGAGTTTATGATTGCGAGTGAGTTTATGTGTATGCGAGGGAGTGTGTATTTGTGTGTTATTGGGATATGGATATCCAGCGTAACAATGGAAGACAGAAGATGGCCAGATTAAAACAGACTTCAGATTAACAATACTTACATATATACACAATACTTACATATATATACATGACTTACATATATACACAGTACTTACATATATACACAGAATTTACATATATAAACTTGGTGTCAGGTCTTAGTCAGATATGACTGAGCTACCGTATGACAGTTGCAGGTACTATTTGCTTTCTGTTAGCGCCGAATGTTGGGCTGTGCTCACCAAACCCAACATTGTACCAACGGCTTTGGACGGAGGAGTTCAATTGGGAGGGTACAAGCCTTACTCTAGTGCGAGGAAATGCAACCTAAAGACTAAATGTCATGGCAGGGCAGACCAGGCCCTGAGCGTTGGTTGGCAACTGATCTAGGAAGGAAGCTCCGACATGCGGACAGTTAGAGTATTGCTTTACTGATCCGGGAGCTTCTGTACCTTGTCTTGTTCCAGGCGTATTGGTGTTACCTTTCCTCTGGAGTAAATTAGACAGGCCGATAGAGGGATCATGCTGCATGGGCAACACATGATCTCTAAATTTAGCCCAGGTTTTGTGTTATGGAGAGGTATAACTCCATTTTACAAACTATCGTCTGTCAAGACAATAAGATGCCAGTCAGTCACACGTATGAACAGTACTTATATATCAAAATTGTTCTTACATATATAACTGTACATAATAAAGCGTACTTAAATATAAACTGCACATGCATATATAAACTTACTTTCGCATATATTAACAGTACTTACATATATAACATGTACATACATATATAAACAGCAGTGACATGTATAAACTGTACTTACATATAATCATATATAAACATTACTTACATATGTAAACAGTACTTACATATATAAACAGTACTTATGTATTAACAGTACTTACATATGTAGACAGTACTTACATATATAAACATATGAAACGTTGACAAAAACGTATCAATTCCGTAAAGTCGCGCCCTGGATCCATGCGCAGCCGGAAGTTGAGTGACGTAGTTACTGTCGTGCTGGTTGTTCTTAAGTGTAATCACATACCGACTGGACATTGTTACTTGACCATGTCTTGTCCGGTGTACAATTTCTAAAGGTTCTGAATTTTGATCTTCGGGTGCCTTTGTCTCATATCTTGCCGCATTCTTGATTTTTCGTTGCTCTCTTGCAAATTCCTTTCTTTCTATTAGTCTTGTGCTTGTTTCTGGGGATAATACACCACCATGTCGTCCTAGCTCATTCTGGATGTGATGCCTCGCAGTGAATCCGTTAATATCACCAATGGGATGTTTATTGTTACGAAATGTTCGTATATGCCTTTAAGATTCTTCTTGTCTTCCTCTATATGCAAAATTCTTGGTTTTGGGAAATCTTTGGAAGGAAAACACATCTCAGAAGAGTAATTTGCCTTCATTTTGTTGAGTTCTGTTTACAATGATGAGTCCAACGCCATGTTTGAAGTAAATTTACCACACGCATGTAAAGTTAAGCTGCCTTCTAAGTATGCTGAAATCGAACACTTAATTCAAGCAAATAGCTGCAATCTGTTTCCAGCGGTGTTTAGCATTTTAATCCGTGGACGATAAGGAGCTGTTAGTGAGTACGGGTCTGAGGTTGGATATACAGATCCACGGTTGTTTCCCCTGATAGTGGCAACGGTACAAATGAAGGTATGTATATCTGTGAACAAGACATATTGCTATTATAATATATATATATATATGGCCGTGTCTAATTATACGATATATGTCCGTATTTCTTTTTTTTTAAATTCGCATCTCCTTTACAGGACATCGCTGTCAATAGCAGCATCTTTCAGCTGTCTGTTGATTTCTTGGCAAGATTACGCTCAGTAGTTTGCCATTGCTTTCTGGGCGGCCTGCTCAGTTATCCCGCAAGTCACCAGCGGGGGTCGAACCGCCTCCAGCTCTCGCCCCGCTACGAGACTCTGCGTGATAAACGGGATTACGGAGAAAGTGTTGTCACCCCTCGGCCAGAGAGACCGACATATGTCAGTATACCTTATCCAAATTACACCTTCGAAAAATCAACACCTGCGAAATGAGATGCCTGAGGAGAGCTGCCAACTTAACAATCTCAGACCGAGTAAGAAATGCTATTATCAGACGGACTGTGGGATCAACACCTTGTGCCACATTTATTGAAAGACAAAAGATCGAGTGGTTTGGCCATGTCGTTAGAATGCAACATCAGCAACTACCATCACTGGCCTTACATCAAAGATCATCTGCGACGAGACCACGAGGACGTCCAAGAAGAAAATGGATTGACGACATCAGAGACATTGTACAACCACACGGAATGACACTATCCAGTAAACCACACGGAATGACACTATCCAGTGCCGCCCACCGGGCGCTGGAACGCAAATTATTCCTCCCCACGATGCTCGACGGCAGAAGTGGAACATGATGATGATGATCTAATTATATGATTTATGTCTTTATATAATTATACTGTATATGTTCGTATCCAATTATAAAACCTATTACTCTAACTAATTATGTGAAATATAGCTGTATCTCTAAACATATAAAATGTGATTGTATCTCTGCGAAGTAGTTACGGACGCGATTCGTAATTCCATATACCCGGGTTCGAAACACAGCGGTGTTGGTTTTTCCGAAAAAAAGTTAAACGCGCCGGTCGTTCAGAAAGCAATGGCAAACTACTGAACGTATAATTTGCCCAGAAATCACGAACAGCTAAAATGCTGGGGTTGACTGCTACGTCATGTGAAGGACATGCAGCTAAATTTTTTTTTTTTAAATCTCTAACTGTGTGATATAAGGCTGTATCTCTAATTACACACATCATGGCTGTATCTCTAAATAGGTGACAAATATGATATCTCCATGCTTATGAAATATGGCTATGTTTCTAATGATGTGGCAAATGGCCGTATCTATAAATATGTGAAATATGGCTGTACCTATAATTATTTTATAGATGACCGTATCTATAAATATGTGAAATATGGTTGCACCTATAATTATATATGATCATATCTATAAATATGTGAAATATGATCGTACATATAATTATGTTATATATGACTGCATCTATAAATATTTGAAAGATGGCTGTACCTATAATAATGTTATACATGACCTTTCTATAAATATTTGAAATATGGTTGTACCTGTAATTATAAATCTTGCCAGTTATCATCAAATTCTCTAGTTTATTTTCTTCTCGTGAGCAAAAATGTTTGACTGTCTATGTGTACTTTCTCTAATCAGTTTACGGTTTTCACTTGCCTCTTGTAGGACTTGGTCATTGTTTTTTTTTCTGACTGTCCGTGGCATTCTTTGCATTTCCCCCAGAAACCGCATTTCCACAGCCATCAGATGTTTGTTTTTTTTTAGCTTGTGTGATAATTGTCCTCGTTTGGCATGCGAGTGATGTTATAAATATTCAAATGGCCCGTGGTAAAAAAACAAAAAAAAAAAAGAAGGTTCTATGCCCCGATCTATGATAGCTTTATTTTTCATTTTTCCACTATCATTTTTCCACTATCATTCTTCACTGTATGTGCGTGAACGAGACAGTGGGTGAGAGAGTGAGTGAGAAAGAGTGTGAGTGGAAGAATTAGTATGAGTGAGAGTGAGAGAGTATGCATGCGCATGTGCCTGAGTGAGTGTAAAAGTGAGTGAGTGTGTGGACATATGTGTGAGAGATTTAGTTAGAGAATGAGTGAATCTGAGAGAGTGGGTGTGTTGTGTCTGCCTGTCTGTGCGATAGAGTGTGAAAGTTAGTGAGTGAGTGTGAGTTAGAGAGTCATCGAGTAAATGAGTGAGTAAGGGAGCGTGAGTGAGTGAGAGAGAATTTGTAGGTATGCGTGTATGTGCGCGAATGAGTGAGTGTGAGAGCGAGTAAGTGTGTAAAAGAGAGAGCGTGGTTGAATGAGAGAGTGCATGAGAAAGTGTGATGTATGTGTGTGCATGTCTAGATGTGTGTATGTGTGTACATGTGTGCATCTGTGTGTGACTCTGTGTGTATGTCTGTACGTGTGTTAAGGTGTGCCTTCATGTGTTTATATGCGTTTATATGCATGTGCGTGTGTGTATGTGTGTATGGACGAGTGTGTGTGTGTGTGTGCTCGTGTATGTATTGTATATCTTTGTATGTGTATGTGTAAGTGTGCATGCATGCAGTGTATGCGAGGGAGTGTATATTCGGGTGTTATGTGAGTACGTGTGAGTAAGTATATGGATGTGTGCAGGTGTGTATTGCGTGGGTATGATGTGTGTGTGTGTGTATGTACATGTGAGTGAGAGACAAGAGAGAGAGAGAGAGAGAGAGAGAGAGAGAGAGAGAGAGAGAGAGAGAGAGAGAGAGAGAGAGAGAGAGAGAGAGAGAGTTGAGGGCATGCATGTCATCTAACATGCTGATCCATATGTTTTGTGTATTCTCATTTTTTTTTCATATTATCATTTTGATGCACTTGATTTTAACATGCATAAAATGAATTCATGTAAATTACTGTAAAGAAAGTGAGAAAGTTAGTGAGTGTAAGAGAGAGAGAGAGAGAGTGAATGAGTGTGAGAGTGTGAGTATGTAAAGAGAGAGAGAGAGACAGAGAGAGAGAGAGAGAGACAGAGAGAGAGAGAGAGAGAGAGAGAGAGAGAGAGAGAGAGAGTTGAGCCCACGCATGTCATGTAACATGGTATTCCATATTTTTCATGTATTGTCATCTTTCATATTACGAGGTATCGTTTAATGCCACCTGATTGTCCTGTAACATGCCATTCCATATTTTTTCTTTTAATTCTCATCTTATCATTTTGTATGCCACTTGATTTTATCATGTATAATATAACATTACTGTGATGTGAGGAGAGAGAGAGAGAGAGAGAGAGAGAGAGAGAGAGAGAGAGAGAGAGAGTACAAGAGAGAGAGAGAGCGTACAAGAGAGAGAGAGAGAGAGAGAGAGAGAGAGAGAGAGAGAGGGAGAGAAAAAAAAGAGAGATTTGAATTGCATCACTAATTTTTACGCTACATAATGTATATGTACAATTTTTTCTCCACTTCTTGCAATTGCGAGAATTCTCACGACAATCGTCAGTGTCTAAATTGTGTGTAAATTGTAGGAGTTTGTTCTTATTAGTTTCAGTAATCATGTGAGGCATCATGTATTTGTCTATATGTGAGGATGTATGTATGGGTGTGTATGTGAGGGATATGTGTGTGTGGGGGGGGATGTGTGTGTGCCTATGTAAGAGAGAGAGAGAGAGAGCGAGAGAGAGAGAGAGAGAGAGAGAGAGAGAGAGAGAGAGAGAGAGAGAGAGAGAGAGAGAGAGAGAGAGAGAATTCAGTGCTCGCATGTCCTGTAACATGCCATTCCATATTCTTTGTGTATTTTCATCTTTCACATTATCATTTTGTATGTATGACACTTGATTTTATCAAGTATAATATAACATTACTGTAATGTGAGTGAGAGCGCCAGTGAGTGAGAGAGAAAGAGAGAGAGAGAGAGAGAGAGAGAGAGAGAGAGAGAGAGAGAGAGAGAGAGAGGGAGAGAGAGTTGAATTGCATCACTAATTTTTAAGTTACAAAATGTATATGTACAATTTTTCTCCATTTTCTTTACAATTTTGCGACAATGCTCACGACAATCGTCACTGTATGTGTGTGTAAAGTGTGGGAGTTTGATCATAATAGTAGGTTGGGGGATCAGGGGGATGTGTGTGTGGGTGGATTCGTGATGTGTGTGGGTGGGCGGGGTGGGTTTGTGTGGGTGGGTGGGGGATTTGTGTGTAGGTGCGTGCGAGATGTATGGGTGTATGGGGAGATGTGTTTGTGAGTGGGGATGTGTGTTTGTCTAGGTGGTTGTGGGTGAGTGGGTGGAGGAGGAAATGTTGGTGGATGATTGATGGTGGGTTATGGGATGGGTGGGGGTATATGTGTGGGTGGGGAGATGTGGGTGTGGGGATATGTGGTGGGTGGGAGATGTGTGCAGGTGGGGGTGGTTGTGGGTTTGGGGATGTGTATGTGGGTGTGGGATGTTTGGGTGGATGGGTGGGGAGTGCGTGTGGGTGAGAGATGTGTGGGTGAATGTGTGTGGGGGATGTGTGTGGGTTGGGGAGGGGTGCGTGATGAGTGTGGGTGATGGATTTGGAGATGTGTGTGTGGGTGGGGAATATGTCTGGCTGGGTGGGGGTGTGTGTGGCTGGATGGAGGATGTATGTGTGGGTAGTGAGGGTGACTGTAGTTGGGGGATGTGTGGATGGGTAGGAGATGTGTGGATAGATGTGTGTGTGTGGGTGAGGGATGTGTCTTTGGGATGTGTGTGGGTGTGGTATTGTGTGGGAGGGGAGCTGGGTGTGGATAAATGATGTTTGTGTGGGTGGGTGAAGGTGTGGTTGGGTTTGTGGGTGGGTGAATGATGTGTGTGAGGGTGGGGGATGTTTGCTTAGATGGGTGGTTGGGATGTGTGAGTGTGGGTGGGTAGATAGGAGATGTATGTGTTGATGAGTGGGTAAGGGACGTGTGGGTGTTAGTGGTTGAGGGATAAGTACGTGTGTCTAGGGATGTGTGAGGGGATGAATGTATGGGTTGTGTATGCGTGGATGGGAGGTGTGTGTTTGTGAATGAGGAATGTGTTGGTGGGTGGGGATGTGTGTGAGGTATGTTTGTATGGGTGGGGAGATTGTGCGTGGGTGGGGATGTGTGTGTATATGGGTAAGGGTGTGTGGTTAAGGGATGTGTGGCTGGGGGAATGGGTGGATGGAGGATGTGTGGTTGGGTGGAGGATGTGTGGTTGGGTAGAGGATGTGTGGGTGGGTGATTGTATATGAGTAAGGGTGTGTGGTTAAGGGATGTTTGGTTGGGGGATAGGTGGGTAGAGGATATGTGGGTGGGTGAGTGTGTGCAGGTTAGGAGATGGTGGGGGATGTTTGTAGGTGTGGGCTCGGGATAAGTGAGTGGGCTGGGGGAGATGGGAGATTATGTGGGTGAGTGCGGAATTTGTGTGTGGGTAGGTGCGGAATATGTGAGTTGACGGGGAGATGTGTGTGTGGCTGAGGAATGTGTGTTTGGTTGTGTGGTTGGAGGTGTATGGGTGGAGGAGGATATTGGGTGAGTGATTGTTGGTGGGAAATGGGACGGGTAAAGGATATGTGAGTGGGTGGGGAGATGTGTGTAGGTGGGGGATGTGTGGGTTATTGAATGTATGTGTGCTTGGGGTGTGGGTGGATGGGATGTGTGGTGGATGAGAGGTGTGTGTGGGTGGGGAGATGTGTAGGGATGTGGTGGATGGGTGGGGGAATGTATTGTATGTGTGTGTGGTTGGGTGGGGGAGTTGGAGTGAATGGGGGATGTGTGGGTGGGTGGTGGATGTGTCTTATAACATAGTAATATGCATTGTTTATGTTTACAAAATTCATGTGACAATGTTTTTTTCCTATGCACTGTTCATGAAAGAAAGATGAGTGATTGGAAGGGCCGAATGTAAGACGGGCCTGCGTGCCCAATTTGTTACCCTTTGAAAATAAAGTCTGTTCGTTCGTTCGTTCGTTCGTTCGTTCTCTCACTCTGAACTCAAATGTAGTCCATACATGCTCTACTACTTCTAGTGTACTGGACTGATGTTTGCTTGAGGATTAGCTTTCCATATTACGAGTGTCCCTCGCCATCAGACGAACTCACTTCGACTTCTAAGGTACTTGTAATTGACGTCCCCAAATCACGGACTTGAAGTCAACATTTTAGTCTAAATGAGCGAAGTAGGGGTTGAATCTGGCATCAGCACACCGGGAGTTTAAGAGTAGGCATTCTTATCTATTTGGCTATGCTAATCTCTCTCTCTCCCCTTCCCCCCACACCTATCGCATATCATCTCATCTTTTTCCTCTTGCACCTTGCTGTCGATGTGAAGTATAAACAGCGGAAGAATACTCATTAATTCCCATGGACTCTGCTATTCCTTCTATCCATAGTCTACGTGGTCGGCCTCTTCTTCTACTTCCATTTGGCCTGTACGTCATTGCTTGTTGTGGTATACTGTTACTGTAGTTGGTAACCTGGTTACATGGCCAAACCATTTGACTTGCTGCCTGTTAATAAAATCTAGCGCTGCTATAACCCCCACTTTAGTCCTGATGTCTTCATTTCTGATTTTATCTCTTTTTGATACCCCCATGATAGTGTAAAATGCACTAGGTCACCCGTTATAACAAAACACATGTCCTGTTAGTAATATCACATGCATTCAAGGAAATATCGCCCGACGCACAGCTGGCCAGTACAGACAAGTTCATCCTGCTTCAGTGTTCTCCATTAGGGGAAAGGCCCTCATCCAACTCATCAGCACGCCGTCATATCCTTTGTCATCACCTATGGCTTCCATGTAGGTCACCTCTGTTTTTAAATCTCTTCTCCGTATGTTTTTAGGTCTTCCGTTATTTGCCTTGTAGGTTCCAGACAAGACCATATCTAGCTGTGATGTATAGACGCATGTCTATGATAATATAAAGCGCATTTTGTCGCTCATTATAAGAAAATAGTTTTATTGATTATCACTTACTTTGATTCAACTATCGTCTTGCGTTCAGCCAGTCAGTTCATAAATAAAAACACATGTATTATTAAAGTTGTTGCATATCCTTAATATGATATAACAGTCAACCCCAGCATTTTTGGGCTGTTGGTGATTCCCGGGCAAGTTTACGTTCAGTAGTTTGGCATTGCTTACTGAACTGTATTATTTAGCAAAAGAAGTGTGTAGAGAACATACTAGACAACATACAAATTGAAAGCTATAGTTACCAGATTCGAACCTGTCACCTCCAAATGACAATACAATAGCGCCTCGCTACAGAAACAAATGTACTGCGACGCATGACCACTGGGCACTCCAACAACAGTGCAGAAAGCCTAACATCTCACTAGAGTAGATGTTTGTTCGATGTCAACCGACAGACCCAGGACTGCAAACCTGGCTGTGCATGTATGTCGCCAACTTAACAATAAATCAATCAACATCGCCAGGACCCCATATGTCGGTCACACTTAATATGTGGTGGGCAGGAACACGTGATGCAAATGATAAGACGATTACGTCTAAACGTTTCGATCGGCGCTCGGAAAAGTGGATAGGCCAGATTTGTAAGGAAAAGGCCACGTCTCCCTCAATGAGGCCTATTTTGGTATATTATGCTGGCCTCTTATGTTTAGACAAATCGGCAGTCAGAGGGGAGGATTACTCGATGTTCCATCGCCCGGTTAGTCGCACTGGATAGTGTCGTTCCGTGTGATTGTACAATGTCTTTGCTGTCGTCAATCTATTTTCTTCTCGGGCGTCCTCTTGTTTTCGTAGATCTTCTTTGATGTAGCTGGTAGTTAATTGTGTTGTATTCTAACGAGATGGTCAAACCATTTCATCTTGTGCCTGTCAGTGTATGTGGCACACAGTGTTGATACCACGGCCTGTCTAATAACATTATTTCGTATTCGGTCTCGGGTAGTTAAGTTGACAGCTATTCTCAAGCATCTCATGTAGCAACTGTTGATTTTGTATAAGTGTGATTGCGATAATATCGAAGTTTGACAGTGGTAGTAGCATCGGAGTGGTGTGAAGACGCTATTTATTATGTGCCATTTCGCGAATATAGGTACATCTGGATGTTTTAGGATGGGTTTGGTTGAAATAGAAGCGCGCTTGTTTTTTGACATCCGGTTTCATATCAACCAATAAAAACAAGAATAGTTAGCTGAGGGCAGAAGTACCCGACTCAACAACTGGTCATCCAAACATCTCATCATCATGTGGCAGGTACTTGCAGAACGCGGTATCTTGACGCCCGCAGGAAGACACTGGCAATCAGTATGAGCGTCCCGAAGCAGCCGCCTGTGTGTGTCATGTGTTTAGGACCATGACATTTGTGGGACTGAGAGCAGGGAGGGATGGGTGGTCAGTCTTTGTCTCACTTAGCGAGATGATGAACACAGGCATGGTTCTCTTATCCGACAGCATTCATATTATTAGCATTGCTCCCTATCAACTACGTTAACGTGCCCGCTAAACACACGCCCGGAAGTAGGACCCTACTGGTGGTCTATGAAGAAACGGGGTGGTGACATGTTGTAGACCTGACTGAAGAACGTGTGTACAATAAAGTCCTTGTCCTTGCATGTTACATAGAATCAGTTTAACATACGGATGTGAATCCTGGACAATTAGTAAACAGGCGAACAAATTCATGGAAGCCTTAGAGATGTGTTTTCATAGAAGAATGCTGAAATTTAATTGGCCAGCCAAAATGAGCAATCTGGACATTTGAGGGAAGCTGAGTCACAAAGACAACTTATCACAAACATCAGAAAGGGGCAGTCATCGGGTTTTTTTTTTTTTTTTGGGGGGGGGGGGGGGCACTTTATGGGTAGACAAAAACTGGAACATGTGACAACCGGAAAGATTTGCGGAAAGAGAGATAGAGAAAGACAGCGGGAGAAGATTATTGACAGTTTGGTGTCATGGCACGGAAGGGGGTCAACACACGAATTGTTACATGCCGTCGGAGATCGCAATTTATGGAGAGGCATGAACGCATACGGCCCGCCGGGGGTCATGTTGCGGCCCGCCGGGGGTCATGTTGCGGCCCGCGGAGTGGGAAACGACGATGTGGTCGAAGCTGTAGCACGCTTGCTTGTTTACGTTAATTAACAAAAAAAAATTAGGTGCGTGGCCCGGCAGGAAATATTATTTCTGAAATTTGGCCCGCCTGCTGAAAAGGTTGGCCACCCCTGATCTAAAGTCTTACCCAGGGGGCTGTCATGTTTTCTTAGAATGAAGAACTACTTTGACCCAACATAAAATGGGAAATCGATCATTTATTAACATTTTCTGTAAGGAAAAGGTGGAGTGGAAGGGAACAAGCCACCCCAGCACACTATCCGGTGACCTAGAGTGTGTAACACATTCTTATAGGCCGAGAGATAAGACATAATAGGTAGCCTATCTTTTCATCCTTTGGCCAGCGACGAGCCCACGCGCCCCACTGTGCTCATATGGGCTGTATTGTTAATGACTGAGTTTTTGAATATATTGCCGTTCCAAGTTTTCTCTGTGGAGTTCATGCAACATAACACGTAAATACAAAACTTGGAAAGACTAGGGCGTCGTTCGCGTTTTACTGTGTTCTTATCACTGAGTCAGATATGACTGAGCTACCGTATGACAGTAGACGGTACTACCTGCTTTCTGTCAGCGCCGAATGTTGGGCGGCGCTCACCAAACCCGACACCCCACATTGTGCCAACGGCTTCGGGCGGAAGAGCGCAATTGGGAGGGTACTAGCCTTATCCTGGTGCGAGGAAATGCAACCCAAAGACAAAATAAGTCATGGCAGGGCAGACCAGGCCCTAAGCCTTGGTTGGCAGCTGGTCTAGGATCGAAGCTCCGACAGGCGGACAGTTAGAGCATTGCTTTGCTGATCCGGCAGCTTCTGCAGCTTGTCTTGTTCCAGATGTATAGATGTTAACTTTCCTCTGGAGTGAACTAGGCATGCCGAGAGAGGGATCATGCTGCATGGGCAACACATGGTTTCTTTATTTTAGCCCAGGCTTTGTGCTATGGAGAGGCAATAACTCCATCCCTGGTCTTAACCGGTCTCGGAATCAAAGCGAGAGGCAACTGTTACGGGTTATAAGTCCTTGTCAGTTGGCGTAGACATGGGGCGCCACGCGTTGCCTCTGACGGTGGGAGACACCTACAGGTGTCACTGATCAGCTACCGCCCGCCTCAAGCTGGGCAGCCCCCGGCCAATTGGGTGCTGATCCGCCACAGCCTGCCTGCTTCAATGGGTGCTTGGGGCTCGGACAAAATCTGAATCGCAGGCTATAAAAACAATGCACCAGGTACTAATAAAAAGAATAATAGAAACCTCAAGCTACGGCTTGCAACCTGGAACGTGAGAACCATGTGTCCAGGATTTTCCACTGACTTGACAAATATTGACGATGTTAGAAAAACGGCTGTGATTGATGCTGAACTCAATCGTCTTAACATTGATATTGCTGGCCTGCAGGAGACTCGCCTCGCTGAGGAAGGGTCACTCAGGGAAAACAATTACACCTTTTTTTGGAAGGGAAGAGGGCAGGCAGAAAAAAGGCAACACGGTGTGGGCTTTGCAGTGAAGAATTCGCTACTGGGAATGATTGATATCCCAGCTGGAGGTAATGAAAGATTATTATCACTGCGCTTGGCAACCTCTTGTGGATTTGCCACCATTCTCACTGCATATGCACCGACACTCACTTCCTCTGATGATGTGAAAGATACGTTCTATGAGCAGCTAGACTCTGCGATCAAGGCAGTTCCAAAATCCGACTACATTTATATGCTCGGTGATTTCAATGCTCGTGTGGGCAAGGACTCGAGTTCATGGCCAGTGTGCCTTGGAAAATACAACATCGGTCGCATGAATGATAATGGGCAAAGGCTGCTGGAGCATTGCACTAGAAATGACCTATGTATTACAAACTCCTTTTTTAAAACAAAAGAGATGCATAAGGTCACATGGAAACATCCACAATCCGGCCATTGGCATCAGCTGGACTTCATTATCACACGGAGACAACATCTGAACCATACATCATTAACTCGAAGTTACCACAGTGCTGACTGTGATACAGATCATTCTTTGGTTGTTGCAAGGGTTAGACTGAGACCAAAGAGAATCTACACAGCTAAACACAAGTCTAGCCCCAGGATTAATATTATTAACACTCACGATCCTGGAAAGTGCTTTGAATTTCAACAGCAACTTGAGGACGCTTTCAATGATACATCAGAAAATTGTATAGTAAATGATAAATGGAGTAAACTTAAGGAAACTATTTATAAAACAGCGGTAGGGGTTTACGGCACTGTGGATCATAAGAGGCAGGACTGGTTTGCGGCAAACAGCCAGATACTGCAGCCCTTGATTGATAAAAAGAAGATAGCTCTCTTAAGAAACAAGGAAAGACCAACGCGTAACACTCTGAGTGAGCTGAAGCAAGCGAGGAAGGATGTACAAAAGGCTGCCAGGCAGTGTGCGAATGACTATTGGATCAAGTTATGTGAGTCCATTCAAATCGCAAGTGATAAGGGAAACATCAGAAGCATGTATGAAGGGATAAAGAAAGCCTGTGGTCCAATGATCAAAAGAAGTGCACCGCTGAAAACCTTGACTGGAGAAATCATCACTGATAAGAAACAGCAGATGGATAGATGGGTCGAGCACTATTTAGAGCTTTACTCAAGTGAGACCAAGCTGGCGGATGATGCCCTCAACGCCATAGAGGCCCTGCCAACTCTTGACCACCTGGAAACACTTCCCACTATAACAGAAGTTAAGTGTGCTATAAATGAGCTTGCATCTGGCAAGGCTCCAGGTAAGGATGGGATTCCAATAGAGGTGATCAGGAGTGGGCAAGACACCCTCGCTCTACAGATCCACCAGCTAATAGAGCTATGCTGGCGAGAAGGACAAGTCCCACAGGATTTCAAAGATTCAAACATCATAACGCTGTACAAGAACAAGGGAGATCGGAGCGACTGCAACAACTATAGGGGTATCTCACTTCTGTGTATTGTTGGGAAAGTATTTGCCAGAATTGTCCTGCGCAGACTTCAAGTCCTGGGAGATCAAGTCTACCCCGAATCACAGTGCGGCTTCCGTCAGAACCGGTCTACCATTGATATGATATTCTCATTGCGACAGATGCAAGAAAAATGCCGGGAACAAAATCAGCCACTGTTTATTGCCTTCATCGACCTCACAAAGGCATTCGATTTGGTCAGTCGTGAGGGTCTGTTCAAAGCACTAAAGAAGATTGGCTGTCCACCAACTCTTCTGTCCATTGTGGAATCGTTCCACACAGGCATGAAGGGTATAATCAAGTTTGATGGCTCAACTTCAGAAGAGTTTGAAATCAAGAGTGGAGTTAAGCAAGGTTGTGTACTATCCCCCACCCTCTTTGGGATATACTTTTCACTTCTACTGAAATATGCCTTTCGTGATCAGGATGACGGTATATACATTCACTCACGCTCAGATGGTGGCCTCTATAATGCTCAGAGATTGAAGGCCAAGACCAAAATTAGCAGGGTACTAATCAGAGAGTTGCTTTTTGCGGATGATGCTGCGATTACGACCCACTCTGAGGAAGAATTACAACATCTACTATCTGCATTCTCCAATGCTTGTTCTGAATTTGGTTTAACAATTAACAAAAAGAAGACACAGATTATGTCACAAGGTGCACATGGTGTACCATCAATCTTTATTGACGACGCCGAACTGGAGATAGTAGACCATTTTACATATCTTGGATCAGAGGTAAATAGCAAATTATCCCTCGATCAGGAAATCAACATCAGGATTGGCAAGGCAGCAACAACAATGAACATGTTAGCAAAAAGAGTCTGGGAGAACAGGAAGCTTACTGCCAAAACAAAAGTCCTCGTCTACCAAGCCTGTGTCCTTAGTACTCTTCTTTATGGCAGTGAAACCTGGACAACTTACTCACGCCAAGAGAAACGTTTAAACAGCTTTCATATGCGGTGTCTGCGAAGAATACTTGGTATTAAGTGGCAAGACAAAATCACAAATACTGAAGTATTGGAAAGATCAGGTTGTGTGACGGTGTATTCCATGCTCAGTCTTCGTAGACTTAGATGGATAGGACACGTTAGGAGGATGGATGATGGTAGAATACCAAAGGACATCTTTTTTGGTGAATTACAGACGGGTAGGAGATCTCAGGGTCGGCCTCTACTACGATACAAAGATGTGTGTAAGCGGGACATGATTGATACAGGCATTGATAATGCACAATGGGAGCACGTCGCCGCTGAACGTGTTGCATGGAGGGCAACTATCAGAAATGGAATAAAGACAAAGGAGAAAATGATTGCAGATAAAGCACACACAGAGCGTGAGAGACGTAAGATGGTGCAAAATGGTGGAAATGACCATGTTTTCACATGCACCTACTGTGGGCAAACATTTGCAGCAAGAATTGGCCTTACCAGCCACACTCGCCACCGCCATGGATCGTAGTTATTGCCATATGACAGTTATTAAGCCTTTTTGAAGCACAATGTACCAAACTATCGTCTGTCAAGACGGAAAGGTGCCAATGTAAATGTGTTCTTATCTTATTCTGTGCGTATATTACTGTATAACTGTTACTGAGTGCATTATTGTATGCATGTTCCTGTGAGTATAGATTACTGTACACATATGTTACTGTGTGTATAGATTACTGTATGCATGTTACTGTGTGAGAGTCCGCTCCGTGGCAAAAAGGGTTACGGGCGTAGTTCGTAACCCCGTATTCGAAACACAGCTGTGGGTAATTTGGCAGCAGACTGCCTTGCGTTATTTTTTATGAAATGGTATGGGTGCTGGTCGTTCAGAAAGCGATGGCAAACTACTGAACGTAAACTTGCCCAGGAATCATGAACAGCAAAATAATGTTGGGGTTGACTGCTACGTCATGTAAAGGATAGGCAACTAACTTTTTAACTGTGTGAGTATATTACTGTGTAAGAACATTACTGTGCGGATGCATTGCTTTGTGCATGTGTTAGTGCATTGCTTTGTGCATGTGTTAATGTGTGAGTGCATTGCTTTGTGCATGTGTTAATGTGCGAGTACATTGCTTTGTGCATGTGTTAATGTGTGAGTGCATTGCTTTGTGCATGTGTTAATGTGTGAGTACATTGCTTTGTGCATGTGTTAATGTGTGAGCGCATTACTTTGTGCATGTTTAATGTATGAGCGCATTGCTTTGTGCATGTGTTTAATGTGTGAGTGAATTGCTTTGTGCATGTGTTTAATGTGTGAGTACATTGCTTTGTGCATGTGTTTAATGTGTGAGTACATTGCTTTGTGCATGTGTTTAATGTGTGAGTACATTGCTTTGTGCATATGTTTAATGTGTGAGTACATTGCTTTGTGCATGTGTTTAATGTGTGAGTACATTGCTTTGTGCATGTGTTTAATGTTTAAGTACATTGCTTTGTGCATGTGTTTAATGTGTGAGTACATTGCTTTGTGCATGTGTTTAATGTGTGAGTACATTGCTTTGTGCATGTGTTTAATGTGTGAGTACATTGCTTTGTGCATATGTTTAATGTGTGAGTACATTGCTTTGTGCATGTGTTTAATGTGTGAGTACATTGCTTTGTACATGTGTTTAATGTGTGAGTACATTGCTTTGTGCATGTGTTTAATGTTTGAGTGCATTGCTTTGTGCATGTGTTAATGTGTAAGTGCATTGCTTTGTGCATGCGTTACTATGTGAGTGCATTAATGTGTAAATACACTATTGTGTGTTGCTGTGTGAGTAGATTACTGTGTGTGTATTAGGTAAAGGCACAACACCACTTCTGACCAACATTCTACAATGATACACACCAAGGTAAAGTTAGAACATCACTTTTGACCATATTCAATGCTGGCACATACCAAGGTAACATCAAAATACTACTTTTGACCAACAGTCTACAATGATATACATCAAAGTAAAGTGAAAACACCACTTTTGACCATATTCAATGCCAGCACATACCAAGGTAAAGTCAAAACACCACTTCTGACCAACAGTCTACAATGATACACACCAAGGTAAAGTGAGAACACCACTTTTGACCACAATCAACGCTGGCACACACCAAGGAAGTCAAAACACCATTTATGGAAGTGAATCCAAAGTCATAATGTTACATTGAATACATACCAATAAATAAAATAGTTACACAATTACAATACCAAAGTGCCTGCAATCCAACACTCACTCCATGCATCCATCTAGTTATCCAGTGCCACTGTAATTATCTACATTTTGCACCATTCATTCAGTATCATCATCATCAAGTGCTTTTCCAACTGGCATGGATGATCATGCCCCTCGTCAAATTGTGATCTCCGACAGCATGGATCAATTTGTGTGTTGCCTCCTTCCATGCCGTCACACAAAACGGTCCAGAATTTTCTCACGCTGTCTTCCTCTATCTCTCTTTCCACAAATTTCTCCACTATCACATATTCCAGTTTTGTCTTCTCATAATGTGGCCAAAAAGTGCCTTTTTCCGATGTTTGTGATAAGTTGTCTTTGTGATATATCCCCCATCAAAATGTTCACATTACTCTGTTTAGCTGTCCCAGGAATTTTCAGCATTCTTCTACACAATCTGATCTCCAAGGCTTCTGGGGACTTTTCACCTATTCAGGTATATATACTTGGATTCTGGGTACTATACATATCACTGAACATACAAACATATCAAGTTATGGTATTACACAACCAAAGATAGTGCACTCAGAGCAAACGTATAAATGTCCCCAGTCTCCCTCAGCAGAGACGAGATTTCTGTGCTGATCAATGCAGTCACAACCTATTTGTGGGCACATCTGATGCCCCCCTCACAACACCCCAGTCAACCGTGACCTCTAGCACAGTGGTTCTCAACCTTTTCTGGCCCGTGCCCCCCTTCACCATATTTTCAGAACGTCATCCCCCCCCCCCCCCTTTTTCGTACTTCCTACCTAAAAATTTGGCCCGTGCCCCCCCTTCGCCATATTTTCAGAACGCCATTCCCCCCTTTCGTATTCCCCACCAGTTGAGAACCACTGCTCTAGCAACTCCATTTCTTTCATTATTGGGAAATCCTAGAGGTTATTGAAAAGCTATGTGAAACAAACATTCAGGTATTGATTAGCACTCACAAAAGTAGAGATTTAAAAAATGCTACACAAACTACTGAATGTAAACTTGCCAAGCAATCACAGTCAAAAATCCGTTTGAGCTGACTGCCACGTCCTATAAAGGATATGCAACTAAACTAGAAAACATTATAACAATTAAAAGCTATAACAACAGCAGCAGAATGTCAACTTATTGCCTCCAAAGGACGGAAATGCCTCGCTGTAGGAACAAGTGAACTTCAACGCAATCAACCAGGCACCCGTTAAAATTGTGTCACTGCTAGCCAGGTCCATCGTCCACCTAAACTTACACCTATGGAATATGAACAAACCTCGCATCTAGCCATTGCGCTGCAGTTCCTACAGCAAGGCAATTTCATCTGGTGGTAGCAGGCTTGAATCCTGGTCCCCGGGAAGGTTAACCCGGTCAACAAATGCCAGCAGAAGTCAGATGTGTCAGCCTAAAAGCGCAAGAACGCAGCTCTGCTGTAAACAGGCACAACACAATCACGTCCAGTCAAAAAAAAATCAGGATGAACGCAGAAGAAGAAGAAGAAGAAGAAGAAGAAGAAGAAGAAGAAGAAGAAGAAGAAGAAGAAGAAGAAGAAGAAGAAGAAGAAGAATAATAATAATCCTGGTGTGGTCACTACAGCTTACAACTATTATCTTGCCTAGCTTCTGTATATTATGTATATTACAAAGGAACCAACCAATCAGTTCTCTTCTTTAAATGTTCATAATATACTAGACACAGCTTTACAGTCTAATGTGTTTGCTATTTTACATATGCTGGGTTAATATACAATGCTAATACCTGTGGTGTTGTATCAATGTCTAGACACAAATTCTGTCCATATTCCATAGAAATTCTGTAGATATTCCATAGAAATTCTGTAGATATCCCATATAAATTCTGTAGATATACAATTCTGAGACCTGTGGTGCTGTATAAATGTCTAGATAGAACTTCTGAAGATATTCCACTATAAATTATGTAGATATCCCCATAGGAATTCTGCAGATATCCCATAGTTTTGGATTCAGGATGATAGACAGACCAGGCCAATGAAGACATCGAGGTGCATCAAAGTATGCTTGTTCCTATAGCAAAGCTGACATTGTCATTTGGAGGCAAATGGTTTGAATCTCAAAGTAGTAACTATAAATAAAATTCTGCTTGATATTCTAGGCAATTGTGCCCTCAGTAGTGTCCCATTGCTATCTGAACAAGAAGTCAACATTTATGTCCGACTTAATGCTGGTGTAGGGGTTGAACCACCCACCTACCCTTCAGCTGAACGGAAGTTTAAGAGTGAGTGCTCTTATCCTTTGGACCACTCAGATGTCTGTAGTCATCATAGTTTCAATAATTATACTGTCTAGTGTGTCTTCTAATCTCTACGTCCTTCCTCTACTTCTATGAGTGCCGATCAATATGTCTATATTTATTTCTCAAGTCTAGTCATACTGTTTCATGTACTGAGCTAACAAGTTAATTATGCATGGTAATTCAAATTATATTAACAATGTATAAGCATTCAATTAATTTTCCACATTCAAATTACTGTAACCTGCACAACCATATATAATTCAAATTACCTCAAATTGCATTCTTCCTTCAATTAATTATCCAAAATACATTCTCCATTTAATTACTTATCGTAAATATACAAACAGTGAAGGACCCTTGTGTCACCACGAGGCATACTGTCCACACAGTGCTAGCCCCATGTCTATTTATTTCATCTGAATGTTGTCCATGCAATTACTTAACTAATTTACTTCAATGTATTCTAATTGTGCGTTGTCCATGCAATTATTTAACTAATTTGATGTATTCTAATCCAGCATTGTCCATGCATTTACATATCTAATATAACGGAATGAATTTTAATTGTGCTTTGTCTATGCAATTACATAACTAATTTAATTTCATGTATTCTAATTCAGCATTGTCCATGCATTTACTTATCTAACGGAATGTATTATTCTAATTGAGCATTATCCATGCAATTACTTATCTAATTTAAATGAATGCTGAGGAGGAAATCCCAGCACCCATGAACTGAATGGTTTGATGAGCATTGAGGGTAATCTGATTACAAACTACCTAATATGCAAATGATGGCATTTCGTTGATGTCACATGGGGTGAAAAAAAAAGATCACTTTCTTTTCACCTACTTATGTGACAATCTGTGTGGCAGCAGGGCTTAATGAGCTTTCATTTAAATTTATCTCTATATTTATTACTCATCCACGTTTCTCAAGCCTGGCCTTACTGTTTCATGTACTGAGCTAACAAGTTAATTATGCATTATAAGTCAAATTATATTAACAATGTATAAGCATTTAATTAATTTTCCACATTCAAATTACTGTAACCCTGCACAACCAAATATAATTCAAATTACCTCAAATTGCAATCTCCCTTCAATTACTTATTACACACACATTCGCCATTCAATTACTTACCCAAAACACATTCTCCATTCAATTACTTATAAAAAATGCAAAATGCATTCTTCATTCAATTACTCATCCAAAATATTCCTCATTCAATTACTTATCCAAAACACATTCTCCGTTCAATTAGTTATCCATAACCCATTCTCCATGCAATTACTTGTCCAAAATGCATTCTTCATTCAATTACTCATCCAAAATATTCCCCATTCAATTACCTATCCAAATAAATATACAAACAGTGAAGACCCTTTGCCTCATGAGGCATTCTGGCTATACGGTGCTAACCCCATGTTTATTTATTTTATCTTAACGTTGTCCATGCAATTACTTAACTAATTTATTTCAATGTATTCTAATTGTATGTTGTCCATGCAATTACTTGACTAATTTAATTCATGTATTCTAATTGTACGTTGTCCATGCAATTACTTTAATTCAATGTATTCTAACTGTACGTTGTCCATGCAATTACTAAACTAATTTAATTCATGTATTTTAATTGTACGTTGTCCATGCAATTACTCAACTAATTTAATTCAATGCATTCTAACTGTACGTTGTCCATGCAATTACTCAACTAATTTAATTCTTGTATTCTAATTGTATGTTATTCATGCAATTACTCAATTAATTTAATTTAAAGTATTCTAATTGTATGTTCTCCATACAATTACTCAATTAATGTAATTCATGTATTCTAATTGCACGCTGTCCATGCAATTGCTCAACTAATTTAATTAATGTATTCTAATTGTACGTTGTCCATGCAATTATTTAACTAACTTAATTTGATGTATTCTAATTCAGCATTGTCCACGCATTTACATATCTAATATAATGGAATGTATTATTCTAATGGAGCAATTACTTATCTAATTTAAATGAATGCTGAGGAGGAAATTCCAGCACCCATGAGCTGAATGGTTCGATGAACAGTGAGGGTAATCCGATTACACACTACCTAATATGCAGATGGCGGCGTTTCGTTGATGTCACATAGGGGTGAACAAAAGATCCTTGTCTGTTCATCTATAAATATATATATAAAAATCTGTGTGGCAGCAGGGCTTAAAGCGATTGCGTTAAAATTGCCGGTGCCCTGATGGTGAGGTAGGGGGTCATTTCCCACACTGGTCAGTTGGACTACCACGTTGACTTCCTGCTCACAAAGCAATGGTCAATTTGCCGAGAAAATCAGCCTGGGGTTGGGGGTTGATTGTAACAATCTGCACAGGACATGCAACATTAAAACAATATGTATACTGTGAAAAAACATCTTCATAAGCACATCTACAGAGTACTGTGTATCCAACTGTAGCACATACATACAGACGTCTAAAGTATACTGTGTATCCCACTGTAGCACATGCAGATACATAAAGTGTACTGTGTATCCCACTGAGCACATACATACAGACATCTAAAGTGTACTCAGACATCTAAAGTGTACTCAGACATCTAAAGTGTACTATGTTATCTTGCTGTAGCACATACACACATCTAATGTTTACTGTGTACATACAGATGTCTAAAGTGTACTGTGTATATCACCGAGGCACATACATACATATCTAAAGTGTACTGTGTTATCTCCACTGTAGCACATACATACAGATGTCTAAAGTGTACTGTGTATCCCACTGTAGCACATCAAATTACTGTAATCCTGCACAACCCAATCTAATATAATTCAAATTTCCTCAACTTGCATTCTCTCGTCAATTACTAATCCAAAATACATCCTACACTCAATTACTTATCCAAAATACATCCTCCATTCAATTACTTATCCAAAATACATTCTCCATTCAATTACTTATCCAAAATGCATTCTTCATTCAATTACTTATCCAAAATGCATACTCCATTCAATTACTAATCCAAAATGCATACTCCATTCAATTACTAATCCAAAACACATTCTCCATTCAATTACTTATCCAAAATACATTCTCCATTCAATTACTTATCCAAAACGCATTCTTCATTCAATTACTTATCCAAAATATACAAATGGTGAAGGACCCCTTTGTCTCACCACAAGGCATACTGGCTATACATTGTTAGCCCCATGTTTATTTATTTCATCTGAACGTCGTCCATGCAATTACTTAATTTACTTCAATGTATTCTAATTGTTCGTTGTCCATACAATTACTTAACTATTTAATTTAATGCATTCTAATTGTGTGTTGTCCATGCAATTTCTTAACTAATGTAATTCGATGTATCCTAATTGAGCATTCTCCATGCAATTACTTATCTAATATAACCAAACGTATTCTAGTTGTGCACTGTCCATGCAATTACTTATCTAATTTAAATGAATGCTGAGGAGATGATCCAAGCAGTTATGAACTAAATGGTTTGATAAGCAGTGAAGGTAAACTGATTACAAACTACCTAATATACAAATGGTAGCTTTTTATTGGTCAGAATGTTTCCCATCAGGCAAAGATAAACTTTTGCCAAGGAGATTGTTGTTCCCACAGAAATAAGAAAATAAAATAATGAGGATCAGTCCCTGACTAGAAACACAGAATATTAATTGCGCGCACACACACATGCACACACACACACACACACACACACTTGTCTGAATAAGATTGTCAAGCTACTTGCTACATTACACCAAGCCAGAATCTGCTACACTTCTAGCACGACTTTTCTGAAATGTCACTATCACAAAGCCATTTTCTTTTGGTTCAGGTTCCACTGCACTAGGGTATCTCCATGAGTGCCCCAGTCTCCCCCGATATATCACACAGGGAGAATTTCAGCACAGTGCACAAACTCTATAGCCCTAGCAAGAATCCAATATGTTTCAGGTTTCTCTCTATGCAGTCTCCATGGTGAAGTGGTTACGCCACTTGTCTCCTGCTCTGAAGGTTGTGGGTTAAGAGTCCAACCTACGTTGTTCGGTTCGCAAGTGCAATTTTCTTGGAAACTCATGGGGGGATCATCACTAGAGCTACAAAATTCATGCTTTGTGCGACGCTTTCAGCAGACCATCCCTTAGAAAGAAACCAAGCCATATGGGATAAAACCCACTGCAAATAAGCCCACCCTCTTGCCTTTTGAACCCGTTTAAACCCTTCCCTTTACACATGTGTATTATCTTTACATATTTACATTATAAATTCCTGTGCATGGCGACTCCACATTTACATAAATACAGACAAGTAAACATCGGTTCCTGGCCTCCATGCAGGTTTGGTATATGATACTGGTCCCATATTTGTACAGACTTGATGGGTCATGAGGTCAATATCTTGCTGGCTGCTTTTACGTCCCAGATCATTTCCTGGTACCCACTTATGGCTGGGTTGGTATCGGATCTCAGGTTAATTTTAATTCCTGTATACAATTATTGATAGTGCCTCGGTCCTCAACCAACTAAAGCTTGTACACTTGTTCATGATTGCTTTGATTCTGCAGCTAGTTTTCCAATAAAAATTTTTTTTGGGGGGGGGGGGGGGGGGGGGGGGGGGGGGGGGGTGTGTTTGCTATAAATTATTGAATTTAAAAAAAAAAACATGATTTTTTTCCAATACGGGTACAGAGTTAATCACTGGACAATATTGCCAAGAATATACTTAAAATTACAAGACAGAAAATTATTTACACATACAGTGTTGAATGATCCCTGACAAAGACACAAAAATGAGCAGTTCAAATTCAAGGAAGATTCATTTTGATCCGAGAATCCAATTGTCTAGGTAACCAGGCGGTCAAGGCTTTAAGTGGCAGCAGGAAAAGGAAGTTATGTCAGTCACGCCACACTCATGCAGCGACTCCGACTTCTAGAAATCCATCCTGGCATGTCAGACATAGCTTGTGGCTTCTATACAATCGTCAACAAAAACTGGCTTATCTACACGCCGCTCCCCTCGGATCTGACCTATATTTATATGACCATCCTCACTTGGTTTAGGTCGTGCTGCAAGACCAGAACCCAGATTGCTTCGGTCCTGGGAGCTAGGTAACGGTGAGCCACCAACCCCTGCAGGCAAGGACTGTCGTTTTCTGTTATGATTGCCATTAAGAGCTGGCCGGCTGGTAAATGAGAGCTCATTACTCAGCCCAGACCTACTTCCAGGGTGATAACCATTTGATGATGAGTTGCTTACCTTTGTTATATTCAATGGCTCACAGTTACCTTCCCCTCGGGGCAGTTTCCGTGCAGTGCTGACCGCTGCTTGTATGTGACTATCCTGACCAACAGAGACCCTGCGAGTGCTGCATTCTGTTTCATGAATATGTAAATCAGCCAACCCGCTCTGGTCATCAAAATTTAGGTCATGCCCAAATCCAGATCTGGCACCTTTTCCGGCCACACCAAAGTCATTTGTGGCCAGCAGTGATCTAGGAAAATTAACATCTAAACGCTTCTCATTGGCATGCATGTCCGGAGCGGCTAAAGATTTCGGCCGGGACTTGTACCGACTGGGGCTGGAGATGTGGCAGGCTTTCTCTCCTACAGATGACTGTCTTCTATGGCCACTTTTCTTCCTGACATCCCCTTTTCCCTGGACAGTTGCATCTGGTCCACCAGCTGCAAGATGACTAGGGGATGATGAATTATCAGCAACAGCTTTCAGACAACTTGGCGGCTGGTTTAAGTCATTTATAGCAGTCCCAGTGAAGAAAGCCTGGTTACAACAGCAGGAAGTCGCCTGAGGATTCCAAGGCCCGTACATCTGATGCTGGTACATTGAGGATGTGGCTAGTCCCTCCCCTGCAACACTCCTATAGATATCAGCATTTCCATAGATGGCAGTTGTGTCCCCTGCAGACCTGCTCATGACCCTATTGCAATTAAGATTGTCACACAAACGCACATGCTGCCGGCCCGCACCCGAATGGCCTCGGTGTTTCTTATCTACAGGTCTTGCCACTCTCAAAGCAGCTACTTCTTTCTCCTTTGCAGCAGCATCAGATTTGTGGACAGGACTTCCATCTTTGCTCTTCTCGCTGCTTTTGACACCGTGATGTTTTGGGCTGGACGATGTATGTCTGGCTGCATTACAGCACTGGGGACCTGAACAGTTCTTGTCTTTAACTCTTTTCTTCTTCAGTTTCTTTTGCACCTCATGACTCTTCCCAGATTTGGCTAGATTGCCTGGGTCTTCCTGAGCTGGCATAAGGAGTGTTTTGCCAGTCTGAGCAGAGATGAATGCTGGGATGGGTGGAATGTTGATTGACTGTGTCATCCTGTCTCCCTCATACAACAGAGGGACATCTTTGACAGCCAAGTTTTTATCGACCTCTGTTAGAGAATTGAAGTTGTAACTGCTGCCCTGCCAGCTGTCTCCCTGCTGAAGCATGTCTGCTGGGTAGCTCAGGATGTCACCACAGGACGAGAAGATGGAGCTGTTGGAGATGGACTGAGGATGAGAGGAAGTGCTGTTGCTGTTACAGGAAAATGCTGCTGTTGTGACCAGGCCCAAAGAAGCCGCATCACTGTTTTCTATGGGAAGTGTGACACCAGGCTGTGGATACTGTGAGCTGAAGGCCACTTGTTGCTGATACCCAAGGTCACAGAGCTCATTAAAACTACCTGGATGACTTAATGTAGTCTCTTCATGCATCCCCGGCATGCACAGCCCAGGGCCATCAACCAGCGGTAGCATAGACCTTCCTGAAGCAACAGACTCATGGTAATGGGATGGCCTAGTCCTGGGTGAGTTGTGGTTGACTGGAGAACAAAAATCTACGGACATCATCCTGGCGTCATTCTCAAAGGGGTCACCAGATTTCAGTTTCTTCTCTCCAGTTTCAGAACATACAGAAAACATGGACGCTTGTGAGGCCCCAGACTGGGATCTCCTCAAGGCTCCAAGACTGTATGCAGAAACATTGGGAGGACTAGGTGATGGAGAGGTGCTGGAGGTAGCAGAGGCCGAAGCTGTAGTAAGAAGGGGAGTGATGTTGACATAGGAAGCTGCTGAGGAAGTGCTGTAAACCACAGCTGAGGTTACAGGGGTCAGGTTACCTGAGAAGGGGAAGACCACTTGACAAGGACCTGGAAACTCATGGGGCAATGCCACCATCATATGCTCTAATGCTGCTTCTGTCTGTTCAGCGTTTCTTCCTTGTAGATTCATGATCTCTAACTTACTTGCAGTTTCCCGGTGAGCTTCTACTCGGCCGTCTTTAATACTCTGCACTACTGCTGGTGTATCTTTATTATTTGCAAAAAAGTTTCCCTGTTGCCCTGCAGAAAACATTTGTGGACTAGCTTGTGAGTAACATGAGCTCTGCCCATCAGGACATTCTCCCGTTCTGGCAACAACTGTGGGATAGCCGGATCTTTGAAAGGACTGCAAGGATACAATGCCACTAGTTGGTGTGTGATCTCTATGGTCAGATGCAGAGGAAGTTAAAGGATTGGAACATATAAAAGAAGCTAGAGATTGCTGAGGTTCATTTCTGGGATGAGTGGAAGAGGATGAGCTTGATGAGGTAAAAATTGGACCTGTGGTTACATGAGATGATATTGGTTTAGCTGCATGAAGGCTGGTTTCTCTTGTGCAAATGGCATCTCTAAATGTATGCCCAGCTGTGTGGGGAATGCTCAAACTTGAAGTTGAGGTTGTAGAACACTGAGAAACAAAGGCCCTGTTTGAAGTGGATGCAGATTTTGATGAAGACATTGTGTCATTATGAGCTGGGTTGACCTTTTGATCCGAGGCCGACAGTTGTAGAGGGGGCAAATGTCTACATAAATCATCATGAAACTGCTGTCTATGGATGGGGTTGAGCAGGAAGTCATCCACATGCAATGCAGATCTATCTGGAGGACTGCTGCTGTGTCCGCTACTGGAGGCACCTGGTGTGGTAGTGCTGGTTGTGGAGCTGCCAACTGTGGCGCTGGCCGTGTGTATCTGGTCATACTGTTCTGAGCTGTTGGAGCTGCTCGTGCTGGGACTGACAGTCCCCAGGGTGTAGGTGGCCTGGCCCGTGTCAAAGCTCAGACATAACGTGTCTGGGAACCCACTACTGTAGGGTCTTGAGGCTACATTCTTGACCACAGCCTGGCAGTGGGGACTTCCAGCTCTTGCGCGTGGGCTCTGCTCATTTCTGGGAACTGTTGCATAGTGTGCTGACATGCTGTACTCCGACACTGGTCGGCGCCAGTTCTTCATTTTCCAGCTATCCCGTCGGAAAATGTTGGAGAAACGTTGAAATGCTGTAGCTGTTGGTACTGTGTGCACTCGCGAACCGTTTGGTGTGAATGATGTGTTGAACTGACCTCTGTTTGGGGACCTCTGTTGCCTGGCCTCTGACCTGACTCCCTGGAGGTCATGTCCAGCATGTGCTTCTATCCAGGTATGCCAGCCGGAGCTGTAGCAAACCATATCTGACCCCGGCGAGATGACCACCCCGAGACCCTCAACCACATCAGTACTGGCATAGGCTGGAAGAGTGTTCGCAGGTCTTAAATTATCACTGCCATCTCCTTGTCCGCGTCCTGTTTCAAACGATCTGCACTGGGGATCCACCCGATTTGTTACGTCACTTTCCACCTGTGGGTTATTCCTTGAACTTGTCCTCCTGCTAGTTGAAAAGTTGCTCTGGACAGCACGCCCAGTGCCAGAAGATGAATTCACGCCTCTGATCTGATTTCGGTTCTCATCCGCGTGGGTGATGTTATTGTGGCTGATCTCATGGTAAGGAGGTGGCTGCTCCCCAGGTAGAATCTGTGGAGGTTTTGGGGGTGAGTATGGTGGAGGTGGGTCTGTGTACGGAGGACATTCCACAGACATAAAACTATCTGGAATATATGGGTCACTGTCAGTGTCCTCGGTCTGGCCTTGGTGAGACTGAGCTTCAAATCCTGTGGACAGATACAAATAAATCTGTAATTTACAAAGAATTACTTATTGTTCCTGTCAGAGACCTAAATGTAGACGTAGACGCAACAGACTGAGCCGACAGGACAGGCATAGAGGAAAGACAGTCAGTCGACAGGGACTTGAATGCAAGACAGATATGAAAGCGCAGGGACAGGTCAAGACTGTTGACAGACACCCAAACCTGAGGTCAGGGAAAGTTAGATTGCAACGTAGTACAGACTCGACACGCACAGACTAAAGGGAGATCAGGCGAGAAACACGTGGACATTGGACACATGGTAGAAACGACTGGACAAGGGACCAGAGAGACGGTGTGAGAGGAGCGACTTGGACAGACGTGCTAGAGAGGACTGATTGTATCTGACATGAGAGACGAGTGAAAGCTATTATGAGTGAAAGCTATTACGATTGACAAACTATATAATTGAGAAAAGAAGTGTGTATAATTAAGTGGGACAGTGACGACTTGTATGCAGCTTGAGTGAAATGGCTAGACTATGCTAGCAGATTGAGTGCTTGTTCATAGATGGCTGAGTGTGCATACTTGTATTGAGACTATGTTTTGAGTACCGACACGATTATGTTACGCTGGTACTTCATTTGTATAGCGAGCGCTATGTGATATTATTGTTGACGCTCAAGGAAATAAACGTTCCCGACTGGGACGGACCAAGAGCCTGTCTCTGTGTGCAGTTCTTTTGGTGAGAAAGTATAATTTACCTGTCAGCGACCAGCGTATGCATGAATCATTAACGCTAGGTCTATGACAGGTCCCTTGTGTTTCCTCTTCTACTCTGGGGTGTAAATGTATCATAAAGTGTTTATTTTTTTTCTCTCTTCTACCCTGAAGTGTAAATGAACCATAAAGTCTTGTTTACATTTCAACTCTTCTACCCTGGTGTGTAAATGAACCATAAAGTCTTGTTTACATTTCAACTCTTCTACCCTGGTGTGTAAATGAACCATAAAGTCTTGTTTACATTTCAACTCTTCTACGCTGAAGTGTAAATGAACCATACAGTCTTATTTACATCTCAATTCTTCTACCCTGATGTGTAGTTAGTTAGTTAGTTAGTCGACAGATCATCCTCTCATTGCACATCGAACCATTCAGTCCATAAGTGCTCGGATCCCCTCCTCAGCAAATCCCGCAGCGTGTAGCGGCTAACGACACCAGTTCTGTGTTGGTTTATCAATCTACTTTGGCTTCCTGCGTAGTGTTCTTGTTTGGCCACCCCTCTTTTAATTTGCTGTTCTCGCAGTCTGGCCATGGTTGTAGATTCACAGTCATCACTTGGTTCACGCAAAAGTCTTACTTCTCGTAGAGTATTCAGAATGTCAGCCTGGTCCATGGCGCGCCCGCCCTCCACTGTAGCCTCACCTGCGAGCTTGTCAGACCGCTCGTTTCCTTGTACTCCCGCATGCCCTGGCACGAAGATGAAACTAATCTTTGCCAGCCGAGACCGCTCCAGAGACAGCAACCATTCTCTTCGGATCGACCCCTCCTCTATCCTCTTGATCATGTTCATTGAGTCGCTAAGGAAACATGCCCTAGTGAATGTCTGTGTCTTTAGCCATGTTATTGCTTTACTTACTGCCATGAATTCCATAGTCAGGCTACTTGTGGTTTCAGTGAAAGCCCCAGAGTCCTCCTTCACAATTCTCACTCTGGCCCGAAACGTAAAGGCCCATGAGCTTCTCACATGTCGGACAACCGACCATCTGTGTAGATGACAGCATCACCGTCTAGCGAATTCTCGAAAATCAACGCTTGTACTTCAGCCTCCACAGCAGCCGGAGTGTACGTACTTGTATTATATTATATTATATACACACAACATCCACTGCATAGTGAAATTATGAAGGCGAAGGGCAGCAGGTTAAAAAGAGGACAGTCATGGATGGGTCAAGTCGAAGACATTCTTCAACAGGTGTGTTCATTTGAGGACTTAGAACCTGGCGAGGAGTGGGTACAAGTGCCAACAGATTTCTGCACATCCTTTTCAGTTTGCATCCAACTAGATGGAAAATGCAGACCCTGATGTGTAAATATACCATAAAGTCTTGTTTACACCTCAACTCTTCTATCCTGGGATGTAAATGAACCATACAGCCTTGTCCACATCTCGTCTCTTCTACCTTAGAGTGTAAATGTACAATATATCATACAACCTTGTATATATCTCATCTCTCCTATTCTAGGGTGTAAATGTACAATATATCATACAACCTTGTATATATCTCGTCTCTCCTAATCTAGGGTGTAAATGTACAATATATCATACAGCCTTGTATATATCTCATCTCTCCTAATCTAGGGTGTAAATGTACAATATATCATACAACCTTGTATATATCTCATCTCTCCTAATCTAGGGTGTAAATGTACAATATATCATACAACCTTGTATATATCTCATCTCTCCTAATCTAGGGTGTAAATGTACAATATATCATACAACCTTGTTTATATCTCGTCTCTAATACCCTAAGCATCAAGCCAAAAAGACTGCAGCTTTATCCAGGGTGGTCAAAGAAGAATAGTCAACCAACTAAGAACTGGCGTTGTTGGCAGCTACACACTGAGGGAGAAACTAAGATGATCCAAGCACTTGATGTGCAGTGAGGATAATCTGATGACTAACTATTCATACAATTAAAATTTAGTTAATAACGGGACTTGCTGATTTTTATCATTTCAGTCTTGTCCCTGTTGTTGTTCAAGTTGCATTGTTCACATCTTCTGCTTCTTCTTTCAATCTGTATTCCTCATTGGTGCATAGGCAACAATCTCCAACCCACTATGGAACCAGTGATCTCCAACCCACTCCATGGGTCCAGGGTCTTCAACCCATACTATAGGTCCAGGGATCTTCTACCCACACTAAGGGTCAGGGATCTTCAACCCATGCTATGTTTCCAAGGATCTCACACTCACTCAAAGGGCCCTAGAAGCAACTACAGCAAGCTAGCACTTTTATAAATGTGACTCTGATCATCCATGAGCAGACAAATCTGCAACACAGACATTACAACAAAGCAATTCAGCAACACTGACATTACAATAACAAATCTGTAACACTAACATTACAACAAAGCAATTCAGCAACTCTGACATTACAATAACAAATCTGTAACACTGACATTACAACAACAAATCTGTAACACTGACATTACAACAACAAATCCCCAACATTGACATCACAACAAATCTGCAATGAGCAGACAAAACTGCAACACAAGTGGTGAGTAAAATAAGACGTGACAAGCGCAGAACGTTTCAGGGCAGGAAAAAAAGCTGGGAGCAGCCACCGTGGTGGAGTTTCGCGGTGGAGAAGGCTTGGGTGGATAAGCGTAGTGCTGTAAGGAGATGGCAAAATGCCAAGAGCAGAGCTGGTCATCCTAGTCCCTGCTTGCACTTAGAAAGAGAGATGCACACAAAAGTAAGCTATTTCAAAAAACTGGTCAAGGTGGTTAAAAGCGAAAAATGGGCAGAGGTGTGTCAAAGAGTAAGCACAGACAAGTCACTGAAATTGTTCTGGCGACTGCATAAAAGCATGAGTGGTGTAGTCAAGTATAAGAGCATTTCAGACTTCCAAGGTGCTGACCTCACCTGGCAGAGGACTGACGAGGACAAGGGCAAAGCCCTCTTTGAACGCTACCTTGAGCAGGGCAACCAGACAGACATGGGAGGCCGAAATCTGGCCAAGGAGGTCACCTCAGACAGATGCAAGGCCCAGAACACTTCGGAGGAAGACACAGTGACAGTGAAAGAAATCAAGGCTGTGCTTCGACGATCAAAAAACAGTGCTCCAGGTCCTGATGGCATAAGATACGACGACATAAATAGGTGTACCGACAATGAGCTAGAGAAATTAGCAGACATGTACAACAACAGTATAGGGAGTGCTAGCATCAAGGAGGAATGGTTACACAGCTATCTGATTCCCTTGCCGAAGCCTGACAAAGACCACAAAAAAATTCAGGGATATCGAATTATAACCATGCAGAATACAATAGGCAAGCTGCTGGAGAAGGTAATTGCCAGGAAAATATCAAGCCAACTAGAGAGGCAAGGTGTTTTCCCACCTACCCTGGGTGGGTACCGTCCAAAAAGAGAAACCTGGACCAATGCAGCAGTCTTTGCCCAGGATGTCTATGAAGGTTTCCACGCAGGCACTGAAACCGTTGCTGCAGCGATTGATCTTGAGGACGCATACAACAGAGTACCACTGGATTTTTTAATGTTTCAGCTTCTTGAACTAAACGTAAGTCCATTCCTCCTTAGTTGGATCGCTGCAGCCCTCTACCAACGGAAAGTAGTTTTTAGATGTGGCAGTTGGACTTCGGAACCAACAACAATATATCCTGGCCTACCACAGGGATCGCCATTATCTCCGGTACTGTTCAACGCCTACACAGTGAGAATCACCAGTGAGCAGATCACTGGACCTGGCAGGACATTGTCGTATGCCGATGATGTTTTAGTGTATCGTCAGGGTAAGGATAGAGAGGAGGTTGCTGTGGAACTACAAACCGAACTCAATCGCATAAGTACTTGGTGTGATGAAGCTGGGGCAATGGTCAACCCAACAAAGGCAACAGTGACTTGGTTCTCGTTGAATAATCATATTGTCAACAATCCAACACCAACTGTAATGCTGTGTTCAGAGACGGTGGAAAGAACGCAGGCAATGAATTACCTGGGAATACGGTTTGATCGAAGCCTTGCTTATAATGTGCACATAGACCAGGTGATAACAAAGGCCAAGCGGGGTTTGGCAGCGATGCGGGTGATGGCGGCAGCAAACTGTGAGCAGCGCCATCTATGTCTTCTGTACGAGGGGCTGGTCATGTCTGTTTTGGAGTATGCAATGGCAATCCTGACTCTCAGCCATAAGCAGATAGAAAGGATGGAAAGGATACAGAATGAAGCAATGCGCATTATTCTTGGATGTACAAGAGATACAGCATGCAGGGCGATGCGCTACCTTCTTGATTTTCCAACCATTGAAGAGAGAATACAAGTTTGCAGGGCACGCGCCTACCTCAAAATTAACGCAAACACACAACATCCACTGCATAGTGAAATTAGGAAGGTGAAGGGCAGCAGGTTAAAAAGAGGACGGTCGTGGATGGGTCAAGCCGAAGACATTCTTCAACAGGTGTGTTCACTTGAGGACTTAGAACCTGGCGAGGAGTGGGTGCAAGTGCCAACAGACTTCTGCACATCCTTTTCAGTTTGCATCCAACTAGATAGAAAATGCAGACAAGAAAATCCGGATGCTGTTGAGGCTGAAGTACAAGCGTTGATTTTCGAGAATTCGCTAGACGGTGACGCGGTCATCTACACAGATGGGTCGGTCGTCCGACATGTGAGAAGCTCATGGGCCTTTACAGCTCGGGCCGGAGGGAGAATTGTGAAGGAGGACTCTGGTGCTTTCACTGAAACCACAAGTAGCCTGACCATGGAAGTCATGGCAGTAAGTAAAGCAATAACATGGCTCGAGACACAGACATTCACTAGGGCTTGTTTCCTTAGCGACTCAATGAACATGATCAAGAGGATAGAGGAGGGGTCGATCCGAAGAGAGTGGTTGCTGCCTCTGAAGCGGTCTCGGCTGGCAAAGATTAGTTTCATCTTCGTGCCAGGTCATGCGGGAGTACAAGGAAATGAGCGGGCTGACAAGCTCGCAGGTGAGGCTACTGTGGAGGGCGGACGCGCCATGGACTAGGCTGACATTCTGAATGCTCTAGGAGAAGTGAGACTTTTGCGAGAACCAAGTGATGACTGTGAATCTACAACAATGGTCAGACTGCGGGAGCAGCAAATTAAAAGAGGGGTGGCCAAACAAGAACACTATGCAGGAAGCCAAAGAAGATTGATAAACCAACACAGAACTGGCGTCGTTAGCCGCTACACGCTGCGGGATTTGCTGAGGAGGGGATCCGAGCACTTATGGACTGAATGGTTCGATGTGCAACGAGGATGATCTGTCGACTAACTAACTAACTAACTAACTAACTGACATTACAAAAACATGCAACTATGACATTAAAACGACATTCTTAAAACTTACGCCGCATGGCCAGAAGGAGACGCCGCTGTCGTAACCGATGAACCATGAAAAGCAACAACGCTAAAACCAAGAAGGATGTGACGGTGGAGGCAATGAGACGAAGGGAAAGGTTGGTAATGTTCTCTCCATCATCTGAGGACAGAAAGCCAGCAGAATTAGGGCAGCTACTAGCATAAACAAAAACTTCAAGATGGGGTTAGTCATTTTTTCCCCACTCGCACGCTATTAACTCAAGCGTAGTCCACTACTTCTAGTAGTAATGAACTGAATTTTGCGGATTTTGTGGATTAGCTTTCCCTAATAAATGTCCCTTGCCATCAGGCAAAATCACTCCGACATTAGAAGTACTTGTAATTTACATCCCCACGTCAAGGACAATAGGTCAACATTTTATTCCAAGTTTTCCGGTGTATGGGTTGAACCCCTTATCTCAGCATGAGCACACTGTATGTTTAAGAACACGCATTATTATCCATTTGGCCATGCTGACCTAGGTTAGTCATATAATAGGGATCGCCTGTGTCTTGCCAAGACCCTAAGTGGAAGCAAAGAATAGCAACACTGTAACCTAACATACATGTCACAGAAGTTGACTAAGGAGGTTTTCCACCTGTGGCTGATCTCATTGTAAGGACGTGGCTACTCTTCAGGTAGAATCTGTGGAGGTTTTGGAGGTGAGTATGGTGGAAGTGGGTCTGTGTATGGAGGACATTCCACAGACATAAAACTATCTGGAATATATGGTTTTTCCGAGACCCTTGAATTGATTCAAAAACCAACACCACAGCACTCAGGACATTCCCTTAGTGCTCCGTCCTCATCTTCAAGAGCCAGTGAAGAGTCTCAATCAATGGTACCAGTTGCATTATGATTAAGTGTCCGTCTGGCCTTTCCTTGGGGTACTGATCAATGTTGGCCAGATGCTCTGGTCACTCCCAACCACTCCACTCTCTCCAGGCCATGATGATTTATCAGTTTATCCACACTATACACATGATCCCAAAGAGCTCTGACCACATCTGCCTTATCATGCACTAACACACCCACCCAACGGTGCAGACCCAGCCAATATGTCCGCTTGCTCATTTCCCATCTTACCAGCATGTCCTGGGAAAAAGGTCCAAAAGATGCCTATCTTTTATTTGTTTAACTGAAGCATGTCTTTTGAATTAAGAATGCCTGTCTTCTTCATCTTTCTCATCATGCTCTGTGAGTCTGTTACAATCATGATGTGTGCTGTTCGCCCTCAAGCCCGGTGACCACCATTGTGACTGCCTCCACCTCCATTTTCAAACTAGATGTTGTGGTATTATATGACAGCCTCTCCTGTACATTGTCCATTAACCTTCACCATGAACATCAAAAAACTAAATATAAAATGGTGGTTGAGAGGTTCTCTTGAATCTGAGAAATGGAGCAAAGAAAACAGTCAATGGCAACTGGGCAATTCTCAAGTAACTTCAGAGCAGAGATAGAGGCCTTGAAAACTGCAGCAGAAATGTTGTTGACAGAGAAAAATAAAGAGAAACACACAGCTCTCAGGACTTCCGGTCGCGAACATGGAGGATAGGCGTTGAAACAGTTAAGGCCTCTGGAGTGTATATGCTCGGGGCTACCGTTTGCTTTCGCATTTTCTTCATGTCGGACTGGAAGTGTATGGTTCCGTCGCCCTGCTACTGAGTTGAGTGTGTGGCGCGACACTGTGAGCTGTGAATTTTGTGTGAAATGTTTTACATCTGCCCGAGATTGTTTGGAGCGTAACTGCATGTTCGGAGCAATGGCGGCTAGCTGTGTCACAGAACTGACCGGCATTTGCCGTACGCAGAAATGTGTGGCTGCTGGTCTTCTAGTCCTTCCATAGACGATGAACTGTATTTTTGTGGAATACTTTTGTGTTGGCATTCTGGTGACAGCATTGTGTACAATGCAGTGAAATGTTTTTACAACTGTCCGAGGTGTGTTCGGAAAGGATGGTGTAGCTGGCTAGAAAACATCTAGAAATGGACCAACACAAAATCTAGAAATATCTAGACTTCGGAGCAATGGTGGCTGGCTATGTCGCAAGATTGACCGGCTTTTGCCTTATGCAGAAATGTGTGGCTGCTGGTCTTCTAGTGACTGCCGCTTCCATCGATGATGAATTGTATTTTTGTGGAGGACTTTTGTGGTGGCATTCTGGCGATGGCATTATAAGATGAACTGTAATTTCATGGAGGAATTTTGTGTTGCCATTCTGGCGGCTGGCATTATGCACAGTGTACCTGTGCTGGCTGTTGGTTGTCAGACTCCTGTCTTTTCCACTTTTCACATAGGGCAGTGAGGAGCATTTTATGTGATATTCACTGGCACAGGAACGAAGCATAATGGGGACGACCTGTTGCTGTGAAGTTGGAACCACAACTAACTAACTAGCTAACTAACTAACTAACTAACTAACAGCTCTCATCACAGGTGTGAAGTCAGCTGTCTTAATACTGACAAGCAAAAACAGTGCAGAACTAGCAGACCTAAGAGCAGCACTCCTTGGACTATGACAGAATTACAAACAGGTTCTAATACAATGGATCCGTCTACATTGCAATGCCCCTGGAAATGTAGAGGCTGGCAAATTGGCAAAGGAAAGTGGAAGATGACCTCAACCCGATATAGATAACCTTCTTCTTCTTCTTCTTCTTCGTTCATATATAGATAACCTTCTTCTTCTTCTTCTGTGTTCATATATAGATAACCTATGATGAGGTTAAGAGGTTTATAAGAAGCACTTAAAGAACCAAGTGGGAAGAGCATGCAGTCACTGGTAAAATGATGAATATTACTAATCCAATTGAAATGAACAAGTAGCAATCTTCAGACTCTGCACAGGAAATGTTTTGTTTTGCATATCCTATTTACAGTACATCGCTGTCAAGACTTGCATTTTACTGCTGTTGTTGCTGTCTTGGCAAGTTTTACATTCAGTAGTTTGCCATTGATTTCTGAACGACCGGCTCGCATACCAACAAGTTAAAACCCCAGCATGACATGGTCTGCTGCCAAATCAGTCGCCACCGCATTTCAAATGCGTGGTAAGTGGCTCGTGAATCGCGTTCTCAAGCCTTTAGGCCACGGAGACTGGCTGTACAGGACATAACAGACTGAAATACCACTTGTTCAATAAATTAAAGATAGGAGATACTGATGAATGTAACTGTGGAATTGTAAAATTACAGCTAAACATTTGCTGCAAGAATGTCCAACATATGCAGAATCATTTTGATCTACATCCGTTCCATTTGAGGATAAACTCTATGGAGATAACAACCTCACATTGACTAAAGATATTCAGGCTGACGCCTAAAGGAGTATGAAGAAGAAGAACCAGGGAACTGATGCAACAGACAGCATCATTCAAGTCTGTCAAAGAAGTAGGAATCAAAGAACGAAGGCAAAAACACCCAATCAAATACTGCTCTGAAGTAACATGTTTTGGCCAAAAACACACAAGCCTTGCAAATTTACCAATTTTACACTGGGCTGACCTGGCAGCCCGAAAAAACATTTCCACCTCAATGGGGATTGAACAATTGACAGCTGGGACTGGCAGGCAAGGATGCTAGCCACTGCACTGCCATGACTCCCATGGACAAATAATGGTGAGAATAATTGTGGGGAAAAAATCATTCCCTACCTCTATCAGTATTGCCATGGATATCCGTGGAATTCCGATCCCTTGGAGCTTTGTCGTCCAAACAGATGTACTCACAACATGCTTCCTTGACCTGATGTGGGTTGGAGCACTGCAGAGGAGGAGAGCAGGCCACCGAGTGACAGCGGCGGGGCTGTCCGTCGACACACTTACACTGGTGGCACATGTCGGTCGTGTAAGGGACGTACAGCTCTCCATCTGACACCAGCAAACCTTGCCAGTTTGGGCAGCCACGTTTCTGGAAACCATTATCTACTGGGAGGAAAACATAATTATCTTTCTTTTAAGTTGTAGGACATTGCAAATTAACCCCTGAATTATTTTTTATTTTTTTTTTTGGGGGGGGGCACTAGTTTTGAACTCAAGCATAGTTCATAAACGTGTCACTACTTTAGTGCACTGGACTGATTTTTGTGTGGATAATTTTTCCCTATTACCAGTGCCCCTCGCCATCAGGCGCCCCTGCCGACTTTATAGGTTAACCCTGGATTCATTTTCTAAGCAATCTTATGTTCAGTAGTTTGCCATTGCTTTCTGAATGATAACATTTCAAGTTCAGCTTAATGCCGGTGAAAGGACTGAACTTACTTATCAGTGCACTGGAAGTAGAAGAGTAAGTGCTCTTATCCTATTGGCCACAATTATCAACAAGAGAAAAATACTATAATTACCTAATGAATGAAAGAAAATCTTGTGCAAGGGAAATAAAAAGCCTTATCCACAAGACGGAAAAACACCTCACTCTCTATGAGAGCAAAACATTATCAATGAGAAGTAAAATAAAAAATCATTATCCATGAGGTGGAAAATTTATTATACATGAGTACACAAAACTGAATATCTTTAACACAACACAACTAGGCTTTATATTTAGGCCTGACCTTTAACCTAACAAATATAGGCTGAACATTTAATTTAACACATCTAGGCTTAACATTTAACCAAACACTAGAAGCCTCTACCTAAAGCCAGAAGGCGTTATCTTTAACCAAACACATCTAGGCTTAACCTTTAACCAAACACATCTAGGCTTAACCTTTAACCTAACACATCTAGGCTTAACCTTTAACCTAACACATCTAGGCTTAACCTTTAACCTAACACATCTAGGCTTAACATTGAAACAAACACTAGAAGCCTTTACCTTTAACCTAACACAGCTAGGCTTAACCTTTAACCTAACACATCTAGGCTTCATGTTTAACCTAACACATCTAGGCTTTATCTTTAACTTAACATATCTAGGCTTTATCTTTAACCAAACACATCTAGGCTTCAACTTTAACTTAATAATAGCATGGCAACTTAACACAGCATGGCAAGACATAACACAGAAAACTGAAAGAAGCAGAAAAAGAACAAATAAGGAGAAGATCCGTGTTGTGAAACCAACTTGTAACCTACCTTTGCAATTTAATGAATATTTTTAACAATTGAATGTCCTTTGCAATTTAATGAATATTTTTAACAATTGAATGTCCTTTGCAATTTAATGAATTTTTTTAACAATTGAATGTCCTTTGCAATTTAATGAATTTTTTTAACAATTGAATATCCTTTGCAGTATGTTGCAATAAACACCTACATCTTTTTACATTAAAAATTCACATATTCATCTGATGTTGGGGTAGACGGTTCAATCCCTACATCGGCATTAAGTTGGACTTAAACGCTGACTTGTCGCCCAGAAAGCAATGGCAAACTACTGAACCTACAATTGCCTACAAAAATCAACATGGGGTTGATTACAATGTGGAGAAGCATGATCACCCATGTCAGTCGGCAGGCCACTTGATTATGATGATGTCAATTATAAACTAGCACACCAGTCAGCAGGCCACTTGATTAAGATGATGTCAATTATAAATTAGCACACCAGTCAGTAGGCCATTTGATTATGATGATGTCAATTATAAACCAGCACACCAGTCAGCAGGCCACTTGATTATGATGATGTCAATTATAAACTAGCACACCAGTCAGCAGACCACTTGATTATGATGATGTCAATTATAAAAAAGAGATATTAATTTGTGTATGTGAATATATCATCATTAATTTAGTGAATGAACAAACGAACGAACGAACGAACAGACTTTATTTTCAAAGGGTTAAGAATTTGGCACGCAGGCCTGTCTAACATTCTGCCCTTCTATCACTCTCTTTCATACATTATTTCATCCACACATCATTCGAGGCTAACTAAGAACAACAACAATATAAATTATATGCATTATAAAGGCATAAAAGAAATGCAAAAATCACTACCACATGACCTACTAAAATTAATTAATGATGTGACAGTTGATGTTAGCTGTGTTGAGCTGCCTCATCAAGCCTGTGGCTCAAAACATCTGACTTTGACAAGCATTCGTTTCGTGTTTGCTTTCCCTAGCCTTTGATTATCCTCAGTCTGCATGCAAGGCAGCAGGTTTATGTATCAATATATCTTGTCTATATCCCTTGATTATGTCAAGGGATATGAACAGCTTTCATATGCAGTGTCTACGAAGAATACTTGGTATTAAGTGGCAAGACAAATTACAAATACTGAAGTATTGGAAAGATCAGGTTGTGCTGTGGTTTGTTCCATGCTCAGTCTTCGTAGACTTACATGGATAGGACATATTAGGTGGATGAATGATGGTAGAATACCAGAGGACATCTTTTTTGGTGAATTACAGATGGGTAAGATATCTCGGGGTTGGCCTCTACTATGATGCAAAGATGTGTGTAAGAGGGCCATGATTGATACAGGCATTGATACTGCAAATTGGGAGCAAGTTGCCGCTGAATGTGTTGCATGGAGGGCAAATATCAGAAATGGAATAAAGACAAAGGAGAAAATGATTGCAGATATATCACACACTAAGCGTGTGAGATGTAAGATGGTGCGTGATGTGCAGCCTCTTTCACATCATGAATCGTATTGGGTAAATGGTGCTAGCCCCATTTTGTTTTATACCAATCAACATTCAATTAGTGATTTCAATATTACACACGCTGCCTTTACTTCCCATAAAATTTAATGGTACCAATTTTACACCGGTGTGACCTGGGAGCCCGAAAAAATATTTCCAACATCAATGGGAATTGAACAATTGGCAACCGGGACTGGCAGGCAAGGATGCTAGCCACTCCACCACCATGACTCCCATGGACAAATAATGGTGAGAATAACTGTGAAAAGAAAACATTCCCTACCTCTTTCAGTATTGCCATGGATATCCGTGGAATTCCGATCCCTCCGAGTTTGGTCATTCAAACAGATGTGCTTGCAACATGCTTCCTTGGCCTGCTGTGGGTTGAAGCACTGGGGAGGGGGGGAGCAAGCCACCAGGCTGCAGTGGATGGGAAAACCGTTGTCACACAGACACTCTTCGCACTTATTGGATGTGGAAATGATGTACTGCTCTCCATTTGACACCAGCAAACCTTGCCAGTTTGGGCAGTCATGTTTCCGGAAACCATTATCTATAGGAGGAAAATGTAATTATCAGTTGTTTTTTTTCAAGCTTCAGGACATTGCAATCAATGGTACTTCAGTTTTAATTCACCACAAACAAATCGCAGTTATTTTTAGCACTGACCTAGATCTGGTGGGATCGTCCTTTTTCAAAATAGGAATATCAGGATTTACTTACATTAAAGATGAGCGCAGTGCAGACAGATGGGACATACACAAGATAAGACGAGTAGTACAAGATATGGATATATACTCCAATGATGGTGAGTGCCCTCCGGGCCCAGAAACATTTATTGCATCCATCGATCAGTCTAGCAGTCCACCACACACTCAACAGAAAGTGATCGACAACACATTCAATTTATATGATTCTTTATTTCAATAAATACATTACACAAAAGCACTTGCTTGCCTTCTACTTGCGAAAGCAATTACATGGACCCCCAAAATATCCGTTAGTATTCCTCGATTGTATGTCAACACACTCCTACACCCACTATGGAATCGCCCTGATGTCACGTGATGTCCCGGGAACTCCTGGGATTCCTTTGTTTGTGGTGAATTAAAATGAAGTACCCAATCAACCCCAGATATTTTTTTTTTTGGGGGGGGGGGGGGGGGGGGGGGGGGCCACTAGCTTTGAATCAAGCATAGTCCATAAACATGCTACTACTTCTAATGCACTGGACTTATTTATGCATGTGGATAAGTTTTTCCTATTACCAGTGTTCCTCGCCATCAGATGCACCCGCCAACTTAGAGGTTAACCCCAGGTTCATTTTCTAAGCAATTTTACTTTCAATAGTTTGCCATTGCTTTCTGAACGATAAGTCAACGTTTTAAGTCACGCTTAATGCCATGTAAGGACTGAACGCCCTACATTGCTATCAGCGCACCGGAAGTTTAAGAATGAGTGCTCTTATCCTTTAGCCTTAATTATCTACAAGAGAAAAAATTATAACTACCAAACGAATGAAAGAAAATCTAGTGTAAGGGAAGTAAAAAGCTTTATCCACAAGACGAAAATACAAATCACTATCCATGAGATCAAAACATTATCAATGCAAAATAAAATTAAAAAACAATCAGTATCCATGAGGACACTCATCCATGTGTTATCCATGAGAACACAAAAATGATTACCCTTAACATAACACAACTAGGCTTTGCATTTAACCCTTTACCAGGCAGAACGTCCATTTCCGTCCGATCGCTTAAACGGGCAGATCGTCTGAAACCGCCCGATACTATTATGCATTGTAAAAACGCGATCACTCGGCTTTCCGATACTTCCGACGCCTACTTTCGCTTTCGCCAATAGCTTGACAATGTGGACGCCATTTATAAGCGCCTACTATGAATTTAAACGGATTTTTTGATAGTTTTCGGGTTTTATACGCTTAGTTTTTCCAAATGGATTTCGGCGATTCTTCAAGTGATAGCCGAGATTTCGCTAGGTTCAATTTAAGTGACATTAAAGGGCATGAAGTTGACTATTAATCAGAGCTAGATATCAGTGAAAAGCGTTACTTTGCATTTATCAGTTGTGAGTCGGACTTTAAAGAAAGTGATTATGATTCTGAAAATGTGTTTGTAAATTGCTGTGGAAAATCACAAACAACATGCTGTATTTCGTAAATATTTGTGTTCTTATATGGATTACCGACAACAATCATGTGAGTAACATATTCTGCATGCTTTTCCCTTCATTGTGTTGTTTATTTAACTAAAATCAGTTGACTAACACCTTATTTGTCGTGTTTTTACTAACGCAACCCGAAATTTTACTGAACCTGAAAAAATCTTGCCCGTTCAGGGCTAAAAAACGGACAAGCGTCTGCCCTGTAAAGGGTTAACCAAACACATCTAGGCTTGACCTTTAACCTAACACTAGAAGGCTTCATCTGTAACCTAATGCCAAGACACAGCATGGACAACATAACACAGCAAGACATAACACAGAAAACTGAAAAAAGCAGAAAAAAAAAAGAAAAAAAAAATAAGGAGAAGATCCATATTGTGAGACCAATACTTAACACTTGACAAGACGTTGCAAATAAACCTCTATATTTTTTACACTAAAAATGTACATATTCATCTGATGTTAGGGTAGACAGTTCAACCAGCTGCATTAAGGTGGACTTAAGAAAGCAATTTGTGATCCCACATACAGTGTTCATAACACCACTGCGGCCAATTTGGAAACAGGCGCCTTGTGTTGACTTTCATACAGTGGTATGAGTATGAGTGCCCATTGTTCAGAAAGTAATGGCAAACTACTGAAAGTAAACTTGCCAAGAAACCACGAACAACCAAAATATGCTGGGGTTGAGTGTGACGTCCTATAAAGGATATGCAATTAACTTAGGGACTTGTCAAACTGAATCTATCATTTATCAAATTAATTACAATATAAATGAACTTCAGTAACCAAAACAAAAATATTATATTATACCAAACCAACCATCTGAGAGGTAGCTTTGTGTAGTGATGATAATAACTGACTGAATCTAACCGTTCCCAGTCTTTCAATAATAACAAAGATGTAAATATGACATAAGTACCTGTTGGTAGTTTTAGCCCTTGATCACTGGACATCAAATCATCCTGGTGAGTGCTGTTTCGAGACAGCACAGCGCCGTTGAATGCGATCATCAACAACAGCAGCGAGTCTACATCTATCAAAGTCGACAGAACCATCGCATCAAGTTCTCACGAAGACCCCTATCAACACTTCTGTCGCTGACGGCACAGACGTCTACAGCCAGGTGTTTACCCAAGCCACCTTTAATGCTGCAATCCGCAAAATCAAGATGTCTGGAAACGACAAGTCTTGCGGGGATGGAGGAGCCGTCGGGTTCCGATTCCACAGACCACATACCAATTTCTTTCTTAATAAACTCGCGAAAGTAACGTGACTACAGGTTGGCAGTTACGAAAGAGAAGCTGCGAATAGTATTAATCTTGCGATATAAAGCATCTCTGTTTGATTATGTGCTGCTATTCCCAGAGATAAGTGCCCGTTTTGGAATGATTTTTGAAGCCGAGTCAAAAGTTATCAATCAGCGACCATTTTGATTAATTCTGGTCTCGCATTCTCGCGAGATTTTACGAGAGCTATTATGTGGACCATGCAAGTTGTCTACTTTCGTTTTCTCAGGATGGTTGTAGTAGTCCCTCTTCTTCTTTGTCGTCGCCTGTCTTCATCATCATCATCATCATGTGACCGATGTCGATAAGCGTGGCCGCCATGTTTCACCATCACACACGATCACCAGAGTCCTGGATCAGCTCTGTGTTCTTGTCTCGACCATACCACGTGGCCAAGTGACAAAGTCATCCAGGTATTTACTTCTTTGCCCTCTCCTTGCTCTCTTCCCCTCGATCTTGCCAGTTGTCACCAAGTTCTCCAATTTATTTCTACTCATAACGTGTCAAAAAAAAGTGTGACTGTCTACATCTAATTTCTCTAATCAATTTACGATTTTCATTTGTTTCTTGTAGTACTTGGTCATTGGTTTTTATGTTTCTCTATGGTATTCTTTGCATTTTCCTCAGAAACCACATTTCCACAGCCATTAGATGTTTTTCAGCTTGTCTGCTCATTGTCCACGCTTCACATTCATACAAAAGCACTGGTTCTATGTAGCACTTCAACACTCTTTTTCTCGTTGCAAATGCCATCTTCTTATTGGTCATTATGTTTTCCATTTTGCAAAAGGTACCTTCGCCATGGCGATTCTTGTTCTAATATCTTCAATGCATCTCTCACCAGATGTTCTGACTGTTCCGAGATAATTGTGCCGATTCACTTGTTTAAGAATATTCCCATTTACTTGTAAATCGTCATGTTCGGTTGAGATTATTATCCTCTTTGAAAAACAATCACATTCAAATTATTATTCTATTTTTGGCTGACTCGGTACAGAATTATTTCTGAGCCAGGGATAGACCCTAAGATAACTTCTCTTCTGAGGTTGAATGGAGTAGGGGTAATGTTATAATGGCCGTCTTTCTCGTGCTTAATTATTATGTTGTCTTCACTATCCTGTTCAACACTACTTGGTTTTAATTGGGATATACTGAGATTGGGATATATTGGGGACTGAGTGGTCGCGATGTATGGTGTCCGCTTCGAGAGCTGGAGGTCCTGAGTTCAAGCCCCGGTGAGGGCCGGGATTTTTTTCACGTGGACTTTTAGTAACAAAATTTCCCCTGGTCTCTGGGAAGTGAGATTGGACGCCCGTGTGTATTGTTGTGCACGTAAAACATCCCTTGGCAGTTGGAAATCAAAAAAGAGTAGCCAAACGGCGCTGCCAGTGCAAAATTTCTAGTTAAAAATCTACCCAAAGTATTTCAGGACCCTCACCGGTGCTACGGAGTTCGTGCACTGAGCTGAGATTCTTCGGATTCAGGCTTGAGTTAGGAGCAGATATGCCGTGATGTTTTTTGTTGTTGTTTATTTTGCGCCCGCTCGCCTTGAACTCAAGCGTAGTCTCCATACACACTATTTATTGTAATGATGGACTGAATTTTGCGTGTGGATTAAAAAAAATTAAGTTGCATGTCCTTCACAGAACGTAGCAGTCAACCCCAGCATTTTCGCTGTTCGTGATTCCTAGGCAAATTTTACGTTCAGTAGTTTGCCATTGCTTTCTTAGCTTTCCTTATTAACGGTGTCCCTCGCCAACAGGCGAACCCACTCCGACTGGAGAGGTACTTGTAATTTACGTCCCCAAGTCAAGGACGACAGGTCAACATTTTAGTCCAGCTGTCCGGTGCAGGGGTTGAATCCCTAACCTCGGCATCAGCACACGGGATGTTTAAGAACACGCGTTCTTTTCCATTCGACCATGCTGACCTGCGTGTCGTGATGTTGATCCGTCGACTAAACTAAACTAAACTGGGATATATATATAATTTTCTTTCTTCTTTGTTCACTTTCCCTCAATACGAAAAAAATAGTCGCTTAAAACTCGACAGGGTCGACTTCATTGCACCGGGTTTTATCCCATATGTCTCGGTCTCTTTCCGCAGCGCGGAAAGCGTCGCACAAAGCAGGAACTCCGTAGCTCTAGCGACGACCCACAGGAGTCTCCGAAAAATTTAATTCGTGAACCGAAGGACGCGGCCCGGAATCGAACCCACAACCTTCGGAGCCCGAGTCAAACGGCTTGACCACTTCGCCACAGAGACTCCCTCCACGGGAGTCAATACGAAAGTTTGCAAATAAAGCGGCAGTCAACTTCAGCCTGTTGACATCCCCGTAAAGTACATTTTCAAATGAAGCGGGCGTTGGCCACAATAGTTTGCTCTGTTCTGCATATGTTGGGCACGCCTGTAACAAATGTATAGTTGTCAGTTTATCAGTATCACATTTACATTCATCGGTATCTCTTGTCTTTAGTTTGTTTCTTCTTCTTCTTCTTCAGCATTCCGAGCCATTGAGGTTCTTTGCTGCAGATACAGGCCGTCTCAATTCGTTTCTCTGATTGACCTTCTCTTGCCAGTCGTTGATTCCAAGTGCTTGTAGGTCTGTATATATATATTATCTCTCTACCGTCTTCTTGGTCTACCTCGGGGTCTACGGTCACTTATTTCCTGAGTGTAAGCGAGTTTTGTTGCCCTATTGTCTTCCATTCTTTCTATAAGCCCCAGCCATTGCAGTCTATTAGCATTCATGGTACCAGTGATTAGCGGGGACTTAAACAGAACGGCTAAAAACTCAGGCCACATACAAATATATAATGTGACAATTAAAAGAACGGAAACATACAAATACCTGGGTACAATCTTCAACTGCTCCAACATAATAAGGGAAGAAATACAAGCTAGAATCAACTCTGGAAATAAAATATACTATGCACTACAACATCTGCTAAAATCAAATGCGCTATCTCGTGTAAAAAAAAATAACACCAAGATCACAATATACAAAACACCGATTAGACCAGTTGTGCTGTATGGCTCTGAAACCTGGAGTACAACTAAAGGAGACGAAGCCTTGTTACAAACCTTTGAGAATAAAGTCTTAAGACGCATCTTTGGACCCATTAGGGATACACAAAGTTGAGAGTGGAAAAGAAGAAGCTTTAGTTTGTTTAACATGTAATATTTTAATTTGTTGTATCCTGTGCGGAGCCTGAAGATTGTTACTTGTTCTTTTAGATTGAGCTGGTATATGTATAAACTTTCTGTGGCCTGGTTGCTCCTCGATCTATAACAACTGTTATTGCTTCTCCCTTCTACTGCGGCTTGGGGCAGTTATGTAAAACACGAGCTTGGTCACCCATGAATGGGAACCACTGTAACGGCTAGTGGTCATGTGTTTGAATATTGCTCAATGACATTAGCGTTTTAAGATAGATCGACTCAGCCTAAAATGAGTACCATGATATATTTTTGGAAGTAAAATTGGCGGGAATATATATTAACCTCAGCAATTTAATAATAATAATAATAATAATAATAATAATAATAATAATCATCATCATCATCATCATCATCATCCTCATCATCATCATCATCATCATCATCATCATCATGTGCCCTGCCACTGGCGTTAGCGTTCATATAGCTCCAAGAATCTTATTATTGGTGTTCCGGATGAAATCTGTTGCGTTCGTCACAGGAACCACATCTCCGTTGCTTCCGAAATCTTCCTGATTTGTTATTTCACGTTCAATAATTCACTGATACAGCAAAACATACTCTATATAACATTTCAGCACTCTCTTTCTGGCATTCCCTGATAGTGGCAAATTGCATAACATACTTTTTGGTTTAATGCAGATTTTGCTTGGCTTTTCTTTTGTTAGAAAACGTTGGAAGAGGAATTACAACGTACTCTCAGTGAACTATTGAATAAAATATGTTGTTTAAGTGCAGAAAAACTGTAGAAATTGAAAATATAAAAACACATGTTTCCCATTTTATTATTATGCCTTTTATTATTATTTTATTATTATGTAGTTACTGTGGTGTCATCTCCGTGGTTTAATTTTGTTGTGTTTTCTTGTGTTCGTTTGCTGATGAAGGCTTGTTGCAGCAACATCCTTTGTTTTCCTAAATGTATACTGGTATTAAATTGGACTTAAGCGGAGACTTTCCAGAAAGTAATGGCAAACTACAGAACGTACAATTACCTAGACAAGCATCATGAGGTTGATGGCAATACCTTGCAAAGGGTATGCTGTCAAACTGTCACTGTCACTGTCATCTACTGCCTATAATACCTTGCAGTGTAGGTCAGGGGAGTCTTGAGCCTGAGGAATTAAGTTCGCCTGGCCAGTTCAGTCGCCGCAAACTGTGCAGGTTAGGATTTTCTTGTTGCCCCCGACAGAAAAATAAAATCCACATTGTCACATGCCTGTGGTCATAGACAGTAAGGTGAGTGACCTGGCTACGAGGAAAACAATCAACCCTCAGAAATAATGGGGCGGATATGAGTGGAAGGCCCCAGGGGGGATGGGTCGAAAGAGAGTTGTGTGTTGTGTGAAGTGAGGAGACTGGAAATGTCAGTGAGAGAAGAGACCGACTGCGGGTCAGGTCGTTTAAGAGAGAGCTCCGTGTTGTGTTGTTCTTCTAGTTGTGAAGACAGGCCTGAACCCAGAGTGGGTTCTGTATTGAGTGTAGGCCTAAACCCAGAGTGGGTTCTATAGTTGAGCAGTGGCTCCAACCCAATGTGTGGGTTGTATTGTGGGAGATCCAGCCGTGGATAGTAGCTGGATTACCTGTCTTGTGATTGAGATAAGAGCAGGCCGTGAGAAGGCATTGATGTGTGCTGGTTAAATTGTGAGGAGGATATTTATATTCTATGGATGTACATTGTTTCTGGATATATATATATGTTCCGTCTGTTCGTCTTATTTCTGGAATAAATGATTATGTGCGCCAACGGAATCTTGTTTCATGACTGGTGAAGGTGCACTTCGGGGGTGAGTTGGTTTAAGAGACAGTTAGATATCTCAATTGACACACCATGAACATCGTTACCTAGACAACGACCATCACACGACTATAACAAGCAAAGAACATCAAGAACATTGATATTATCATCAAGAAAACGTGTGACAATCTGTGAGCTCGTCCGATCAAGAACATCTGGGCGCTCGTCGCTTAGTAAGGAGTATCTGGAAGGCCACGTACGGTCAAGAACATTATAGACTGTGTTGTCATTCTGAGATATTTGTGTGCTCTTCGCGGAGAGAGGGTGGATAGCGGAGTGTGTCCACCGTATAAACACTGAGTTTGTCTCCGTGCGGGAACTGGCTACAGCAGTTCACGTCAAGTCCACTACAGGTGAATTGGAACCAACCATATCGCTAAAGCGAGTGGGGGTGTCAAAAAACAGCGGCAGCACAAAATTCGGTGATAAAGACACGCCATACAGACTAACCGGGAGAGTCCATTACGGTGACAGGTAAATTTGGTACCAGACAGGAGGGCTGAAACCAGCAGACGCGGCGATGAAAGACCAGTGTTGAATCCAGAGTGGCGAGGGCAGCGTGTGTGTGTGTAGGACGTCACTGTCGGTGATAATGACAGGATTGGGAACCAAAGATAATTGACAGGTGTGTGTGTGCTGGAGGCAAGCGCACTGTGTTGTTGCAAGTTGACTGGTCAAGATTATTCGACGCAGTAAATAGGACGGGTGGGTACACCAGCGTCCAGGTACTGGGGAAGTACATGTTTGGAAAACAGAGAAAAATTGGCAGTCGCTGATTTGACGGACAGTTGACTGAAGGGGATAGTAACGGTACCCCTACCGCAGCCGGGTGGGGCTGTCAAGTTTGTGTGAAAACTGTTTTACGGAGGAATTTTTCACTGAGAGTGATAAAGAGAAATTAGGTTGACCTTGGAAGGCAAGGCTGTTTAACAGTGGAAAGTTACTGGGAATTTCCACAGGAGATCGGGATAAACAAGGTTGTTTGAAAGAAAGCCAGACTTGATGTTTCGTCTTTGTTCAAGCCTTTGTCATCATTATTCTGTTATGAGCAAACAGTTTTAACTTATCGTCATCGCAACCATTGTCGTATTTCTTTGCCAATAAGGATCTATATATCAAAATTTAAAGCGCTGAACATTGGCTGCCATTCTCTTTTCTTTTTTGGTGAATCTTGTCGGGTAACGGAAATCCATAACATTAATGATACAGCGAAGCGCCATCTCCGCAACGAAAGTAACAACATATCGAGAGAACACTTTGGATTATTATTGTGGTACCATCACGTACAGAGAAAGTACAATAACGTTACGGACTGTGTCGAGACAGAACAGTTTGGATATCACTATCATCTTCAACTTTTGTCGACAGTTGGAACTTGTGATCACCACGTGAATTCAATAACCACTCAACAAAACAAGAAGTCGGTTTGAAATCTAGTGTCGTAGACATTTCCAGCGGATTGCGAATAACTATTAAAACGAACAAAAACTTTGGTGACTGAATAAAAAGAACTTTTGGCGACGGATTAATAGGCCCATATTTGTCGGCCAACCAGTTACACATTATTATTTTTTATTGTTTTGCTCCCATCGTCATATTTATTGTTGTCGGGTGTTACGCAATTATTTGTATGTGGTCCAGTGTTTGTCAAGAGTAGGGGATTTTTGTGTTGTTTCTCGAAGGCCGGGAGACAGGGCGAAAAGTTACTTTCTGAGGTGCACCATATATAATGTCTGGGAAGAAAATCGAAAGGTCGGTTTATTTGGTTCTGCAGGGACGGTCCTGAATTATATAACGTGCCAGTTTGTGTTTGACTGTCAGATTTCTGTATAATTTTATGCTATAATTTTTTTTTCTTCTCTTTCTTCTTTTCGTTATATTTACATATGATATTTGCTGTGTTCGGATAGATGTTATTATCGTGCACTTTTGTCGTGTCTACTATCTAGTGGTATCTGAGTCAGTTTATATTTTACGCGCACTGTGGATGTCCCTACACAAGCTTGTATTTGTTACTGTGGTTTATTTCGGTGTCATCATCGTCTCCGTGTACTCAGCTTGTGAAGTCTAGCGTTGGATAGTCATCACTTAGTGTTATCATCCATTTGTTTGTATATGTATTTATATGTATGTTTAACAATATTTCCAGGGACTTCATGAACTTGTGGTCATAGATATATAGATATAAGGGAGTATAGGTGATACTTCCCCCCTCACTACCTAGTGCTTATAGAGTGACTGGGTGAGTACAGAGTGATATTGTAGCACTACGAAGTTACGTGCACAAGGAGTGGTAGTGTACGTATTGAAGGCACACAAAGGACTAGTAGCAGAGTCTTTACATTTATAGTTGGCTGACAGACAGCAACGTGTCCGCAAGTACAAGATGCCTACTTTAATGGACTATATTGAAGCAGGTGAACGAATAGGCCTGAAAGGTAAAGAGTTACAGGAGTATGCCGAAGCAAAAGAGCAAAAGCAGACGGAAAGAGAGGAGAGGCAGAATGAACGCGAGGCAAAGCGTCTACAGGAAGAGAAAGAGACACAAGTGAAACTGCAAATGGAACAACTAGAACTTGAAAAGTTAAAACAAACAAATGCGGTGGAAATCGAGAAAGAGAAGATTAAGATGGAAGCGGAAATTGCTATTAAAAAGTTAGAATTTGCATCGAAGGGTCAAAGTGAGGAAAGTAGAAGACCGTCGCAGTCGTCACAGATTAAAACTGCCATATTTCACAGACCGGGATCAACTTGAAAATTATTTGTCCAGGTTCGAAGCATCAGCCAAAGCGTTAGGTATTCCAGAGAAGGAGTATGCGATGAGACTTGGCGAGCTTCTTACGGGCTAAGGCACTAGACACCATGTTCAATTTACCTGTAGAAGAAAGGAACAACTACACTATCTTACGTCAACGTTTGCTGACTAAGTTCCAACTCACTGAAGCATGGATATAGAACAAAGTTTAGACAGGTAGTGCCAGAGACAAATCAAGATTTCACAGACTTTGTTAACACTAGTAAAGAACACATTTAACAAATGGATGGAGCTTGCAGAAGTAGGGAAAGATTTTAATAAATTAGTAGATCTAATGTTAAGAGACAAGGTAGTATCTGCATGCAATTCTAATTTAGTGGCGTTCTTTGAGGAACGGAAGCCAAAGGACATAGACACAATGTCTCAGTTAGGGCAAAACTATATGACTGCACATCCTAACAGTTCTATTGGGAAACTAATGAGTGAGGAAATAGTCTGTGCAGCGTACACTAAACAGGACCAGAATCCAGTCATCAGACCAAGGGCGAAAAGTGTGGATTCAGCACAGAAAGGTGAGCAGCAAGAACTTCAAGATAATGGTTTCCGAGGAAACAATGTTGGTAGAGTAGGACGGTACCCATATAGAAGAGGGAACTTCCAGAGACGTCCAAATTATGCCGGATGTTGGAATTGTGGGAGCTGGAGACACAAGGCAGCAGAGTGTGATGCACAACCATCAGATGGACCAACGAACAACACTAAAAGGGAGATGACTTGTTTCAAATGTGGAAAGAAGGGGCATATCAGCCATCAATGTAGGATGAGAGAAACAGAGCACTCAAATGCAGCGCAAGTAATTGAGACGCTGAACAATGAAGATTGTAGTGGGTGCAAACCTCTTTTTGAAAAAGACAGTCAGCCAGTCCTAATATGTGGTCATACAGTAAAAGCAAGATCAGCAGTGCATGAAGGAGGAAGTCTGAAGCTGCATCAGGGATTTGTCAATGATAGACCAGCGTTAACTAATTAGGGATTCCGGATGTACGTCTATCGGAGTGAGGAGAAGTTTAATAGATCCCTCGGATTATACAGGGAAAAAGATTAGATGCATAACATTCAACTGGCACAGTAGAGTTCTACCCAGTAGCCATAATAACAGTAAAAACACCATATATCACTGGAAGAGTGACAGCGTGTGTTCTGGACTCACCAGTGGCTGATTTGATCATAGGAAATGTTATAGGAGTTAAAGATTGTACAGAAGAGGAAATAGTTTATTGGGACCGAAAATATAGTGTAAGCAGTAATGAGGTAGTTACCACAAGAGAACCTAAATTAGAGAGTATAGCTGAGGTAGAAGAGGCACTTGAAGTAGACACAGGAACTCAGGACAAGGATAGTACAGCGGAGCAGATGAGAATGGATCCCATATATAGTGCTAGTGAATCCCAGAGACAAGATACTACTCTGAACAAATGTTCCCAAGGGTGTAGGAGAGTAGAACATAGGCAGTCAAAGAAAGGTAGATGGTGCTTCGAGAGGAAGAACAATGTTCTCACTCGCAGGTTTTCAGATAGCAGAACTGCACGTGGGCAAGGAGCAGTACCTTTAGCACATAGAGACCGATATACTAGAACAGCTCAGGATAGTGCATGTGCAGGGCACATAGGCATAAGGCGTATGCAGCAGAAAGCAAGGTGCCAGGTATATGGGCCAAGATTGAATAAAGAGTTCAGGCTAAACAGAGACGCAAGTGTAACGGTGCAATATGCAGATAGGAAAGTTGAGTCAGGTCAAAAGAGTTTTCGCGACATTACTGACCCAGGGCTAGGGATAGCAAACAGATGTTGTAATTGTAGAGGTACCATGAGTCATGGGTACATGAAAGGATAGACACAGCATCGACAGGAATCAGAGGAGGGTTAATGCAAGAACAGAACCGCCTGATATAGGGTCGGTACACAAATAGTATTGTGGGGTCGTGAAGTAGTAAGAGACCTGTGGGTACATAAGTATAATGCTTTTCTATGATGTATTATTATTATTATGTACTGTATTAGTTCATGCATTGGTACACAAGATAGAAAGTTGTTTGTATTTATGTGTGGGGAATATGGGAATGTACTATGAGCATTTGATGTATTATGTAGTGTGCTAGCGACAGTAAGGTGCAGCCATACATAGGGCTACCCAGGCAATGTGTCTGGGTCACATATTTAATAAGTTTTAGTCTCCCATCATTTGAAAACGATGTTTTCTTTTGAGGGTGGGGTAGTGTCACATGCCTGTGGTCATAGACAGTAAGGTGAGTGACCTGGCTACGAGGAAAACAATCAACCCTCAGAAATAATGGGGCGGATATGAGTGGAAGGCCCCAGGGGGGATGGGTCGAAAGAGAGTTGTGTGTTGTGTGAAGTGAGGAGACTGGAAAGTCAGTGAGAGAAGAGACCGACTGCGGGTCAGGTCGTTTAAGAGAGAGCTCCGTGTTGTGTTGTTCTTCTAGTTGTGAAGACAGGCCTGAACCCAGAGTGGGTTCTGTATTGAGTGTAGGCCTAAACCCAGAGTGGGTTCTATAGTTGAGCAGTGGCTCCAACCCAATGTGTGGGTTGTATTGTGGGAGATCCAGCCGTGGATAGTAGCTGGATTACCTGTCTTGTGATTGAGATAAGAGCAGGCCGTGAGAAGGCATTGATGTGTGCTGGTTAAATTGTGAGGAGGATATTTATATTCTATGGATGTACATTGTTTCTGGATATATATATATGTTCCGTCTGTTCGTCTTATTTCTGGAATAAATGATTATGTGCGCCAACGGAATCTTGTTTCATGACTGGTGAAGGTGCACTTCGGGGGTGAGTTGGTTTAAGAGACAGTTAGATATCTCAATTGACACACCATGAACATCGTTACCTAGACAACGACCATCACACGACTATAACAAGCAAAGAACATCAAGAACATTGATATTATCATCAAGAAAACGTGTGACACACATCATACCCCGGATTCGAACCCGAGTCTCCCGAAGGTTAACCCGGCATTCTTTACCACTCGATCAGTTGCTCCCCAAGGATATGCAACATTAATTAAAAATCTGCGCTATATTCAGTGTTTGAGGATTTTTTTTTTTATTTTTGCATATATGCCTTGAAGAGATTAGAACAAGAATCGCCATGGCGAAAATAGCCTTTAGCAAGATGAAAAACATTCTGACCAATTAAAAGATGTTAATTGAAGCGAGAAAGAGGGTGTTAAGGGGATACATAGAGCCTGTTCTTTTGTAAGGATGTGAAACTTAGGCAATGTGCAGTCAAGCTAAAAAAACATCTGATGGCTACAGAAATGTGGTTTCTGAGGAAAATGCAAAGAATACCATGGACAGACAGAAAAACAAATGACCAAGTACTACAGTAGACAAATGAAAATCGTAAATTGATTAGAGAAATTAGACGTAGACAGTCAAAATTTTTTGTACATGTTATGAGAAGAAATGGATTGGAGAACTTAGTGACAACTGGCAAGATCGAAGGGAACAGACCAAGAGGAAGACCGAGAGGAAAATACCTGGATGACTTGTTACATAGCATGGACGAGACAGGAACACTGAGCTGATCCACGACGCTGGTGATCGAGTGAAATGGCGAGTCATGACCGCCCAGACGTTCCGGCATGGCACATGATTGATTGATTGATTGATCCTATTTACAGAACATCGCTGCCAACACCAGCAGTTTACTGCCATCGTTGATGTCTTGGCAAGTTTACGTTCAGTAGTTTGACATTGCATTCTGAACGACCGGCTCCCATACCAACACGTTAAAATCCAGCGCAAAGCGGTCTGCTGCTAAATCGGTCGCAGCTATGTTTCGAACGTGGGTAAGCGGGCTCACGAATCGCGTCCGTAAGACCTTAGCCACGGAGTCCGGTTGTTTGGGGATGTTAATTGAAAAATATATAGAAATTCAAAAACATATATATGTTTGTTTAATAGACTACAAGAAAATTGTTGATAGAGTACAACATGAACGACTAATTGCATGCCTTTAAGATATGGGAGTAGAAGGAACGGACATCATAATTTTGTTTTTAATCATTAACTTGTACTGGGAACAAGAGGCGTCAATTAGATGCGGAAATAATTATTCGTTGCCCATAGAGATAACATGAGGAGTACGGCAGGGATGCGTGTTGTCCTCAAGCCTCTCCAACCTATACACAGAAAGAATTTTTACACAAGTCGAACTGTCTAGACTTAACATCAATGGAAGAATCATAAATAGTGTTAGGTGTGCTGACGATACAGTGTTATGTAGAAAGCAAGTAAGAGTTACACAACTTAGTGGAACAAGTAAATAGCGGAGAATTTGACTTGGATATTAACATCCAAAAAAAGCAAATCTATGATAATTAGCAGTGGAAAGGAAAGGTCATCAATGAACATCACAGTAAACGAGGAGTTACTAGAACAAGTAACAAGTTTCTCCTGTCTTGGACACGTAATAACATATAATGGCAAAAGTGAAATAGCAATCAAAAAGAGAATAGGAATGGCCAAAAATGCTTTTAGCAGCATGAGATCAATATTAACATCTAGAGAGATTAACAAAGCATTACAAATAAGAATTATCCATTGTTACGTATATTCAAAAATCCTATATGGCACGGAAGCCTGGACATTGAACAAGCAACTAGAAAGTCGAATAGAGGCCCTGGAGATGTGGATATACAAAAGAATATGCCGTATTTCATGGAAACAAAAACAATCAAATACAGAGGTTCAAGAAAAACTGGGAATGAAAAGAGAGTTGTTGAATGAAATAAAAAAGAGGCAAGTGAAATATTTCGGCCACGTTAAAACACATAGCACTCTTATATAAAACATACTGGAAGGGGGCTGCGTGGTCTCGGGGTATGGTGTCCGCCACGAGTGCTGGAGGTCCCGGGTTCCGGGTTCAGGCCCCGGTGAGGATTTTTTTTTCACGAGGACCTCTAGTAATAAAATGTCCCCGGTCTCTGGGTAGTGAAATCGGACGCCCGTGAGTATTGTATTAAAAAAATCCCTTGGCAGTTGGAAATCGAAAAAGAGTAGCCTAACGGCGCTGTCCGGGCAAAATTTGAGTTAAAATCTATCCAACGTATTTCAGGATCTCCGCCGGTTCCATGGAGTTCGTGCACTGAGCTGAGTTTCTCCAGACTCAGGTTTGAGTTAGGAGGAGAACGGAGCACTTATGGGTTACAGCCGTGTGCCATGATGTTGATCCATTGACTAAACTAAACTAATTCAAACCCTACTAATACTGGAAGGCAAGGTAGGGCGGGGTGGGGGGGGGGGGGAAGCCAGCAAGAGGTAGACAACGATACAAGTGGGGAGATATTGTCAAGAGATGGGTGGACGAACATCAGTCTAACAGAATGTACAGTCAGGGCGAGAGACAGACATTGTTGGAGATGCATTGCAGACAACCTTCATTGTGGAGACGGAACCTTATTGATTGATTGACTCAGTGAGAGATTGAAGATAAAGGGAAGTAACTATAACTGGTATTATCGAGAGTGTTTGGCCGTGATCTTGCAGACTCAAGATGGAAAACAGCAAGGAAAAGAAGACAAAGCCTAGCAACAATGGTATTTTACATCGGGCTGTTGTAGAATATGCGCGTTTGTTGCAAGACAGACCTGTCATAACCAAGGCAGCGACTAAGTAAGTATGACTGGGAGGTTATGAAAATTTAGGCAAGGTAGTAATGTGGAGTGCGCGCTGCTTTGCTTTATGCGAAAGAGTTCATTTCACCTCATCACTCAGCATATGATATCCGAACGGATATCGGTCCAATGCGGCATACGCCCCTCCTTGTTGATGCGATCGACATTAAAGGGACATACACTAACGGCCTATCTATACATATTACAATAATGAAGTTCATTAACCAACTCACGTCATAACAAGAACAATATGTACTTTTGCCTTAATTCACCCCAGACAAACATCACCAGCTATCATTCTTGATGGACAAACACTACACTGTGTCTGTATTTGCAATCTTTGGCTTTTTCGCAGGAGTCACACATACCTAACCATTTTAATTCTATACTGGTAACTAGTCTGAAAAAGAAGATTCAGTTTGGCAAGTCCCAAAGTAAGCGTCACTAAAAATATCAAATATTCATCTGTCTATTGACCACAGACCTTGCAGCAACAGGAAGTCATATCTAGATCTATGCCCATGAATTCCCCAGCTCAGAATCTAAATTACGCATAATTAAATCACAAATGTAGTCGGCCCAGTCGGAATCTTGTATTTAGAAATACTCCGGCGGCATTTAATCCTCTTTATTATCTATAAGAAAAGTTTGTTTCTTCTTCTCTTCTTCTTCTTCTTCTTCTTCTTCTTCTTCTTCTTCTTCTTCTTCTTCTTCTTCTTCGTTCGCCCAGAATGTTGTTTTAGATGTAATTGCATTATGCCAGTTTACAGCAGAGCTGCGAATACTTGCACCTTTTACCTGACACATCTGACTTCTGCGGGCATTTGTTGACAGGGTTAACCTTACCAGGAAAAGTTTGTTTGAAGGAAGCCTTTGCTATTCCGGTACTGCTACTTTAACAACATATGTTTGATTGTCATCTATGTTCGAATTGACCAATCAGCATTTGACTAGTGATGTTGTCCCACCAATGGCATTCACTCGCATGCCAGTTTGTCCGTAATATATGAGACCAGCACCATATACCCAGTGTATCTAAAGGCATGGAAAATGGTTGTTTACTGACTTTTATTTTGTGTGTGAATCTTTTCAGTGCACTTGTGTCAGCCTTTGGAAACATCATCTCTCAGGTCGTGGCCCCTGATCCGATGACAGGAGGACGAATCAACTGGAGAAGTGTTCTTGCTTATTCATCTTTTGGGTATTACTCTATGAACTGCTGTTGCTGTTGTTATCTATTGTCATTGTTGTTATCAATTGTTGTTATCAGCTGTTGTTATCAGTTATTGTTGTTGGTATCAAATGTCATTGTTTCTGCTATCAATTATCAGTTGTTATTGATTGTTTTTGTAGTTATTAATTGTGATTGTTATAAATTGTTATTGTTGCTATCAATTGGTATTGCTGTAATCAGTTGTTGTTATCAGGTGTTGTCATTGTTCTTGATGGTTGTAATCATTTGTTGTTTTTATAAATTGTTATTGCTGCCAATCATTATGCCGGTCTCTCTGGTCTAGAGGTTACATGACTTTCTCCGTAATCTCATAAACTCTCGTAAGTAACGTGATGTTGCGTGAGAATTGGTAGCGGATCTCTCTGCATCGGTAACTTACGGGGTATTGAGCCGGCCGCTCAGAAAGCAATGGCAAACTACTGAGCGTAATCTTGCCAAGAAATCAACAAACAGCTGAAAGATGCTGATGTTGACAGCGGTGTCCTGTAAAGGATATGCGAACAACAACAAAATCAATCATTATTGCTGTTATCAATTGTTATTATTGTTGTTATTTATCATTGTTGGCGTCATCAATCCACTGGAGCTGTTGTCTTTTGGCCCCGTGCCACATAGTGGTACATGCATGTGTTATCGGTTATTGTGTTGTTTTTTTACAGTTATTGTGTTGTTGTATACAGTTGTTGTGTACATTAATCTGCTTTCGGTCCTCCCCCTGGGCCTTGGGTTGGAGCCTGTTGACAATGAACAGCCTAAAACCTGCAAGTCACAATTTTTTGGCCACATTTTGAGAAGAAATAAATTGGAAAACTTGGTGACAACGGGCAAGATTTAGGGAAAAAGAGCAAGGGGAAGGCAGAGAAGTAAAGGCTTGGCCATATGGTATGGTCGAGGCAAGAACACTGAGCTGATCCAGGACTCTGGTGATCGTGTGAGATGGCGAAACATTAACACCCCCCCCCCCCCCCCCCTCTCAATGCTTATCGGCATGGCACATGATGATGAAAACCTGCGAAGGAAACATGACCAACCCAGGCCTAATCTCAGTCATTCTGCGCTTGCTGTGCTAAATGTGAGGGGGCTTCAAATGAAAACCTTAAAAGTGTGATAGAAATTACAATAACCATGCCATTGGTTTGTAACTTGTCAATATTATTAAGGGTGTCAAGAGGGCTAAGCATGTGACATCACAGTGCAGATGAACACAGTGATATCATAATGACAGTTTAAAGACGACCGTCCACTTCTGACATGCACCAAATAGGAGCAACGTTCTGTTATCCATTTTTGTTTAATCAATGAAGGTGTGAAACCCATCGAAATTCATTGGAGAATGAAGGTCCAGAATGATGATGCATGCCTGTCAGTCCAGCAAGTTTATGAGTGGAGTAGGAAGTTTCAAAACTTTTCAGTCCGATGAAGAGGTTCAGCAGGTGGTGCATGAGTGGTTACACATGCGACTAAGAGAATTATTTTTCTACAGGAATCCAAGCACTCTATTAGTGCTGGAAGACTTGCATTGAACACAGTGGTGACTACATTGAAAAACGATACATTTGTTCTGTACCTTTTCAGAATATATCCACACACATAAACAAAACATTCAAGGTTTTCATTTGAAGCCCTCTGGTATAAAACCTGGTTATATCCAAATATGACTATATGGATGTGAAGTTCCAGTACTGGTCTTGCACACCCCATAAGTGTCTGCATTTGGGAGGGGAAGGAGAACTAGGTAACACAGTATCCATGGAGCTGGTACTTTGGTACTGGGTTGGGAGAAAAGGACTCTAGACCAGCCTGATTGTGATAGATGTAAGCCCATTTCAGAACTTGGTCGACCTTAAGAATTAAAATGTGTGGTCTTCCAGCTTGTTGACCAATCAACCATTTAGGCTGGCCACCTAATTGGCTCTTTGACAAAGGGGTTATGGGAGCAGTTCGTAATCCCGCTTACCACGTTCGAAGCATAGCTGTGGTTGATTTGGGAGCAGATCGCTGTGTGTTGGTCTTTATAAAATGGTATGAGCGCCGGCCATTCAGAAAGCAATGGCAAACTACTGAACACAAACTTGCCAAGAAATCACAAACAACCAAAATATCCTGGGGTTGACTACGACATCCTGTAAAGGATATGCAACTAACTTTAACCAAAGGGCCCAGGTCAGTGGGAAAAATCCCTGCCCCAAAGGGGATTTACCACATGACCTCTGGCCCAGCAGGCAAAGTTGCTAGCCTCGGCACTACCATGGATCCCTGTAGAGGTCAAAGATAAAGGACACCTTGGGGTGTATTGGGTGTATTTTTTGGGGGGCGCTCGCTTGCTTTTAACTCAAGCGTAGTCCATACACAATACTTCTAGTAGTGCTGGACTGAATTTTGCGTGTGGATTAGCGTTCCCTATTACCAGTGTCCCTCACCATCAGGCGAACCCACTCCGATTTCAGAAGTACTTGTAATTTACGTCCTCAAGTCAAGGATGAGAGGTTAACATTTTAGTGCAACTGTCCGGTGTAGGGTTTGAACCCTTTACCCTGGCATTAGCACACCGAATGTTTAAGATCACGCATTAGTATCCATTCGGTCATGCTGACCTCCATATTGGGTTTATATGATGCTAACCCCATATTGTTACATACCAGTCGGCATCCAGTTTGTGATGCTGTCTACTTCCCTGGACACTCCCTTGTACCTGTTTTAGGCAGGGGGGGGGGGGGGGGGGGGGGGGTGGTGTCAATTTACAAAGAAAATATAAAGAAATTATTTTATATGGAAAAACATATATATTTTATTTATAAAGAAATGTGCCTCAATGGAGAATTCAAACACTTGATAACCATACCGGCAAGCAGTCATAATAGCTAACATGACTTGCCTTTATCTGTGGTTAGTTGTCATATGTTCCATCTTCATAGCAGGGGGTCACCTCATAATTGTTCTGTTTCCGTGGCCAGTGGAAATCACACGAAATGCAGATCATTGTTACACGTGAATTCGTGAAGGAAACAAGCTGTCAGTAACTTTCAAGTGCAGTACGTTGTTGGAGGAGATGGCCATCTGAACCCATCAACCTGCACACACATCGCGTAAGGCCAGTCGTGAAGTGCCAGCAGATAATCTTCCGCCATTTTCTTAAATTTACACTTCGAAGCACAGCAAACATGGACACATACAAAATACACTCAGAAAGAAATTCACAGCTCACAGTGTCGCACCAAGCACTCATCTCAGTAGCTGGTGTAACAGAGTTAGGAATAGGAAGAAGGGGCAACGAGGTGTGCATAGTCAATAGGGAAGTAGGGCACGGTCAAGCACCATAATATGGGGTAGTTAGGGTGGCTCGTCCTATGACGAGCATCGTAGAAACAAGGTCAGTTGTGAACGACCCATCTTTCGAGATGGACGTATGATTGAACTGGGCAACATCTGGCTTGATTCTGAATAAAGTAATATGAAGCCAGAACCGTCTTGGACTTGTTGATAGTTCACCGTTACTTCGCTGTACTGTTACACTGGGCAATGAAACTGGCTCCTACATATTCAAACATGGGGGAATTGCACTAGCAAAACCAGAGACAAACAACTCTTTAGGTCTTAACAGCCCCGCCTGCCTAGCCGCCATGTTTGCCAGGTAGTTTTGACTGTTTAGGTAAGCAGGCATTAATCACTTGTGTGGTAGTCAGGATGGACATATGGATAAGAGCATCTGTTCTTAAACATCTGGTGTGCTGATATTGAGGTAGCAGGTTCAACCCCTACATCAGTCAGTTGGACTACAATGTTGACTTCTTGTCCTTGACTTGGGGAAGTAAATTACAAGTATCTCTGAAGTAGTGAGTTCGCCCGATGGTGAGGGACACTGGTAATACGGAAAGCTAATCCACAAGTAAAATCAGTCCAGTGGACTAGTCATAGTAGTATGTGTGTAGACTATGCTTAAGTTCAAAGCGAGCCAACAAAACAATCACTATGTCATTGCAAATTCAGACAATCCTTACTGTTGTTTATGATCAATAGAATCAATAAAATGTTCCCATATTTTCTTCACAGATTTCTCCTCAATGGGCCCTTAGTACATCATTTCTATGCTTTCCTGGAGAAAGCTGTCCCAAAAAGCACGCCAAATGCAACATTGAAAAGAGTTCTGATTGATCGAGTTCTGTTCGCTCCACCATTCCTGCTGTTGTTCTTATATTATGTGTCTTTAGTTGAGGTATGTTTTGTTAACTAGACTGTGGTGATGTTAGTTCCTCACCTACCACATGATGCTGCTCCTTTCATTTTTCTTCTTATCTACCATGTCACTGTTTCTCTCCTCTATCACATCTTTATTTTTCTTCTCCTCTATCACATCTTTATTTTCTTCTCATGTATCACATTATTATTTCTCTTCTCATGTATCACATTATTATTTCTCTCATCTATCACATTATTATTTCTCTCCTCATCCATTACATTATTATTTCTCCCCTCACCCATTACATTATTATTTCTCTCCTCTACCAAATTATTATCACATTATTAATTCACCCCTCATCTACCACATTATTATCTTTCTTATCTACCACATTATTATTTCTCTCCTCATCTACCATATTATTACTCTCCTCATCTACCACATTATTATCTCTTTCCTCATCTGCCACATAATTATCTCTCTCCTGATGTACCACATAATTATCTCTCTCCTCATCTATCATATAATTATTTCTTTCCTCATCTATCACATCATTATTTCTCTCCTCATCTACCACATGGTTATCTCTCTCCTCATCTATCACATCATTATTTCTCTCCTCATCTACCACATGGTTATCTCTCTCCTCATCTACCACATCATTATTTCTCTCCTCATCTACCATCAGGGCGCTGGCAACAAGGGAGCTGTCATGAAGATAAAAGACACCTACTGGCTCATCCTGAAATTAAACTGGACCGCATGGACATTAGTCCAGTACATTAACATCAACCATGTCCCCCTCAAGGTTTGTGTCATAGAACATCTTCATCTTGTCTTAGTCATGTCCCCCTCAACGTTTGTGTAGTGGAACATCTTTTATCTTCTTCTTCTTATTAGTATTATCTCACTCAAGGTTTGTGTCATAGAACATCTTTTACCTTCTTCTTGTTCTCTTCAAGGTTTGTGTCATAAACTTTTGCCCTCAGCTTATCTAGGTCTTGTTCACCTCAAGGTTTGTCATAGAACAATTTTTACCTTCAGCTTATCTTAGTCTTGTTCCCCTCAAGGTTTGTGTCATAGAACAACATTTACCCTCAGCTTATCTTAGTCTTGTTCCCCTCAAGCTTTGTGTCATAGAACATCTTTTACCTTCTTCTTGTTCCCCTCAAGGTTCGTGTCATAGAACATCGTTTACCTTCTTCTTGTTCCCCTCAAGGTTTGTGTCATAGAACAACTTTTGCCCTCAGTTTATCTTAGACTTGTTCCCCTCAAGGTTCGTGTCATAGAACATCATTTACCTTCTTCTTGCTCCCCTCATTGTGTCATAGAATAACTTTTGCCCTCAGCTTATCTTAGTCTTGTTCCCCTCAAGGTTTGTGTCATAGAACATCTTTTACCTTCTTGTTCCCCTCAAGGTGTGTGTCATAGAACATCTTTTACCTTCTTGTTCCCCTCAAGGTTTGTGTCATATAACAACTTTTACCCTCAGCTTATCTTAGTCTTGTTTCCCCTCAAGGTTTGTGCCATAGAACAACTTTTACCTTCAGCTTATCTTAGTCTTGTTCCCCTCAAGGTTTGTGTCATAGAACATCTTTTACCTTCTTCTTGTTCCCCTCAAGATTTATATCATAGAACAACTTTTACCCTCAGCTTATCTTAGTCTTGTTTTCCCAAGGTTTGTGTCATAGAACAACTTTTACCCTCAGCTTATCTTAGTCTTGTTCCCCTCAAGGTTTGTGTCCTAGAACATCTTTTCCTTCTTCTTGTTCCTCTTAAGGTTTGTGTCATAGAACATCTTTTACCTTCTTCTTGTTCCACTCAAGGTTTGTATCATATAACAACTTTTACCCTCAGCTTATCTTAGTCTTGTTCCCCACAAGGTTTGTGTCATAGAACAACTTTTACCTTCAGCTTATCTTAGTCTTGTTCCCCTCAAGGTTTGTGTCATAGAACATCTTTTACCTTCTTCTTGTTCCCCTCAAGGTCTGTGTCATAGAACAACATTTACCCTCAGCTTATCTTAGTCTTGTTCCCCTCAAGGTTTGTGTCATAGAACATCTTTTACCTTCTTCTTGTTCCCCTCAAGATTTGTATCATAGAACAACTTTTACCCTCAGCTTATCTTAGTCTTGTTTTCCCAAGGTTTGTGTCCTAGAACAACTTTTACCCTCAGCTTATCTTAGTCTTGTTCCCCTCAAGGTTTGTGTCCTAGAACATCTTTTCCTTCTTCTTGTTCCTCTTAAGGTTTGTGTCATAGAACATCTTTTACCTTCAGCTTATCTTAGTCTTGTTCCCCTCAAGGTTTGTGTCATAGAACATCTTTTACCTTCTTCTTGTTCCCCTCAAGGTCTGTGTCATAGAACAACATTTACTTTCTTCTTGTTCCCCACAAGGTTTGTGTCATAGAACAACTTTTACCTTCAGCTTATCTTAGTCGTGTTCCCCTCAAGGTTTGTGTCATAGAACATCTTTTACTTTCTTCTTGTTCCCCACAAGGTTTGTGTCATAGAACAACTTTTACCTTCAGCTTATCTTAGTCTTGTTTCCCTCAAGGTTTGTGTCATAGAACATCTTTTACTTTCTTCTTGTTCCCCACAAGGTTTGTGTCATAGAACAACTTTTACTTCAGCTTATATTAGTCTTGTTCCCTCAAGGTTTGTGTCCATAGAACATCTTTTTGCTTTCTCTTGTTCCCCTCAAGGTTGTGTCATAGAACATCTTTTTACTTTTTTCTTGTTCCCCACAAGGTTTGTGTCATAGAACAACGTTTACCTTCAGCTTATCTTAGTCTTGTTCCCCTCAAGGTTTGTGTCATAGAACATCTTTTACTTTCTCTTGTTCCTCACAAGGTTTGTGTCATAGAACAACTATTACTTCAGCTTATCTTAGTCTATGTTCCCCTCAAGGTTTGTGTCATAGACATCTTTTACTTTCTTCTTGTTCCCACAAGGTTTGTGTCATAGAACAACTTTTACCTTCAGCTTATCTTAGTCTTGTTCCCCTCAAGGTTGTGTCATAGAACATCTTTTACTTTCTTCTTGTTCCCCACAAGGTTGTGTCATAGAACACTTTACCTTCAGCTTATCTTAGTCTTGTTCCCCTCAAGGTTTGTGTCATAGAACATCTTTTACCTTCTTCTTGTTCCCCTCAAGATTTGTATCATAGAACAACTTTTACCCTCAGCTTATCTTAGTCTTGTTTTCCCAAGGTTTGTGTCATAGAACAACTTTACCTTCAGCTTATCTTAGTCTTGTTCCCCTCAAGGTTTGTGTCATAGAACATCTTTTACCTTCTTGTTCCCCTCAAGGTTTGTGTCATATAACAACTTTTACCCTCAGCTTGTCTTAGTCTTGTTCCCCTCAAGGTTTGTGTCATAGAACAACTTTTACCTTCAGCTTATCTTAGTCTTGTTCCCCTCAAGGTTTGTGTCATAGAACATCTTTTACTTTCTTCTTGTTCCCCTCAAGGTTTGTGTCATAGAACATCTTTTTACTTTTTTCTTGTTCCCCACAAGGTTTGTGTCATAGAACAACTTTTACCTTCAGCTTATCTTAGTCTTGTTCCCCTCAAGGTTTGTGTCATAGAACATCTTTTACTTTCTTCTTGTTCCCCACAAGGTTTGTGTCATAGAACAACTTTTACCTTCAGCTTATCTTAGTCTTGTTCCCCTCAAGGTTTGTGTCATAGAACATCTTTTACTTTCTTCTTGTTCCCCTCAAGATTTGTATCATAGAACAACTTTTACCCTCAGCTTATCTTATCTTGTTTTCCCAAGTTTGTGTCATAGAACAACTTTTACCTTCAGCTTATCTTAGTCTTGTTCCCTCAAGGTTTGTGTCATAGAACATCTTTTACTTTCTTCTTGTTCCCCTCAAGGTTTGTGTCATAGAACAACTTTTACCTTCAGCTTATCTTAGTCTTGTTCCCCTCAAGGTTTGTGTCATAGAACATCTTTTACTTTCAGCTTATCTTAGTCTTGTTCCCCTCAAGGTTTGTGTCATATAACAACTTTTACCCTCAGCTTATCTTAGTCTTGTTCCCCTCAAGGTTTGTGTCATAGAACATCTTTTACTTTCTTCTTGTTCCCCTCAAGGTTTGTGTCATAGAACAACTCTTCATCTTATTTTAGTCTTGTCTTTCTAAAGATTTGTGTCATAGAACAACATTTACCTTCATCTTATCTTAGTCTTGCCCCCTCCCTTCTCTCTCTCTCTCTCTCTCCTCTCTCTCTCTCTCTCTCTCTCTCTCTCTCTCTCTCTCTCTCTCTCTCTCTCTCTCTCTCTCTCTCTCTCTCTCTCTCTCTCTCTCTCTCAAGGTTTGTGTCATAAAACAGCTTTCATCTTCACCTTATCTTAGTCTTGTCCCTAGAATATCTTTCATCTTCAATCTGTCTTAGTCATGTCCCCACAAGGTTTGTCTCATAGAACAACTTGTATCTTCTTCTTATCTTAGTCTTGTCTTGCTCAAGATTTGAGTTATAGAACAACTTTTACTTTCAGCTTAATCTTGTACCCCTCAAGGTTTGTGTCATTAAGCATCATTTTCTTTCTTCTTATCTTAATCTTGTCTCTAAAACATCTTTTATCTTTATCTCAATTTATAAATGACTAAAACAGTTACAAATAGACTACAAAGATTCATTCACTGGAATCAACAGAATAGAAGCATTAAAATGGTATTATATAATGACTAATGCAGATCCACCTAAACAAATCCCAGTGAATCAGGAGGTCAGGAAAATATGCTGGTGCTGGATAGGACATACATGGAGAACACCTGTTAATAGAGTAACTAGAAAGTTGTTTATCTAGAGCCCACAGGGCAACAGAAATAGTGGGAGATCTGAAAACACATGGAGAAGAGAGTTAGAGGCAGTGATGAATACTTTGGGGAGGACATGGAGGGAGCTGTAGAAGATACGAAAGGAAATAGAGGGAGATCTGAAAACACATGGAGAAGAGAGTTAGAGGCAGTGATGAATAATATGGGGAGGACATGGAGGGAGTTGTAGAAGATATGAAAGGAAATAAAGGGAGATCTGAAAACACATGGAGAAGAGAGTTAGAGGCAGTGATGAATAATATGGGGAGGACATGGAGGGAGTTGTAGAAGATATGAAAGGAAATAAAGGGAGATCTGAAAACACATGGAGAAGAGAGTAGAGGCAGTGATGAATAATATGGGGAGGACACTGAGGGAGTTGTAGAAGATATGAAAGGAAATAAGGGAGATCTGAAAACACATGGAGAAGAGAGTTAGAGGCAGTGATGAATAATATGGGGAGGACATGGAGGGAGTTGTAGAAGATATGAAAGGAAAATAAAGGGAGATCTGAAAACACATGGAGAAGAGAGTTAGAGGCAGTGATGAATAATATGGGGAGGACATGGAGGGAGTTGTAGAAGATATGAAAGGAAATAAAGGGAGATCTGAAAACACATGGAGAAGAGAGTTAGAGGCAGTGATGAATAATATGGGGAGGACACGGAGGGAGTTGTAGAAGATATGAAAGGAAATAAAGGGAGATCTGAAAACACATGGAGAAGAGAGTTAGAGGCAGTGATGAATAATATGGGGAGGACACGGAGGGAGTTGTAGAGATATGAAAGGAAATAAAGGGAGATCTGAAAACACATGGAGAAGAGAGTTAGAGGCAGTGATGAATAATATGGGGAGGACACGGAGGGAGTTGTAGAAGATATGAAAGGAAATAAAGGGAGATCTGAAAACACATGGAGAAGAGAGTTAGAGGCAGTGATGAATAATATGGGAGGACACGGAGGGAGTTGTAGAAGATATGAAAGGAAATAAAGGGAGATCTGAAAACACATGGAGAAGAGAGTTAGAGGCAGTGATGAATAATATGGGGAGGACACGGAGGGAGTTGTAGAAGATATGAAAGGAAATAAAGGGAGATCTGAAAACACATGGAGAAGAGAGTTAGAGGCAGTGATGAATAATATGGGGAGGACACGGAGGGAGTTGTAGAAGATATGAAAGGAAATAAAGGGAGATCTGAAAACACATGGAGAAGAGAGTTAGAGGCAGTGATGAATAATATGGGGAGGACACGGAGGGAGTTGTAGAAGATATGAAAGGAAATAAAGGGAGATCTGAAAACACATGGAGAAGAGAGTTAGAGACAGTGATGAATAATATGGGGAGGACATGGAGGGAGTTGTAGAAGATATGAAAGGAAATAAAGGGAGATCTGAAAACACATGGAGAAGAGAGTTAGAGGCAGTGATGAATAATATGGGGAGGACATGGAGGGAGTTGTAGAAGATATGAAAGGAAATAAAGGGAGATCTGAAAACACATGGAGAAGAGAGTTAGAGGCAGTGATGAATAATATGGGGAGGACATGGAGGGAGTTGTAGAAGATATGAAAGGAAATAAAGGGAGATCTGAAACACATGGAGAAGAGAGTTACAGGCAGTGATGAATAATATGGGGAGGACATGGAGGGAGTTGTAGAAGATATGAAAGAAAATAAAAGGAGATCTGAAAACACATGGAGAAGAGAGTTAGAGGCAATGATGAATAATATGGGGAGGACATGGAGGGAGTTGTAGAAGATATGAAAGGAAATAAAGGGAGATCTGAAAACACATGGAGAAGAGAGTTAGAGACAGTGATGAATAATATGGGGAGGACATGGAGGGAGTTGTAGAAGATATGAAAGGAAATAAAGGGAGATCTGAAAACACAAGGAGAAGAGAGTTAGAGGCAATGATGAATAATATGGGGAGGACATGGAGGCAGCTGTAGAAGATACCAGAAGACAGGAGGTCTTGGTGTGGGCTGGTTGAGGGCTTACACTCTTGTCTGGAATCAAAAAGCAGATGATGGAGAATAAGAGGATTTCATGATGTGAGCTTGACTGAATGGATAAGAGTGCTCTATCTTAAGTTTCCAGTGTGCTGATGTCGAGGTAGCGGTTCAACCCCAACACTGATCAGTTAAACTGAAATGTTGACTTCTCTCATCTTTAACTTGGGGATGTAAATATATTAATGTTTGGTGATTATACAAAAATTCTTTTTAATGCCATTTATGTTTCTTCTTCTTCTGCGTTCATCCGGAGTTTTTTTTCCGGATGTGATTGCGTTGTGCCTGTTTACAGCAGAGCTGCGTTCTTGCGCCGTTAGGCCAACACATCCGACTTCTGCGGGCATTTGTTGACCGGGTTAACCTTCCCGGGGCCATTTATGTTTAATCTGTGGTTTAAAATTTCATATATACTGTGCTGTTTTGGTCGTTCATGTTTGCTTTTCTGTTTTAGTATGTCATGATTGTAGCATTATTTATATATATATATATATTCATATATTAATTTAAACTGTTTTGGTCTTTCATATTTGCTTTGTTGTTTTTAATCTTTTGTGTTAGTTTCACAGTGTGGTATTTCATGTTTGTTACATTGGGTTGGTTTTTCATGTTTGTTACACTGGGTTGGTCTTTTATATTTGTTGCATTGTGTTGGTTTTTCATATTTGTTACACTGGATTGATCTTTTATATTTGTTGTATCGTGTTGTTCTTTTATTTTTGTTGCATTGTGTTGGTCTTTCATGATTGTTGCATTGTTTAATTCTTTCATGTCAGTTTTCTGTTTTGATCTCATGTTTACTGCACCATGTTTGAAGTCTTCTTCTTCTTCAGCGTTCCAAGCCATTGAGGTTCTTTGCTGCAGATACAATCCATCTCCATTCGTCTCTCTGGTTGACCTTCTCTTGCCAGTCGTTGATTCCAAGTGCTTGTAGGTCTGTATGTATATTATCTCTCCACCGTCTTCTTGGTCTACCTCGGGGTCTACGGTCATTTATTTCCTGAGTGTTAGCGAGTTTTGTTTCCCTATTATCTTCCATTCTTTCTATATGCCCCAGCCATTGTAGTCTATTAGCCTTCATGATACCAGTGATTAGCGGGAACTTAAACAGATCATAAATGTCTTTGTTACTTCTTCTTTTCCACTCTCCACTTTGTGTATCCCTAATGGGTCCAAAGATGCATCTTAAAACTTTGTTCTCAAAGGTTTGTAACAAGTCTTCGTCTCCTTTCGTTGTACTCCAGGTTTCAGAGCCATACAGCACAACTGGTCTGATCAGTGTTTTATATATTGTGATTTTGGTGTTACGAGATGGCGCATTTGATTTTAGTAGATGTTGTAGTGCATAGTATATCTTATTTCCAGAATTGATTCTAGTTTGTATTTCTTCCCTTATGATGTTGGAGCAGTTGAAGATTGTACCCAGGTATTTGTATGTTTCCGTTCTTTTAATGGTCATATTATCTATTTGTATGTGGCCAGAGTTTTTAGCCATTCCTTCTCTTGAAATTACCATATATTCTGTCTTATCTTGGTTGATAACCAGCCCCATCTGTTGGGCTTTTTCCTTTAAGTGAGTCAATATTTCCAATGTCTTTTGTTCATTTTCCCCTATAATATCTATATCATCTGCATAACCAAGCAGCTTGGATGTTCCTCCAATATCACATTCCTCCTTTACCTTCCTTACAACTTTCTCTAGAGCCAGATTGAAGAGTAGCGGCGATAGTGCATCACCCTGTTTCAAGCCAGATGTTATTTGGAAAGGGTCTGATTTCCTGCATTTATATACTATATTATAAGTATCTTCCATGCATAGTCTGGGCATGTTGATTAACTTCCTTGGTATTCCAAATTCCTGCATAGCATTCCATAGACTATTCCTATGGACACTATCATAAGCCTTTTTAAAATCCACAAAAATGTTATGGAGATCTCTTTTATATTCCCAATTTTTCTCGGCTATTTGTCGTAAGATAAATATCTGATCTATTGTTGATCTGTTTTGTCTAAAACCCGCCTGGTAGTCACCTAATATGTCTTCTGAATATGGTTTTAGTCTATTTAGTAATACTGCGGATAATATATTATAGCTTGTGGACAGTAGTGATATTCCTCTATAATTTTCACATTGGAACTTGTCTCCTTTCTTAAAGATAGATATCAATAATGACTCTTTCCAGTCATGGGGTAAGTCTTCTGTCCTCCAGATGTTTATTATTAGTTCGTATAGCTTTAGATGTAATGCATGGCCACCTGCCTTTATAAATTCAGCAGCAATTCCATCAGCCCCTGTTGCCTTATTGTTTTTAAGTCGTGTGATTACATATAGGATTTCTTCAAATGCAGGTTCTTCAATTTGTGGTTCACACGTTAGAACCTCTTCCTGTGGGAAAGTGTTACTTGGAGCTTCACAATTTAGTAATTCAACAAAATATTCTTTCCATGTGTTGCACATTTCCTCATTGGTATTTATCATATTCCCATTTTTGTCTTTTAAACCATATGATTTGTGTTGGTGCCCTCGTTTCATTGACTTCAGTTCTTTAAAAAACTTTCTGGACTCGTTTTTCTGGTGATTAGTTTCCATATCTCTGATTATATTACTCATATATTTTCGCTTCTGCTGTCGAACTATTTTTGTAGCTTCTTTACATTCATTTCTATATTGCTCTTCCTTTTGGATGTTGTTGATGTCATTTAACCATAAATGTCTGGCATTCTTTTTCCTAATGACTGCTTCTTCACATTTTTGATTGAACCATCTGTTCTTTCTATGCGTGGTTAACACACCGAGACATTCTTCTGCGGTAGATTGAATTGTATTCTTGATGTTCAACCAAGTTTGGTCAACGCTTTCCTCCAAAGGGTTTTGCAGAGTTTCAAGTTTACATTTTATTTCATCTGTAAATTTCTCTTTGACTGTAATTTCTTGTAGTTTTTCTCTGTTATATGTTGGGTGTAATCTTTGTAATTTAGTATAGAAAGCTCTCTTAAGTTTTATTTTAAATTTTGCTCCAACGAGGAAGTGGTCGCTGTGGCACTCAGCTTCTCAATAACTTCTAACTTGTTGTATGTTTGATGCATTTCTGTTGTTAATTAAAATGTGATCTATTTGATTATAGGTTCTCTTGTCACATGATTTCCAAGTTTGTTTGTGTATATCCTTTCTTTGTAGTCTGGCACTGCTAATCTGCAGTTCTTTGGCTTCTGCCAGGTCGATGACTCTCCATCCATTATTACTTGAAGTTGTATGTAGGCTTTCCATACCGGCCACTTTTTTATGAGTTTGCTCTCTACCTATTTTTGCATTGAAGTCTCCCAGCACAATCAAGATGTCCTGTTTGGGGGTTTCTTCTATGACATCTTGCAAATCATTATAAAAGTCTTCTTTAACATCATCTTCTTTCTCTTCAGTAGGTACATGTACATTAACCCTTTACAGGGCAGACGCTTGTCCGTTTTGTAGCCCTGAACGGGCAAGATTTTTTCAGGTTCTGTAAAATTTCGGGTCGCGTTAGTAAAAACATCACAAATAAGGTGTTAGTCAACCGATTTTAGTAAAATAAACAACACAATGAAGGGAAAAGCATGCAGAATATGTTACTTACGTGATTGTTGCCAGTAATCCATATATGAACACAAATATTTACGAAATACGGCATGTTGTTTGTGATTTTCCGTCATCTATACGGTAATTTACAAACACATTTTCAGAATCATAATCACTTTCTTAAAGTCCGACTCACGACTGCTAATGCAAAGTAACGCTTTGCACTGATATCTAGCTCCGATTAATAATCAACTTCGTGCCCTTTAATGTCATTTAAATTGAACAGAGCGAAATCTCGGCTATCACTTGAAGAATCGCCGAAATCCATTTTGAAAAACAGCGTAAAAATCCCGAAAACTATCAAAAAAAGTCCGTTAAAGTCTGTTCAAAGTCATTGTAGCGCGTTTACAAATGGCGGCCACGTTGTCAAGCTATCGGCGAAAGTGAAAGTAGCGATCGGAAGTGTCGGAAAACCGAGAGATCGCATTTTTAAAACGACTAGTCATCAAAGACGCGATTGGGCGCTACGCCTGTTTAACGCATCGAACGCTATCAGGCGCTGTGCCTGTTAAAGGGTTAATCATCGTTATATTTTTCCATTTATCTTTTATTCGTAATTTACTAATTCTGTCATTAACAGCTTTAAAGTTTAGAACGTTCCCCCATAACTCTTTTTTGATGACAAAACCTGTTCCTAATTCATGTTTATTTTGGGTGTTTCCTCCATATATTACAATCATTCCATTTTGCTCTAAAGTACCCTCTCCTGGCCACCGTGTTTGAAGTGAATTGACAAATTTTGGTGCTATGTTTGTTTGTTCTCCAGTACCACACTGTCCTTGGAAACTGCAATGTTATTAGTCTTTCATGTTAGTTTAACTGTTTTGATCTTTCATGTTAATTTCACCTTTTTGATCTGTCATGTTAGTTTCACTGTTGTGGTTTTGGTATTTCATGTTTACTGAACTGTTTTGGTATTTCATGTTTACTGTACTGTTTTGGTATTTCATGTTTACTGAACTGTTTTAGTATTTCTTGGTATTTCATGTTTACTGAACTGTTTTGGTATTTCATGTTTATTGAACTGTTTTGGTATTTCATGTTTACTGTACTGTTTTGGTATTTCATGTTTACTGAACTGTTTTAGTATTTCATGTTTACTGTACTGTTTTGGTGTTTCATGTTTAGTGCACTGTTTTGGTATTTCATGTTTACTGTACTGTTTTGGTATTTCATGTTTAGTGCACTGTTTTGGTATTTCATGTTTACTGTACTGTTTTGGATTTCATGTTTAGTGCACTGTATTTGAAGTCAACTGACAAGTTTGTTGCAATGTTTGCTTGTTCTCCAGTACCGCACCGTGTTTGGGAACTTGTGCTCGCTGATTTGGATGGTGTTCATCTCAATGAAACGCAGACAGACAGCTCAGTAAACCAGCTGTCCAGACAATGTGGGATGTTGGTGTTTCCAGACCATGTGGGGTGTTGGTGTTTCCAGACAATGTGGGATGATGGTTTGTCTTGTTGGTAGGGTGGAGGATGGGAAGGGGAGGGTGGATTCTGGCTTGGAATACAGTGGTCAAGGCAATCCATGTGGTAGATAATGCCACGAAATGCTGTAGATATGCCATGAGATGTTGTAGATAAGCTATGAGATGTGGCAAATAACGCCATTGGCTGCCGCAGATAATGCTATGAGATGTTGTAGATATGCCATGAGATGTTGGTGACATGCCATGAGATGTTGTAGATAAGCTATGAGATGTGGCAAATAACGCCATTGGCTGCCGCAGATAATGCTATGAGATGTTATAGATATGCCATGAGATGTTGTAGATATGTCATGAGATGTTGTTGACATGCTATGAGATGTGGCAGATAACACCATTGGTGGTGGTAGATAAAACCTTGAGATATGGCAAATAATGCCATGAGATGTTGTAGATATGCCATGAGATGTGGCAGATAACCCCATTTGATGTGGCAGATAATGCCATGGGATGTGGCAGATAATATCATGAGATGTGGTAGATAATGCCATGAAATGTGGCAGATAATACAATAAGATGTGGTAGATAATGCCATGATGTTTGGCAAATAATTCTATGAGATGTGGTAGTTATGACATGAGATGTAGTAGATAATGCTATGAAATGTGGCAGATAACCCTATGAGGTGTGGTAGATAATGCCATGAGATGTGGTAGATAAGACTATGAGATGTGGTAGATAATCCCATGAGATGTGGTAGATAACCCCATGAGATGTGGTAGATAATCCCATGAGATGTGGTAGATAATCCCATGAGATGTGGTAGATAACCCTATGAGATGTGGTAGATAATCCCATGAGATGTGGTAGATAACCCCATGAGATGTGGTAGATAATCCCATGAGATGTGGTAGATAATCCCATGAGATGTGGTAGATAACCCCATGAGATGTGGTAGATAATCCCATGAGATGTGGTAGATAATCCCATGAGATGTGGTAGATAACCCCATGAGATGTGGTAGATAATCCCATGAGATATGGTAGATAACCCCATGAGATGTGGTAGATAACCCCATGAGATGTGGTAGATAACCCCATGAGATGTGGTAGATAACCCCATGAGATGTGGTAGATAATTCCATGAGATGTGGTAGATAAGTAGATAATCCCATGAGATGTGGTAGATAAGACTATGAGGTGTGGTAGATAATCCCATGAGATGTGGTAGATAACCCCATGAGATGTGGTAGATAAGACTATGAGATGTGGTAGATAATCCCATGAGACGTGGTAGATAATGTCATGAGATGTGGTAGATAATCCCATGAGATGTGGTAGATAATGTCATGAGATGTGGTAGATAAGACTATGAGGTGTGGTAGATAACCTCATAAGATGTGGCAGATAACCCCATGAGATGTGTTAGTTATGCCATGAGATGTGGTTGATAACCCTGTGAGATGTGGTAGATAATGCCATGAGACGTGGTAGAGGAAGATTGAGAGGAAGAGAACAAAGGGAAGGCAGAGAAGGAAATATCTCGATGGCTATCTCGATATCTCAGACAGGAACACTGAGCTGATCCACGGCTCTGGTGATCGAGTGAGATGGTGAAACATGACTGCCCACGCTTATCGGTATGGCACATGATGATGGTGATGATATTGACCAAAACATTGATTGAGTGCCTGTGGGTCTTAGACTGTGGGGTTAGCACCATGTACCTAGTGCACCTCATGATGTGGAAGTGGGTGTTTTTTTCTTTCTTTTTTTCTCTGATTTATTTGAGGACATTTGGTTGAGCAGTGTTCATGAAAGAGGCTTGGTTGAGTCCAAGATGGCGGCAGGGATCATGAAAGAAGTTTTGTTGAGTCCAAGAAGATGGCATATGTGATACAGAGATCATGAAAGAGGTTTGATGGAGTCCAAGAAGATGGCGGAGATCAGGAAAAAGGTTTGATGGAGTCCAAGAAGATGGCAGAGATCATGAAAGAGGTTTGATGGAGTCCAAGAAGATGGCACTATGATTCAGAGATCATGAAAGATGTTTAGTTGAGTCCAAAAAGATGGCGGAGATCATGAAATTCATTTGGTGGAGTCCAAGAGGATGGCATATGTGATACAGAGATCATGAAAGAGGCTTGGTTGAGTCCAAGAAGATGGCATATGTGATACAGAGATAATGAAAGAGGCTTGGTTGAGTCCAAGAAGATGGCATATGTGATACAGAGATCATGAAAGAGGCTCGGTTGAGTCCAAGAAGATGGCGGAGATCAGGAAAAAGGTTTGATGTAGTCCAAGAAGATGGCGGAGATCATGAAAGACGTTTGATGGAGTCCAAGAAGATGGCTGGATCATGAAAGAAGTTTGGTAGAGTCCAAGAAGATGGCATATGTGATACAGAGATCATGAAAGAGACTTGGTTGAGTCCAAGAAGATGGCAGAGATCATGAAAGAGTCCAAATAGATGGCGCATGTAGTACGGAGATCATGAAAAGGTTAACAATGACAAAGTGCATATTCAGCAGCATGAAACATTCTTTGGTCCACGTAAATATCACATAAACTGAGAGTTCTCATTAGATACAAGACTGAGGCTCATTACATTCAAGCCTGAGGCTCATCAGATACAAGCCTGAGGCTCATCAGATACAAGCCTGAGGCTCATCAGATACATGACTGAGGCTCATCAGATACATGACTGAGGCCCATTAGATACAAGACCAAGATCCATCAGATACGAGACTTAGGCTCATATATAAGACTGAGGTTCATGAGATACAAGACTGAGGCCCATCAGATATGAGGCTGATTCCATTATATATGAGACTGAGGCTCATTATATACAAGACAGAGGCTCATTAGATATGAGAGTGAGGCTCATTAGATATGAGAGTGAGGCTCATCAGATACAAGACTGAGGCTCATTAGAGTCAAGGCTGAGGCTTATGAGATACAATAGTGAGGCTCATCAAATACAAGACTGAGACTCATTAGATACGAGACTGAGGTTTATTAGATATGAGACTGAAGCTCATTAGATGTGAGAGTGAGGCTTATTAGGTATGAGACTAGGTCTCATTAGATACAAGGTTGAGGCTTATGAGATACAGTAGTGAGGCTCATCAGATACAAGACTGAGGCTCATTAGATATAAGACTGAGGCTAATTAGATATGAGACTGAGGCTCATCAGATACAAGACTGAGTCTCAATAGATACAAGGCTGAGGCTTATGAAATACAGGAGTTAGGCTCATCAGATACAAGACTAAGGCTCATTAGATACGAGATGGAGGTTTATTAGATATGAGACTGAGGCTCATCAGATACAAGACTGAGGCCCATTTGATGTGAGACTGAGGCTCATCAGATAAACTGAGGCTCATCAGATACAAGACTGAGACTCACCAGATGCAAGATGAGAACATCAGATAAAGGCTGAGGCATATCAGATACGAGGCTGAGGCACATCAGATGCTATGTACACTCAACAATTCAAAAACATGAAGTGGACAACATAAAATATTACATGTGGGTGGATAACATAAAATGTTACATGTGGGTGGACAACATAAAATGTTGTTACATGTGGGTGGACAACATAAAATGTTACATGTGGGTTGACAACATAAAATGAGAAACCTGTGTGAATGCATCATGACGACACAGGATGATGTGTTTTGGAGACTCATTGCGGCCGACCTTCAATATGGAGATGGCACTTGATGATTATACACACATGCTCACTCATGCACGGTCACACACACACAAGTTGCATGCCGTTTCATGACCATTTATTTGTTATTACAACCATTATTTAAATTTTCATTTTTTTTTACATAGCATTTGTGGTGACTATTTTTATCAGTTGTTATCTCCATGTGTTATTTTATTGTGTGTGAGATGGACAAGAAGGGAAAGAGAGAGAGAGGGATACCTCAACATGTTCCAACCTCACTTTTAACCTCTTATCTAACTCTATATAGACAGTGTTGTTTGGTCCACATTTGCCGATAAGTACAGGGGCATTTGATAAGGAACCTTTAGAATAACTTAATACTAAGAATGATTCTGCAGAAAGAAATAACAATGAGAAAGACAAAGTGCTTTGATGACATCAAATGACATGAGAATTTGATCACATCAAATGACATGACAATCTGATCACATCACATAATATGAGATCTGATCACATGAAATGACAAGATATAACATCAAATGACATGAGAATCTGATCATGTCAAATGATATGAGAATCTGAGCATGTCAAATGATATAAGGATCTAATCACATCAAATGACATTAGTATCTGATAACATCAAATGACAAGATCTAATAACATCAAATGACATGAGAATCTGATCACATCAAATGACATCGGAATCAACTAAAAACCACAATGGAGGGAATAGTTCAGGGCAAATAAATTGAGGGTGTCAAAGATATAAATGGAGAGACAACATCAAGATATGATCAGAATGTAGCCTAGCAATGGCACAGGCTGACAATATGATGATGACATGTTTGTGAGATTGGTAAGATAGTGCAGGGAGAGGAGTAGGTCACAATGCCGTCCAAAAAGGCAGTGATGTTGGACTGAGCATGCCAGGAATGGACAATGGCAGAGAGAGAGGGGCAACAGCGTGTAAGCTAATGCTCACATCCAAGCAATGTGATCTATATATAGATGGGTCTGTGGTGAGAGGTAATTGGAGTGAGAGAGGCTTCATTGTTACAGTTAAGGGACATAAACAGTGGAGAGTCTGGCATATGATATTATGACTTCCAGCATGAGAATGGAGGTGGAGGATGCAACTGCAGCATTACGATGGCTGGAGAGTAGTATAGCACTACATGGTGTGTATGTAACTGATTCACAGAGCATGCTACATAAAATAGAAACTGATGAACTCCTCATGGAGTATGATGATCTTCATTTGTAAGCACCTTTTTTATTTGTCAGAGCTAAAAATATGGATTTTAATGGTTCCAGTTTGTTGAGAAGCATAATCTTCTTCTTTCGTTTGCTTAAATTTATTGTCTATATTTGCAATGTTGTCTATTCTGTAAACTTCACTGTTTCTGTTCGTTCTCTCAGTTGTCCATACACTTTATCTTACATTGTTGTTTCTTTAGGCCAGAAGGTTTGCTTATATATGTTGTAGTCGGGGTAGTCTTAAAAAGTCGCTTAATAGTTGACAGGGTCGACTTCATTGCACCGGGTTTGATCCCATATCGTTCGGTCTCTTTCCACAGCGTGGAAAGTGTCGCACAAAGCACAAACTCCGTAGCTCTAGTGACGACCCACAGGAGTCCCCGAAAAATTTAACTCGTGAACCGAAGGGCGCGGCCCAGAATCGAACCCACAACCTTTGGAGCCTGTTTCAAACAGCTTGACCACTTCGCCACGGAGACTCCCTGGGGGATGGAGTATGTGATCTGCTGCCAATCCACAAGAGTACATGGTCGATTTGCCAATCTTGAATTTTGTATACATGTGATTGCTTAAGCGACTATGTCCCATTCTGAGGCACAAAATAAATAATTTGGAGAAGTAAATTAACACAGAATAAATAAAATGGATCAGTTTGTGTGTGATTTCACTCTAATAGCCATAGTTTAAAAAGGCAATCCCTGTAAGGTAGCAGAGAGGAGAGGTTATGTACGGTGCCTGTTACCTGACAATGGCCATATCACAGAGTGTTGAGGTAATTTATAGAGTTAGCTGCCCCACCCACTAACTGATCTCCTCTCAATGACCAGTGCCTGTGTTAGTCCATGGTCACCTATTCATCATCTTTATGACTAACCTCTAAATGTAGAGACACTCCACCATCCGCTAACCCGTGGATGTACTTAGTTGTAGAACAGGACCCAATATATAAACAAGGTGAGAGTAAAATTTAAGTGTTTCAACTTTCGTTTTATAAATGAATAAGAAGAATGTCATTGCAGGGAAAGAAAAAGAAAAACAGAATATATTACAAAAACTAGCATTGAAGAAAACATTACTGATGATATACTTTGCCAACATATAGAAACACAGATCCTTGTTAAAGAATGTTCTTGAGCGGGACAAAAATGAACGGCCTGCAAGAGGAAAACAATGTAAGGTGTAGATGGACAACATAAAGAGACAAACCTGTGCAAATGCACATGAAGATACAGAATACCAAGTGTTATGAGTCTCATTATGGCCGACCTGCAGTGCAGAGATGGCACTTGATGATTGTGTGTGTGTTTGTTATTCCGCTTTGAACTCAAGCATAATCCACACTGGACTAATTTTTATGTGTAGATCAGCTTTCCCTAATATCAGTGACCTTAGCCATGAGACGAACCCACTCCGACTTCTGAGGTACTTGTAATTTACATCCCGATATCAAGGACGAGCAGTCAACATTTTAGTCCAACTGATGCTATTTCGCCATCACGACACCAGAAGATTAAGAGTGGGTGCTCTTACATTCGGCCATGCTGACCACTATGATGATGATAATGAAATGTAGATGCATATTTGCAAACAAGACTCTCACTTGCTTGTGTGTTTGTATACATTTGTGAGTGTGTAAAAAAAAAGCTACATACCATTTCATGATCACTTTTTAAAATACTTATGACCATGTATTTACATTGTTTTTCATCTCAAATTGCAATTACATATACTCTCTTTAAAATTTGTATTTCTCTTGTGTTATTTTATATTGGGTGTGTGTATGAGAGAGAGAGAGAGAGAGAGAATGGGTGAGAATGAGTGAGTGAAAGTGAGTGAGAGCGAGTGTGAATAAAAGAGAAATTGAGAGAGAGAGAGTCAGTGAGAGAGACTGTGTGAGTGAGAGAGAGAGAAACCACACCATTTTCCAACTTTTTCAACTGTCTTTTTAAACGTCTTATCCATTTATAAATCCTCCATTTCCTTTTCTTCTGATGATATTCCTCCACGCCACCGTCTCAATCCATCCAGCATAATTTCTTTTGGTCTGCCTCTCCCTCTCTGCACAGTATATACAAACGCTATCGATTGTAATGTGCTAGAATTATCCTTGCAACAGGAAATAAATAGTGTAGTTAACTGGAGTCATGCAAACCCCATGCAAATTAACATTTCTAAAACAAAAACTATGTTAATAGGAACCAGGCAAAGACTTCACACTCTAAACTCGCAGAGAACTCTTCAGCTGCACATTGGTAGCACGCCTATAGAAAGTTTAGCCGAGCACAAGGCACTGGGTCTTATTATAGATCAAAATCTGTCCTTTAATTCCCATGTTCATGCTCTAGTTAAACAAATAGCCAAAAAAGTATACCAACTTGCCAAAATTAAAAATTTCCTCGACGAAAACACAAAACAGATATTCTATACTTCCCACATACAAAAACATATTGATTATTGCTCCACAATCTGGGATGGATGCTCCAAATCAAAAAAACAATGCCTGTATTTACTCCAGAAAAGGGCAGTGCGTTTAATCAATGGTGATAAGCTTCATTAATTCATTCATTGGCACCTTGCCGTCTTGACAGACGATAGTTTGTGTTTTAAAAAGGCATAATAACTTTTACCTATGACGGTAGCGAATGTGGCTGATAAGGCCAATTCGCGCTGTAAATGTGCGTTCACAGTGGGTGCATGTGAACACGTCATTTCCACCACCAAGCACCATCTTACGTCTCACGCTCGGTGTATGACTTATCTGCAATAATTTTCTCCTTTGTCTTTATTCCATGATAAGCTTAAAGACAGTTCTAACCTACATGAACGTCTTCAGTTACTGCCTCTCCACAAACGCCTACTTTTTAATAAGGCTAAACTAATTCACAAAATCCTATTTCAAAATGCTCCAAGCTACCTTTGGCCATTGTTTAAATATAACGCAAGACAGCGAACGACTAAATATTCTTCATGTCCCTAAACCTAGGATAGACTTATATAAAACAAGCTTAGCATACTCTGTCACTCAGTTGTGGAACAATCTTCCACAAGAAATCAATGACACCACCAATCATTATACATACATTCGCAACCTGTTTGAACACTACCTCAGGACATACTACATTCCCCCATTTAAAAAAAAAAAATAACAACAACAAAGACAATAATAATGGTAAATTATCTCGAACGACAACTAGCCAAAAAACATTCCCATACGTATGGCACGTTACGCCTTCCTTGGGTATTTATAATGCCCATGTTAAACATTGCCTCAGTAAGTCATGTATTACTGATTATTTATTTTATTGATTAAAAAAAATAACAACAACAAAGACAATAATAATGGTAAAGCCCGGGAAGGTTAACCCGGTCAACAAATGCCCACAGAAGTCGGATGTGTCGGCCTAACGGCGCAAGAACGCAGCTCTGCTGTAAACAGGCACAACGCAATCACATCCCCCAAAAAAAACTCCGGATGAACGAAAGAAGAAGATAATGGTAAATTATCTCGAACGACAACTAGCCAAAAAACATTCCCATACGTATGGCACGTTACGCCTTCCTTGGGTATTTATTATAATGCCCATGTTAAACATTGCCTCAGTAAGTCATGTATTATTGATTATTTTTCATGCGTTTTAATGCTTATTGTTTTTTTTTTTTTTTGTCAAAGATTTGCTTCATAAGAGAGGTTGAATGAAAGAATGTATGAGAGGAAATAGAAAAGAAGGGCAGAATGTCAGACGGGCCTGCGTGCCCAATTCTAAACCCTTTGAAAATAGAGATTTTCGTTCGTTCGTTCTCTCCCCCTTGATCTTTCCATTGTCGCGATGTTCCCCAACGCTTCTCTTCTCATCACATGACCAAAGAAAGTTGTTTGTCTCTGTCTTATCTCATCTCATCATGTTCCTTTTGTACTTATAGTTGTACTAGCTGACCCGGCCCGGCTTCGCCCAGACCCTGGTGGGGAGCATCTCATTTAATTCATATAAGTAGTCATATAAGTTCTCGTTCCCGTTACCGACTATCCGTCTGTCTGTCTATCTGTCTGTCTGTCTGTCTGACCCGGCCCGTCTTCGCCCAGACCCTGATGGGGAACATCTCATTTAATTCATATAAGTAGTCATATAAGTTCCCGTTCCGACTATCCATCTGTCTGTCTGTCTGACCCGGCCCGGCATCGCCCAACTCCTGGTGGGGAGCATCTCATTTAATTCATATAAGTAGTCATATAAGTTCCCGTTCCCGACTGTCTGTCTGTCTGTCTGTCTGTCTGTCTGTCTGTCTGTCTGTCTGTCTGTCTGTCTATCTGTCTGTCTATCTGTCTGTCTGTCTGACCCGGCCCAGCCCATGGTGGAGAGCATCTCATTTAAATCATATAAGTAGTCATATAAGATCCCGTTCCCGACTATCTGTCTGACTGTCTGTCTGTCTGTCTTGGGTAAATGGAGGAGGGAGGAGGAAGAGGGAGGTGGAGGAGGGAAGAGGAGGGAGGAATAGGAGGGAGGAGGAGGGATTAGGAGGAGGAGGGAGGAGTAGGGTGGAGGAGGAGGGAGGAGGAGGGAGGAGGAGAACGCAGGAGGAGAAGGGAGCAGGAGGAGGAGAGGGAGGAGGAGGGAGAGGGAGGAGGAGGAGAGAGTAGGAGGAGGGAGGAGGTGGAGGGAGAAGGAAGAGGGGGGAGGAGGAGGAGGAGGGAAGAGGAGGAGGAGGAATGTGAAGGGAGGAGGAGGGAGGAGGAGGAGGAATGTGAAGGGAGGAGAAGGAGGAGGAAGGAGGAGGGGGAGAAGGAGGGAGGAGGAGGAATGTGAAGGGAGGAGGAGGTAGAGGGAGGAGGAGGAGGGATGAGAAGGAAGAGGGAGGAGGAGGAATGTGAAGGGAGGAGGAGGGAGGAGGTAGAGGGAGGAGGAGGAGGAGGGAGGAAGAAGGAGGGATGAGGAGGAGGAAGAGGGAGGAGGAGGAATGTGAAGGGAGGAGGGGGAGGGGAAGAGGAAGAGGGTAGGAGGAAGAGGAGAGGAGGGAGGAGGAGGAGAGAGGAGGAAGAGGGAGGATGGAGGAGGGAGAGGGAGGAGGGGAAGAGGAAGAGGGTAGGAGGAGGAGGAGGGGAGAAGAAGGAAGGAGGAGGAGGAAGGAGGAGGAGGAAGGAGGGAGAATGAGGAGGGGAGGAAGGAAAGGGAGGTGGAAGAGGAGGAGGGAGGAGGAAAGAGATAGGGGGAGGATGAGGAGGAAGGAAAGGGAGGAGGAGGAGGTAGAGGGAGGAGGAAGAGGGAGAAGGAGGAGGGAGGATGATGAGGGAGGAGGGAAGATGGGGGAGGAGGCGGAGGGAGGAGGAAGAGGGAGGAGGAAGAGGTAGAGGGAGGAGGAAAAGAGAGGAGGAGAGAGTTCGCCATTCCGAATTCTTCTTCTTCTTCTTCGTTCATCCGGAGTTTTTTTTTTTTCGGACGTGATTGCGTTGTGCCTGTTTACAGCAGAGCTGCGTTCTTGCGCCGTTAGGCCGACACATCCGACTTCTGCGGGCATTTGTTGACCGGGTTAACCTTCCCGGGATTCCGAATTCATACTCGTCTAGTTCTTCCCTTCTACACGACTGTAGATAACTTCCTTACACATAAAAAGATGAATTGTTATTGATATTGCCGTGGCATGGAGGAATATCAGCAGCAGAGTTGATCCATAAAACCAAAGACTGAGATCTACGGAGAGCCATGAACGCCTACGCCAGCCGGCACGGCACTTGATGATGATGATTGCCGTGTGACGATTCTGTGTAGTCACGTCATTTTCTTCCCTTTCCCTAGCGTTTTGGTTCGGGGATTCTTTCATCATCATCATCATATATTTACGTACGTATTTTGGGAGGGGGAGGAGGGAGGAGGAGGAAGAAGAAAAAAAAACTATGACAGTTGGCAGCGCTGGAATGAAAGGAAGGCGTGTAGAAAATTTCATCTCAATCGGATGGGCCGTTCGCGAACAAATAAAGGACATACATACATACAGACAGACAGACAGACGGAGATCGCAATTTATATATAAGATTTAATGTTCTAGATTCATTAGCCGCTTTCAGGCAGTCGTCAGTCGTTGTTAGTTACTTTGGAAGTCCAAGGAATTCACAACATTCGTCTTAGGAACCACATCTATGTTGCTTCCAAGATCTTCCTGATTTGTTCATTTACATTCCAAGATTCACTGCCTTACAGCAATACAAGGTCTACGAGGGTGAGTCAATAAGTAAGTCACACAGTTCTGTGGGATGGCAGGTAAATGTAGTTCGTGTTTTCTACAGGTGTCATTAGGTGACAGCAACATCGAACTTTATATTCCCGTTCGTCAGGTGGCGCTAGGTGTCTCATGCGCAGAGTATAAACAAAATGGCGACTGTACTTATGGAGTGTACAACCAAAGAGCAACGTGGTTTTGTGTGGGCAAAATGACTGCCTGCAAAGGACATCCATAAGGAAATGCTTCCTGTTTATGCTAACTACCGGCCCGAATCAAAGCATACTTCAATGCAATGGAAACATCCTACTTCGCCCTGTGTCCAAAAATTCAAGATAACACCATCAGCAGGGAAGGTTATGCTGACAGTGTTCTGGGATTTTCAAGGAGTGCTTTTAACCAATTTCAAGAAGAAAGGCGACAATGTGAATTCTGAATCGTACTGTGAAGTTCTATCGATGCTTCATGATGCAATTCCAAGAAAACGTCCAGGACTGCTGACTAGAGGAGTGTTGCTTCTGCATGACAATGCCAGACCAGGTACGGCTCGATTAACTCAGGAGTAAATTAACCAACTAAGGTGGGAAGTTCTGGAACATCCACCTTATAACCCCGACTTAGCCCTTAGCGATTTCCACCTGTTTGGGCCACTGAAAACCCACCTGGGTGGGAGACATTTCGTGAATGACGCCCAAATTGAATGTGAAATGAAAACGTGGTTTAGAAAACAGAGCACGCAGTTCTATGCAGTCGGTTTGGGAGGACTGATAAAACGATGGGATAAGTGCATCAATGTTGGTGGAAATTATGTTGAGAAATAAAGGGACAATCTATTATAAAAAATAAACTGGTTTCAAGTTGTTATCACATTTAGTTATTTTTCTGCAGCCATTTGTGACTTACTTATTGACCCCCCTTCGTATATAATACTTTAGCATTCTCGTTCTTATATTCAATGGTAGTAACTTATTGCATAGGATACTCTTCATTTTCCGAAATACTGTCTTTGCTTGCCCTATTCTGCTCTTAAACTTAATCTCTGTTGTGCATCTTCCATCTGATGTTTTAAATGCCCCTAGGAATTAGGAAATAAAAGTTAAATTCAACGTAGAGGTAAAGAACAGATTCGATGCATTGTCCGATATGGAAATATTATTTCAAGACGTCAGTGACCAAAGGGAAATATTAAAGAAATCAGTCAACCAAGCTGCAGAAACAACCATCCCAAAAATAAAGATAATAGGACGTAAGAAATGGATGACGGAAGACATCTTAAAACTCATGGAAGTAAGAAGAAATAATAAAAATAACAAGGAAAAATATGAAGAGATTCACAGGAAAATTAGGAAGCTATGCAAAGAGGCAAAAGAAACATGGCTTGAGGAAAATTGCAAGGAAATTGAACACCAACACAACACCCGAAATACCAAATTAATGCACAAAAGAAAAAATAACACACACATCAATGGGTTGCCTAAAAATCAAAGATGGCAAAATCATAATAGAAAAAGATCATATTTTACATGCGTGGTCAGATTATGTGAAAGACCTTTATGATGATACAAGAGAAGAACAATATGGTCATCGGAATAATAATAATGAAGGACCATCAATTTTGAAGAGGAAGTTCAAATGCTATGAAAACTGGCAAGACCCTGGGTACAGATAACATCACAATAGAAATGATCAATGCCTTAGAAGAATATGGAATAGACCAAGTCACCAGACTGCTGAACGCAATATGCGATACTGGAGATATACCTCCTTAATTATGTAATTCTATATTTATTGCAATCCCGAAGAAATCAGGAGCCTTGGAATGCGATCAACATCGAACAATTAGTATAATGAGCCACATCACGAAGATTCTGCTGAGAATTATCATGCAAAGAGTTAGGAAGAAAATACAACCCGAAATAGGAGAAGAACAATGTGGGTTTGTAGAAGGCAAGGGCACAGTAAATGCTGTGTATATACTGAGAACAGTAATTGAGCGTTCTATAGAAGTAAACAAAGATCTATATCTTTGCTTTATTGACTACACAAAGGCTTTCGATAAAGTGAGACATGTCGACATGATAAGGATGCTTGAAGAACTACAAATTGATGGAAAAGACCTTAGACTTGTAAAAAACATATATTGGAAACAACAAGCTGCCATCAGAATTGATAACGATGTAGGTCAATATCAGCCTATTAAAAGAGGTGTGAGACAGGGATGTGTAATGTCTCCAGATCTTTTTTCCCTGTACAGTGAAAATATTTTCAGAAATATAGAAGATATGGAAGGAATCAACATTGGGGGACGATACATCAATAACATTAGATATGCAGATGATACAGTCTTGATTGCAGACAATGAACAGGACCTGCAAAATTTAGTAGATGCGGTTGTTGCACACAGTGAACAACTAGGGTTAGAACTGAATATTAAGAAGACACAGATTATGGTCGTCACTGGGAAGAAGGAAATACCACAATGTGATATACGAGTAAATGGGCATATTCTTAAGCAAGAGAATCGATACAATTATCTCAGCACAGTCATAACATCTGATGGGAGATGCCTTGAAAAGATTAGAACAAGAATTGCCATTGCGAAGGTAGCCTTTTGCAAGATGAAAAACATACTGACCAATAAAAAGATATCAATTGAAACGAGAAAAAGAGTGTTGAAGTGCTACATAGAACCTATATACTTTTGTATGGATTGTGAAGCGTGGACAATAAGCAGTCAAGCTGAAAAACAGCTGATGGCTGTGGAAATGTGGTTTCTGAGGAAAATGCAAAGAATACCATGGACAGACAGAAAAACCAATGAATAAGTCCTTCAAGAAACAAATGAAGATCGTAAGCTGATTAGAGTCATTAGACGTAGAGAGTCAAAAAATTTTGGGCATGTTTGAGAAGAAATGACTTGGAGAACTTGGTGACGACTGGCAAGATCGAAGGGAAGGGACCAACGGGAAGACCGAGAAGTAAATACCTGGATGGCTTGGCCACGTGGCATGGTCGAGACAGGGACACAGAGCTGATCCACGACTCTGGTGATCGAGTGACATGGCAGTACATGACCGCCCACGAATATCGGCATGGCACATGGTGGATGGAGGTATTTAAAACTATCCACTTGGTTAAACTACTGAACGTTAAAACGTCCAAACAGAGAAACCTGGACCAATGCAGCAGTCTTTGCCCAGGATGTCTATGAAGATTTCCACGCAGGCACTGAAACCGTTGCTGCAGCGATTGATCTTGAGGACGCATACAACAGAGTAAAACTGGATTTTTTAATGTTTCAGCTTCTTGAACTAAACGTAAGTCCATTCCTCCTTAGTTGGATCGCTGCAGCCCTCTACCAACGGAAAGTAGTTTTTAGATGTGGCAGTTGGACTTCGGAACCAACAACAATATATCCTGGCCTACCACAGGGATCGCCATTATCTCCGGTACTGTTCAACGCCTACACAGTGAGAATCACCAGTGAGCAGATCACTGGACCTGGCAGGACATTGTCGTATGCCGATGATGTTTTAGTGTATCGTCAGGGTAAGGATAGAGAGGAGGTTGCTGTGGAACTACAAACCGAACTCAATCGCATAAGTACTTGGTGTGATGAAGCTGGGGCAATGGTCAACCCAACAAAGGCAACAGTGACTTGGTTCTCGTTGAATAATCATATTGTCAACAATCCAACACCAACTGTAATGCTGTGTTCAGAGACGGTGGAAAGAACGCAGGCAATGAATTACCTGGGAATACGGTTTGATCGAAGCCTTGCTTATAATGTGCACATAGACCAGGTGATAACAAAGGCCAAGCGGGGTTTGGCAGCGATGCGGGTGATGGCGGCAGCAAACTGTGAGCAGCGCCATCTATGTCTTCTGTACGAGGGGCTGGTCATGTCTGTTTTGGAGTATGCAATGGCAATCCTGACTCTCAGCCATAAACAGATAGAAAGGATGGAAAGGATACAGAATGAAGCAATGCGCATTATTCTTGGATGTACAAGAGATACAGCATGCAGGGCGATGCGCTACCTTCTTGATTTTCCAACCATTGAAGAGAGAATACAAGTTTGCAGGGTACGCGCCTACCTCAAAATTAACGCAAACACACAACATCCACTGCATAGTGAAATTAGGAAGGTGAAGGGCAGCAGGTTAAAAAGAGGACGGTCGTGGATGGGTCAAGCCGAAGACATTCTTCAACAGGTGTGTTCACTTGAGGACTTAGAACCTGGCGAGGAGTGGGTGCAAGTGCCAACAGACTTCTGCACATCCTTTTCAGTTTGCATCCAACTAGATAGAAAATGCAGACAAGAAAATCCGGCTGCTGTTGAGGCTGAAGTACAAGCGTTGATTTTCGAGAATTCGCTAGACGGTGACGCGGTCATCTACACAGATGGGTCGGTCGTCCGACATGTGAGAAGCTCATGGGCCTTTACAGCTCGGGCCGGAGGGAGAATTGTGAAGGAGGACTCTGGTGCTTTCACTGAAACCACAAGTAGCCTGACCATGGAAGTCATGGCAGTAAGTAAAGCAATAACATGGCTCGAGACACAGACATTCACTAGGGCTTGTTTCCTTAGCGACTCAATGAACATGATCAAGATGATAGAGGAGGGGTCGATCCGAAGAGAGTGGTTGCTGCCTCTGAAGCGGTCTCGGCTGGCAAAGATTAGTTTCATCTTCGTGCCAGGTCATGCGGGAGTACAAGGAAATGAGCGGGCTGACAAGCTCGCAGGTGAGGCTACTGTGGAGGGCGGACGCGCCATGGACCAGGCTGACATTCTGAATGCTCTAAGAGAAGTGAGACTTTTGCGAGAACCAAGTGATGACTGTGAATCTACAACAATGGCCAGACTGCGGGAGCAGCAAATTAAAAGAGGGGTGGCCAAACAAGAACACTACGCAGGAAGCCAAAGAAGATTGATAAACCAACACAGAACTGGCGTCGTTAGCCGCTACACGCTGCGGGATTTGCTGAGGAGGGGATCCGAGCACTTATGGACTGAATGGTTAGATGTGCAACGAGGATGATCTGTCGACTAACTAACTAACTAACTAACTGAACGTTAACTTGCAAAATTATCGCGAACAGCCAAAAAATTCTGGTGTTGACCGTGAAGTCCTGTAAAGGATATGCAACTAACTTTTTAACTTGTACTCCCCCGCCCCTTTTCCTCGTTTTCGTCCGGCTGGGGATGGAGGAGTGGTCTCGAGGTATGGTGTCCGCTTTGAGTGCTGGAGGTCCCGGGTTCAAGCCCCGGGATTTTTTCACGTAGGCTTCTAGCAACAAAATTTCCCCCGGTCTCTAGGTAGTGAGATCGGACGCCTGTGTGTATAGTTCCCTTGGCAGTTGGAAGTCGAAAAAGATTAGCCTAACGGCACTGCCCGGGCAAAATTTCGAGTTAAAAATCTACCCAAAGTATTTCAGGACCATCGCCGGTGCAGAGGAGTTCGTGCACTTAGCTGAGATTCTCCGGACTCAGGATTGAGTTATGAGTAGAATGGAGCACTTATGGGTTACTCCCATGTGCCGTGATGTTGATCCGTCAACTATACTAAACTAAACTTTTATTTAGTACTTCCCCGCCCCTTGTCCACGTCTCTGCTGTGCAAAGATATCATTACCCACGCCAGTCGGCACGGACCGTTCCCTTCGCGACTCCACGAAGAAGAGCTGCCGCCCTGTGTAAACAGTGGTGGCCGGCAGACGACGCCTCGACAAGTCTGTCATCGCCCAAATCTGATTTCTTCAAGCCTCCCCCGAGACATGCGATAGAATATACCAAAGGTTAGTTTTCATTTTCAAAACAGAAATTGTCATAATTCTTAACTGTCAAATGAGCTTATTAATATTATTATAGTAAAAATAGTGGGCAATGATTTGTTTCAACTTGATTCGCGTGTCGCTAGCTTAGCAGAAGACGTCCAGGCCACAATTCAATAACAAACCCGAACAGACTGTTGAAATAAATTATAATATCAGTAATTAACATAAATCACGTCGTTTTCGCAATATGCGCATTAAGTCACATTATTGTTGTTTGAAGATGGAGACTTCCATATTTCAGTTATTGTTGTAAGAGTTTGTATTTCAATGGTTTCGGCCAAGTAAAATTGCACTAATCTAATTAATATTCTAATAATATTGTACTACGACTTAACGTTAACGGGTTGCCTCAGTCTGCCACCGGCAAATCACGACCACTGGTGTTTACTTACGCAGGTCTATACAAATGTATATTCGTGCAGAATAATACACAACTATGGGATTTCAGTTTTCTAGACTTGTCTCGGGTGTTAGAAAGAGTGAGTAAGCCAGAGAGAGAGAGAGAGAGAGAGAGAGAGAGAGAGAGAGAGAGAGAGAGAGAGAGAGAGAGAGAGAGAGAGAGAGGTGATTTAATAAATATAGTTATGAAATGTTATAAACTTGAGAGTTAGTTAATTACTGCATATAGAATGCAGCTTTCTTAGGATTTATTCATATTGAGGTCTGAGGGTGTAGGAAGAAAAAGAAGAAAATATTAAATGTGGGGGGTCAGAGTGTGATCAAGGAAGAAGAAGAACATATAACTATAGAGTTGAGTTGAGTCAAGAACTGACATCACTGCACTTGAGGCATTACCATAAGCCACGCTGTCCTCATCTTCAACAGCCAGCGAAGATTTTCAATACTAATGGTGTCCGCTGCAATCTGATTATATATCATCTTGCTCTACTTTCTGAATGATGACAGTCGACCAGATCCTCTGATGACCCCTTGCTGCTGCATTCTCTCTAGATCATGATATCTATCTGTTCTTCTGCATAAATCACATTCTCCCAGAGGACCTTCACCACATCTGTCTTATCATGTATCAAATCACCCCGTAATGATGTGGCACCACCCAATCTGTCTGCCTGTTCATTTCCAAAACACCAGAGTGTCATATATATATATAACACACATATATGATATATATCATCATCATCAAGTGCCCTGCCAGCTGGCGTAGGCGTTCATGGCTCTCCACAAATCTCAGTCTTTGGTTTTCTGGATCAACTCTGCTGCTGATATTCCTCCATGCCACCGTCTCAATCCATCCAGCATCATTTCTCTTGGTCTGCCTCTGCCTCTCTTACCCTTCGATCTTTCCAGTTGTCACAATGTTCTCCAATTCCTCTCTTCTCATCTTATTGTTGTATATAATGTTCTAGTTTCATTAGCCTGTTTCAGGCGGTCGTTGTTAGTTACTCTGGCAGTCCAAGGAATTCGCAACATTCATCTCAGGAACCACGTCTCTGTTGCTTCTAATTTCTTCTTAATTTGTTCATTTACATTCCAAGATTCACTGTCATACAGCAAAACTGGTTCTACATGGCATTTTAGCACTCTCTTTCTTACATTCAGTGATAGTGACTTATTGCATAAGATACTCTTCATTTTCTGAAGTGCAGCTTTTGCTTGCCTTATTCTGCTCTTAATCTCTGTTGTACATCTTCCATATGATGTTATAAATGCCCCTAGGTATCTAAAATTATCCACTTGGTTAAGAATTTTTCCTTCTATTTCTATGTCACATTTTGGTGTCACCATTTTCTTTGATATCACCATTGTTACTATTTTTGATATTAAAGGAGAGTCCTTTCCTTGCACTCTCTGTTACTACAATGTCCAACAATTGTTGTAGGTCTGTTGATTTATCCACCACCAATACTGTGTCATCTGCATAGCGTATATTATTTATATTATAACCTCCAACTAGTATTCCTGGCATCTCTTTGATTTCTCTCATTATTACTTCACTATATAGGGAGAAGAGATCGGGTGACACATCCCTGTCATACTCCTAGCTTTATCTGCTCGTAACTACCCTCTTTATGTCCCATTTTAATTGCTGCTACTTGGTTCCAGTAAATATTCTTTATTATTCTTAAATCGTTCTCATCAATGCTGATATCTTCCAACATTTTAATCAGTTCATCATGTTTTACTTTATCAAATGCTTTAGTATAATCTATGAAGCACAAATATATGTCACTCTGTTTCTCTATTGACCTTTCTATTAGTGTCCGTAATGTATAAATTGCATTGTTTGTGCCCTTTCCCTCCACAAATCCATACTGTTCTTCACTAATTTTCATTTTTATTTTCTTTCTGGTTCTTCTCATTATGATTCTGAGTAGAAGCTTAGTGATATGGTTTATAAGGTTAATTGTATGAAAATCTTCACAATCAATTGCTCCTGGTCTTTTTGGTATAGCTATAAATACAGATTTCAGCATATCACTGAGTAAATATCCACTGCTGTAAATATCATTCAACATTTTGGTTAATATATCTACTCCAAATTCTCCCAATACTTCTAATATATATATATATATAAGAAGAAAATGGATTGATGACATCAGAGACATTGTACAACCACACGGAATGACACTATCCAGTACCACCCACTGGGCGCTGGAGCGCAAATTATTTCTCCCACGACGCTTGACGGCAGAAGTGGAAGATGATGATGATGATATATATTGTATTTTAACTGATTAAGTGCTGTGGGATGATTAATTGTCTGAAGTGACTCCCGTATCTGCCAAGGATTCAAATATCAGTGAAATGTTGTTGTTACGTTAAAATGCAACATGTCTGCTACCATATTAACAACGTTTAAGTCATAACTGTGACACATCTCTACTTCCAAATTCCCGCCATCCATTTTTGTTTGTTCCAAACCTACGTTTTGTTTGGCACAGAATCTGTTAAACTTTTTAGAGACTATGGTGCAGAGGTGTTGCACCTCTCATGGAAAACCACAGTTCAGATCCACATGTGATGTCTGAAAGGCCTTATTTATTAGACAGATATTGACTTTAGCCCTTGTCAGATAAGGTATCTTCCTAATCCACGCTTTTCGTTGTGTATATGTATGGAAACAAGGGGAGGGTCCACTAAGCTTAAAATTGAATGGTATCTAACTCAATAAGATCTTCTTCGGGAGCCTGCCTGGAGCTGACATCAGTGTTCATGGCTCTCCAGTCCTGTCTGCCACCTGATGTGTTGATGAAGTCGGTGTTGCTTATATAATTTGTAGTCCATCTGTGGAAACTTTCCTCTTACATTTTTCTAGCCTAGTATTTTACCACTGAAGGTCAGCATGGCCGAATGGATAAAAACACATGTTCTTAAACATCCGGTGTGCTGATGCCGAGGTAAGTTTGAGTTCAAAGCGAGTGAGCGCAACAAAGCAAAACTCAAGCATAGTCCACACATGCTAGTACTGCTAGTGCACTGGACATATTTTTACCTGTGGATTAGCATTCTCTATTACTAATGTCCCTTGCCATCAGATGAACCCACTCCGACTTCAGAGGTACCTTTAATTCACGTCACTAAATCAAGGGCAAGAAGTCAACATTTTAGTCCTGTGTAGGGACCTCAACATCCACCACACCAGTTGTCTAAGAAATAACACTCTTATCCATTCAACCATGCTAACTTCCATCTCTTCCGTTGATACCCTCTATACATTTCATGTGTCTTTTCCCACAAGGTTTTGATGAGTGATCTTGCAACGCTTGCACTTCTCGATATCTCAACATTTCTTTTCTTCTCTGTCCGTGAGACCTGAACATTCTTCTAAACACAAACATCGCTTGACAACTGCCTCCAGTTTATTCACCATATGTCTCTGGGGCAGTCATGGCTGGCAAAGATTAGCTTCATATTCGTGCCAGGGCATGCGAGTGTGCAAAGAAATGTGCAGGCTTGCAGGTAAGGCTACTGTGGAGGGTGGATAAGCCATGGACCAGGCTGATATACTGAATGCTCTATGAGAAGTAAGTCATTTGCGGGAACTAAGTGATGACTGTGAATCAACAACCATGGTCAGGCTGCGAGAACAGCAAGTTCAAAGAGGTGTAGCCAGACAAGAACACTTTGCAGGAAGCCAAAGAAGATTAATAAACCAACACCAAACTGGTGTCATGAGCCGCTACAAGCTGCAGGATTTACTGAGGAGGGGATCCGAGCACTTATGGACTGAATGGTTTGATGTATAGTGAGGATGATCTGTCAACTAACTAACTAAATATTCACTATATGCTGACCCTGGTCCAAACATTTACATGGGCATTTGCAGGCTTCCATTCAACAATCGAAAACAGCAGCTGTTGGGTTTTTTCTCCAGGATATGCTGGTGTGGTGAGAAACGAGCAGGTGGACAGATTGGCAGGGTCTGCGCCTTTGGTGCAGTTTTGGTGCATGATAAGGCAGATGTGGTGAGGGCCCTTTGGAATCATATGTATAGTGCAGAAGAGCAATTAGATCATCATGACTTGGAGAGAATGGTGCTTTAGGGAGTGACCAGATGGTCTGGCCGACACTCAAAACTCTGTGAAGAGTGTCCACATAAGATGGACACATAATCACACTGCTACTGATACCATTAGTATTAGTATCGGAATTCATCGCTGGCTGTTGCACATAAGGACGGAGTGTGTAGGGGAATGTCCCGAGTATTGTGATGTCAGTTCTTGGCTCAACTCCCATCCATACCTAAGAACAAGCCACACACATTTTATCAGCAAGCAGATTGTTTTATACTTGTCATTTATTTATATTTGTTTTCAATATACTGTTCAACCCTCCTGGGTTATAATTGGAATGTATATTATATGTCTCTCTGGCTGTGGGGTTACAACACTTTCTCTCTGTAATCCCGTTTATCACGCGGAGTCTCATAGCGGAGCGAGAGTTGAGGCGGTTCGACCCCCGCTCGTGACTTGCGGGATACTGAGCCGGCCGCTCAGAAAGCAATGGCAAACTACTGAGCGTAATCTTGCCAAGAGATCAACATACAGCTGAAAGATGCTGGTGTTGACAGCTAAGTCCTGTAAAGGATATGCTAAAAAAAACAATATTATATGTAATTAGGGAGATCTAGGATCAACAAATATGTGGCTCCTGAGATGAATGTTGCAAATTCCTTGGACTGCCCGATTAACTAACAATAATTGCCTGAAAGAGGCTAATGAAACTAGAACATTATATTCAACAATAAGAATGAGACAAACAGCTTTCTTTGGTCACATGATAAGAAGAGAGGCATTGGAGAACATCGTGATGACTGGAAAGATCAAGGGGAAGAGAGGCAGGAGCAGACCAAGAGAAATGATGCTGGATGGACTTAGAGATGGTGGCATGGAGGAATGTCATCAGCAGAGTTGATCCAGAATACCAAAGACCGCGATCTGTGGAGAGACATGAACGCCTACACCATCTGGCAAGACACTTGATGATGGTGATATTATACGTTGTACATAGTTTAGTCTTGTTAGTTTAGTAATTCTGAATGTATTTGTCATGATAATATATTTACCAATGTCATTGTAACAGTGTAATCCACAGTGAAAGAAAAGAAAATGATCAGTCTGCACGTACATTTCTGGATGTTTGCAATGTCCGGTTTCATCCTTGTCATGCTAAACTTCATGGTTCTGGGTGAGGATGTTCCTGCAGATCCTAACGACATACATGGAGGGGTTACAATGGGTGTCAGCAATGCTGTCTGCGATGATGCCAAGGTTGGTCAAACATGATTGGAAGACTAGGGCCTAATGTCCAGTTGGAGCTGTCTTGTTGTTTGTCTGGTGTTGTAGTTTTATGACTGGGGCTGTCTTGTTGTTTGTCTGGTGTTGTAGTTTTATGACTGGGGCTGTCTTGTTGTTTGTCTGGTGTTGTAGTTTTATGACTGGGGCTGTCTTGTTTATTTTAGTGATTGTAGTTTAGAGGGTGGAGCTGTCTTGTTTGTTTAGTGTTGTATTTTAGAGGCTGGTGTTGTTGTTGTTTAGAGATTGGTATTGTAGTTTAGAGATGTAGTTTAGAGATAAGGGAGGCAGTTCTTTGCAAAATTATCTCCCTAAAACCAAATAAATGGTGGGTGTACTAGTAAAGTTGATAGCGTGCAACGCTGATAATATCATGAGCGTGGTTGGACGATGGTTCATGCCCGTGCTTGTCATCCACCAACAGAGCAAAAGACTGTCCAGCTATTACTGTGTGTATTCAGGCCTGAACAATGTTGTGGCCTTGACACTTTACAGACCTATAGTAGGACACTGCTTCAGGACATTTTGTTCCGTTACAGACAAGCAAGATTATGTTCACAGTGAATTCGTTCCCTTAACACTTGCAGTTCTAGAAGCGAACACTAACCAAGTAAACAAGCAAGATTATGTTCACAGTGAATTTGTTGCTTTAACACTTGCAGTTCTAGAATGATTGATTGATTGATTGATTTAGGAATCAACATCACAGCATTCGGGGCATTCCCATAAGCGCTCCGTCCCCATCCTCAGCAGCCAGCGAAGAGTTCCAACACTAATAGTACCAGTAGCAATCTGATTATATGTCTGTCTCGCCTTTCCTCTGAGCATTGAGCGTCTGCCAGATCCCCTCGTCACTCCTCGCTGTCTCATTCTTGCCAGACCATGGTAATCCATTTACTCCTCCGAGGTGTGCACGTGCTCCCACAAGGCTGCAACCACGTCTGCCTTGTCATGTATCAATACTCCACCAAGTTCTGCAGAGTTGCAGTTCTAAAAGCGAACACTAACCAAGTAAAAAACAAGCTAGCAAGATTATGTTCACAGTGAATTTGTTGCCTTAACACTTTCATTTCTAGAAGCAAAAACTAACCAATTAAACAAACAGGCAAGCAAGATTATGTTCACACTGAATTTGTTGCCTTAACACTTTCAGTTTTAGAATCTAAGACTAATCAAATAAACAAGCAAGCAAGATTATGTTAAAACTGAATTTGTTGCCTTAACGCTTTCAATTTTAGAATCTAACACTAACCAAGTAAACAAGCAAGCAAGATATGTTCAGACTGAATTTGTTGTCTTAAAGCTTTCAGTTCTTCTTCTTCTTCTTCTTCTTCTTCTTCTTCTTCTTCTTCTTCTTCTTCTTCTTCTTCTTCTTCTTCTTCTTCTTCTTCTTCTTCTTCTTCTTCTTCTTCTTCTTCTTCTTCTTCTTCGTCTTCTTCTTCTTCTTCTTCTTTCTTCTCCTTCTTCTTCATCTCCTTCTTCTTCTTCTTCTTCTTCTTCTTCTTCTTCTTCTTCTTCTTCTTCTTCTTCTGCTTCTTCTTTCGTTCGCTTGAAATATGTCTATAACTGCAATGTTGTCTCTTGTATGAATCTAACAATCTTTTTTAATTCACTTAGCAGTCCATAGAGTTTATCTTCCACTGTTGTCTCTCTAGACCAGAAGGTTCGCCTGGATATGTTGTAGTTTGGGCAGTCCTGGAGTATGTGCTCTGCTGTCTGTGACGCCAAACCACATGTGCACATGGCTGAGTCACCAATCTTGAATTTTGTATACATGTGGTTGCGTAATCTATTGTGTCCTGTTCTGAGGCGCAGAGTATTGACCTGTTCTGGTCTGACCTTAACGTGGTAGTCGTCTTTAGTATGGTTTGGTGGCTTTCTGACTGATTTGATCATTCTTTTCTTTTGGTTGAATGTAATGGGCACATCAGGCTGTTCTTCTTTTGCTCCTTCCTTAGCCAATCGATCATTTCTGTCATTTCCGGGTACTCCACAGTGTGATGGTATCCACTGTATGGTGACCTTGTGCTGACTGCTAAGTTCAGAAAGTAGTGTCCTTAGAACTGGTAATTTCCCAGACAGGAGTGCCTCTATTACTGATTTTGCATCTGTCAATATCACCACAGGTTGTCTACCATGGCTGGTATTTTGTAATTTCTCTATTGCTATCTTGATTATTTACTTTTCAGTTCTAGATGCGAACAATAACCAAGTAAACAGACAAGCTAGCAAGATTATTTTCAGACTGAATTTGTTGCCTTAACGCTTTCAGTTCTAGAAGCGAACACTAACCAAGTAAACAGACAAGGAAGCAAGATTATGTTCAGTCTGAACCTGTTGTCTTATTGCTGTCAGTTCTAGAAGCTTGTTGATCCATGGTGTATCATCTTTCCAGGCACACATTGAGATTGACTGGGACCCACGTTCTTCTGAAGAGTACACATGTTCCGAAGACAGACATGAAAATGTAAGTCCCCTTTCTTTATCTTTAGGTCAAGGCTGCAGACTTACTGGTCATTTGTTAGCAGTTTAATTTGATGGTCTCAGAAGTTTCCCCAAATTGTCAATTTTTGTGTAGCATATAAGGTATCATAGACAGCAAAGCCTGGAATTGTGTGGAAACTGCGGAGACTTGGTTTTATAGATTGTTGATGAGTACACCGTGGACAGATAGAAAGAGTAATGATATCTTGAAAGAAGTTAACTCATAAAGAAAACTGGTTACTCACATCAGAAAGAAGGCAGTTTGTATTTGTTAGGCATGCCATGAGAAGGGGAAGACTAAAGTATGCCGTCACAACAGGAAAGATGGAGGTGTGGGTATCAAGGGAGAAGATGCTTGGACAGTTTTTGGACAGTTTGACATCACGTCCTGGAGGAACATCAGTATTGGAAATGATTGGCAAGACAGAAGGCAATGGACAGACATGATCACCAACACCACACGGCATGGGCAATAAGAAAATGTTAAAGGTGTGCTTTGATTAGAACATTTGTGATGAGCAATAACAGGTCCGAGAGATCAAGATCGCTGTGAGATCAAGATCGCTGTGAGATCAAGATCGCTGTGAGATCAAGATCGCTGTGTCTTACCAGGGCCCTAAAGGATAAGTAAAGAATAATAACACAATAACCTCTTGTGCAGTTTGTAGAAGGTGACTAAAGATGGTCTGTGTGGGACTGACCACTTCACACTAGAAATTATCAGCCAACATCCAATCAATAAAGGGCTTGGCATGCATGGTTGTGGGAAGAAATAAAATATCAAGGAGAAGAAGACAAAGAAGAAGAAAATGTGACACATGGATGTGGGCTTGTAGGTCTCTTGGAGTCATAAAAAGGCAGAAAAAGAGGAGAAAAAAAACATGTGAAACATGGATGTTTATGTAAAGAGAAAACTATAATTGTCTGATAGCATCACCTTTTAAATATTTTTGTTGTGATTGGGTATTTGAGCTGTTCTCTGAAATGTTTCAGTATAAAGTTGGGCTGCACTACTTCCATTGTGAGGACATAGCTCAGAGGGTAAGTGTTGAGTTTTATGTTGCCATAATTTGAGTCTAATATGCCACCCTTCTTATAATCCATGCTGTCCATGTCTGTCCATGATCTTCTGTCTTGTGTACTGCCGATCTTCTTATAGTCCATGTCGTGTGGCATTAGTGGTCATGTCTCTCCACAGTCTTCTGTCTTGTGTACTGCCGATCTTCATATAGTCCATGCCGTGTGGCATTAGTGGTCATGTCTCTCCACAGCCTTCTGTCTCTTGTACTGCCAATCATTTCTGGTACAGATTTTGCTCTTTGTCATGATATCAAACTGTCCAACATTTTCTCTCTTAGTCTCCCCCTACCTCTTAACCCTTTGAAAATAAAGTTTGTTGGTTGGTTGGTTCGTTCTCCTCCCCTCTACATTCCCATTGCCACAAAATATATTATAAACAGTAGTTCTCATCCATTAATTCTTCAGCCCTGTTCATATAGACTAACAGTGATTGCATGGAGGAGGCTAATGAAAGTAGAACATTATGTTAGTTTAGTTAGTCAGTCAGCCAATCAATCAATCAGTTGATCAATCAACAGAGCATCCTCATTGCACATCGAACTATTAATCTGTAAGTATCAGAATCTCCCTCGGCATGTAGTGACCAGTGACACCAGTTCTGTGTTGGTGGACTATTCTTCTTTGGCGTCCCACATGGTACTCTAGTCTAGCTAGACCCCGTTTGTCTTGATGCTCTATAGTCTGGTCAAAGTTGCAGAATCACATCCATCCCTTGAGTCATTCAGTCGTCCTGCCTCCCTGAGGGTGTTCAGGATGTCAGCCTGGTCCATAGCTCATCCGCTTCCCACAGTAGAGAAGCCAGCAAGTCTAAATTCTTGTTCATTTCATTTTACACCCATGTGCCCTGGCACAAAAAGGAAACAAGATGTCTATAAACATACCTCCATACATATCTAATGGAATAAATGCTGTTTCCACAAACACATATACACATACTTTCATTCATATAAAATGTCATCTCATATGCTTCTACTCAGATAAACCCAATCTATGTACATACACTCATGCATATATACATACAACTATGCCTTTCTACCGTAGCATCGCTAATGCTTTCTGTCACTTCTACAACAATGTCACATATTCTTATCTTTTCAGTCACTTCTATAACAAGGTCACATATTCTAATCTTGTCTGTCACTTCTATAATAATTTTACATGTTCTAATCTTCTCTGTCACTTCTATAATAATTTTTCATATTCTACTCTTGTCTGTCACTTCTATAATAATTTTACATGTTCTAATCTTCTCTGTCACTTCTATAATAATGTCACATATTCTAATTTTCTGTCATTTTGATAACAGTGTTCATATTCTAATTCTTTCTGTCACATCTATAACAATGTTACAAATTCTAATTCTTTCTGTCACATCTATAACAATGTTACATATTCTAATTCTTTCTGTCACTTCTATAACAATGTCACATATTCTAATTCTTTCTGTCACTTCTATAACAATGTCACATATTCTAATTCTTTCTGTCACTTCTGTAACAATGTTATATGTCTATATCAGTGTTACATATTCTAATTCTTTCTGTCATTTCTGTAATGTCACTAGTTTGTGTCTGTCATTTCTACCATAACACCACAATTCTTTCTGTCATTTCCTTGGAAGCATCAGTATATTTGTCTGTCATTCACACAGTACCATCACTAATTTGTTTTGTCATTCACACAGTACCATCACTGATTCTTTCTGTCATTCCCATAATAACAACACTAATTCGTTCTGCCTGTTTACATATTACTCATTATGATTGTTACATAGTTTATATTATGATTGTTATATCATTTATATTATGATTGTTACATCATTTATATAATGATTGTCACATCATTTATAATTGTTATATCATTTATATTTTGATTGTTACATCATTTATATTATGATTGTTACATCATTTATAATTGTTACATCATTTATATTATGATTGTTACATCATTAATATTTTGATTGTTACATCATTTATATTATGACTTACATGATTTATAATTGTTACATCATTTATATTATGATTGTTACATCATTTATATTATGATTGTTGCATCATTTATATTATGATTGTTACATCATTTATATTATGATTGTTACATCATTTATAATTGTTACATCATTTATATTATGATCGTCACATCATTTATAATTGTTACATCAATTATATATTGATTGTTACATCATTTATATTATGATTGTTACATCATTTATAATTATTACATCATTTATAATTATTACATCATTTATATTATTATTGTTATTTCATTTATATTATGATTGTCACATCATTTATAATTTAATTGTTACATCATTTATATTATGATTGTCACATCATTTATAATTGTTACATCATTTATATTATGATTGTTATATCATTTATATTATGATTGTTACATCATTTATATTATGATTGTTACATCATTTATATTGTGATTGTTACATCATTTATATTGTGATTGTTACATCATTTATATTACAATTGTTACATCATTTGTATTATGATTGTCACATCATTTATAATTGTTACATCGTTTATATTATGATTGTTACATCATTTATATTATGATTGTTACATCACTTATAATTGTTACATCATTTATATTATGATTGTTACATCATTTATATTATGATTGTTACATTGTTTATATTATGATTGTTACATCATTTATAATTGTTACATCATTTATATTATGATTGTTACATCATTTATATTATGATTGTCACATCATTTATAATTGTTATATCATTTATATTATGATTGTTACATCATTTATATTATGATTGTTACATCATTATATTATGATTGTTATATCATATATATTATGATTGTTACATCATTTGTGTTATGATTGTGAATGTTTTTGCAGCCGCTGCACACCTGCTACCCACGGGTGATCAACTACACAGACGACCTGCCTACAAGGTACAATCTCAGGCTGGGCTGCTCTCACTCTTCACCTTTTTCTGTGCTCTCATAAACTGGTCAAAAGAGGTGAAGAAAAGACACAGGGGCTGGATAGTACATGCATGGAGAGAACCTGAGAATAGTGTAACTACACAGGGATTTGTTTGGAATCTACGGTCTGACAGAAATAGAGTGTCAAGGCCCATGATATGTGGCTTAGACATGATTTTAATGTTTGTGTTGACATGGTAGTTGGATTAGCATGGTGTCCTCTTGTTGTCAGGACACAATATAATATTGTTGTGAATGGCTGGTCAGACTGTTACAAAGTTATCAGTCAGGACACAGACAGTTGTGTTGGGACAATGATTCCTCACCTTGTCCAAAATACAGTATTATTTGTCGGTTCCTACACTGTGGAGTGAACTAAGTTGTGTGTGTGTGTGTGTGTGTGTGTGTGTGTGTGTGTGTGTGTGTGTGTGTATATGTATGTGTGTGTATGTGTATGTGTGTCTGTCTGTCTGTCTGTCTGTGTGTGTGTGTGTGTGTATGTATGTACGTATGGATGCATGCATGCATGCATGCGTGCATGCGAGCATGCGAGGGCAAGTCACAAAGTGCTGTGGGATGGCAGGTAAATGTAGTTGGTATTTTCTACAGGTGTCATTAGGTGACAGCAACATCGAACTTTATATTCCCATTCATCAGATGATAAATAAAGTGGCAATGTATGTATAAAATAAACTGGTTTCAAATTGTTATCATATTTAGTTATTTTTCTACATCCATTTGTGACTTACTTATTGACTTCCACTCGTAGATAGATAGGTGGCTGCGACACCGTCGCCGCCATTACCCATAACGAACAAGTCTCGATCGATCTCAACTCCAAGTGCCTGGCCTAGGAGAGACCTTAATCTCCTGGCCATCGCCAAAGCGTGTCTCTCACCGTACGGCCATGCACACTCTTCAATGTGATCAGAGCTCACATTCCAGCCCGTGACATAGAGGAAGACCTAAACGCACACAGAGAAGAGAAGTAGCAACAGAGATGAATAATATGGGGAGGATATGGTTGGAGCTGTAGGGGCTAGCTAAGTATCATCATCATCATCATGTGCCATGCCGGTAAGCGTGGGCGATCATGTTTTGCCATATCACTCGATCACCAGAGTCATGTATCAGCTCGGCGTTCCTATCTCGACCATACAATGTGGCCAAGCCATCCAGGTATTTACTTCTCTGCCCTCCCCTTGTTCTCGTCCTCTCGATCTTGCCAGTTGTCACCAAGTTCTCCAATTTATTTGTTCTCATAACATTACCAAAACATTGTAACTGTCTACTTCTAATTTCTGTAATCAGTTTATGGTTTTCATTTGTTTCTTGTAGGACTGGGTCATTGATTTTTCTGTCTGTCCAAGGTATTCTTTGCATTTTCCTCAGAAACCACATTTCCACAGCCATCAGATGTTTTTCAACTTGTCTGTTCATTGTCCACGTTTCACATCCATACATAAGCATAGGTTCTATGTAGCATCTCAACCCTTGTTTTCTTGTTGCAAATGACATCTTTTTATTGTTCTGTATGTTTTTCACCTTGCAAAAGGCTACCTTTGCCATGGCAATTCTTGTTCTAATCTCTTCAAGGCATCTCCCATCAGAGTTTATGACTGTTCTGAGATAGTTGTACTGATTCTTGTTCTAATCTCTTCAAGCCATCTCCCATCAGATGTTATGACTGTTCTGAGATAGTTGTACTGATTCTTGTTCTAATCTCTTCAAGCCATCTCCTATCAGATGTTATGACTGTTCTGAGATAGTTGTACTCATTCTTGTTCTAATCTCTTCAAGCCATCTCCCATCAGATGTTATGACTGTTCTGAGATAGTTGAATTGATTCTTATTCTAATCTCTTCAAGCCATTTCCCATCAGATGTTATGACTGTTCTGAGATAGTTGTACTGATTCTTGTTCTAATCTCTTCAAGCCATCTCCCGTCAGATGTTATGACTGTTCTGAGATAGTTGTACTGATTCTTGTTCTAATCTCTTCAAGCCATCTCCCATCAGATGTTATGACTGTTCTGAGAGCTAAGTATAGGAGGGCCTGGAGTGAGTTGGTTGAGGGTCTCTTCCCTAATGGAAGATAAAGGCTAAAAGATGAATCTGTTGATGAAAACTGTAAATTGATTACTGAAATTAGTTGGTGGTAGTCAAGATTTGTTAGCCGTGACAAACTTGAAAGCTCAGTAAAATGTGACAAACTTGAAAGCTCAGTGACATGTGACAAACTTGAAAGCTCAGAGACATATGAAAAGCTTGAAAGCTCTGTGACATGTTACAAACTTGAAAGCTCAGTGACATATGACAAACTTGAAAGCTCAGTGACATATGACAAACTTGAAAGCTCAGTGACATATGACAAACTTGAAAGCTCAGTGACATATGACAAACTTTAAAGCTCTGTGACATGTTACAAACTTGAAAGCTCAGTGACATTTGACAAACTTGAAAGCTCAATGACATGTCACAAACTTTATGGAGAAAAGAGCAGGAGGAAGATAAAGAAATGTATACCTGGATGGCTTGACCACAATGGATAACTGGGAGAGGAACACAAATATGATTTGAGATTCTGATTGTGTCAGCTGTCCAGCTATGATGATGTAATGATATTTAAGTATCTCACCTTGTCTGGTCTGGTTTGGTTTGTAAAAGATCACATTGATTGTACATAGATAACTCCACAAGTGTGCAGTCTCCTCCCATGGATCACACAAGGAGAATCTCAACACAGTGCACAAACTCTGGTGCACTACTGGGATCCAAATGTGTGGATATGAGAATCACATTTCTTCTTCATTTGTTTGGTATGTTTTTGTGTGAGGACTAATTGCGTTGTGTCAGTTTACAGCAGAGCTACAATATTTGCACCATTCGGTCAACACATTCAACTTTTTTGGGTGCTTATTGATCTAATTAGCCTTGTCAGGCATTTGTTAGGACATTCCACCTCAGTAACCAATGATAGACATTAGTCGCATATCCATTATAGGACGTCATAGTCAACCCCAGCAATTTTTGCTTTTGTGATCTCTTGGCAAGTTTATGTTCAGTAGTTTGCCTTTGCTTTCTGAACAACCGGCACCCATACCATTTTATTTTAAAAAAACAACACAGGGCGGTCTGCTGCCAAATCGCCCGTAGCTGTGTTTCAAGTGCTGTATGTGGTATTACGTAACCCCTTAGCCACAGAGCCGGCATTGATAGGAGAGGAAAGACTACAAGACTATAGGGTAGCGCTATAACCAATGATAGGAGAGGACAGACTACAAGACTATAGCGAAGCTCTATAACCAATGATAGGAGAGGACAGACTACAAGACTATAGTGTATCTCTATAACCAATTATAGGAGAGGACAGACTACAAGACTATAGCGTAGCTCTATAACCAATGATAGGAGAGGACAGACTACAAGACTATAGCATAGCTCTATAACCAATGATAGGAGAGGACAGACTACAAGACTATAGCGTAGCTCTGTAACCAATGATAGGAGAGGAAAGACTAAACAAGATCATAGGGTACCTCTATAACCAATAACCAATGATAGGAGAGGAAAGACTAAACAAGATCATAGGGTACCTCTATAACCAATGATAGGAGAGGAAAGACTAAACAAGATCATAGGGTACCTCTATAACCAATAACCAATGATAGGAGAGGAAAGACTAAACAAGATCATAGGGTACCTCTATAACCAATGATAGGAGAGGAAAGACTAAACAAGATCATAGGGTACCTCTATAACCAATGATAGGAGAGGAAAGACTAAACAAGATCATAGGGTACCTCTATAACCAATGATAGGAGAGGAAAGACTAAACAAGATCATAGGGTACCTCTATAACCAATGATAGGAGAGGAAAGACTAAACAAGATCATAGGGTACCTCTATAACCAATAACCAATGATAGGAGAGGAAAGACTAAACAAGATCATAGGGTACCTCTATAACCAATGATAGGAGAGGAAAGACTAAACAAGATCATAGGGTACCTCTATAACCAATGATAGGAGAGGAAAGACTAAACAAGATCATAGGGTACCTCTATAACCAATAACCAATGATAGGAGAGGAAAGACTAAACAAGATCATAGGGTACCTCTATAACCAATGATAGGAGAGGACAGACTACAAGACTATAGCGTAGCTCTATAACCAATGATAGGAGAGGAAAGACTAAACAAGATCATAGGGTACCTCTATAACCAATGATAGGAGAGGAAAGACTAAACAAGATCATAGGGTACCTCTATAACCAATGATAGGAGAGGACAGACTACAAGACTATAGCGTAGCTCTATAACCAATGATAGGAGAGGACAGACTACAAGACTATAGCGTAGCTCTGTAACCAATGATAGGAGAGGAAAGACTAAACAAGATCATAGGGTACCTCTATAACCAATAACCAATGATAGGAGAGGAAAGACTAAACAAGATCATAGGGTACCTCTATAACCAATGATAGGAGAGGAAAGACTAAACAAGATCATAGGGTACCTCTATAACCAATGATAGGAGAGGAAAGACTAAACAAGATCATAGGGTACCTCTATAACCAATGATAGGAGAGGAAAGACTAAACAAGATCATAGGGTACCTCTATAACCAATAACCAATGATAGGAGAGGAAAGACTAAACAAGATCATAGGGTACCTCTATAACCAATGATAGGAGAGGAAAGACTAAACAAGATCATAGGGTACCTCTATAACCAATGATAGGAGAGGAAAGACTAAACAAGATCATAGGGTACCTCTATAACCAATGATAGGAGAGGAAAGACTAAACAAGATCATAGGGTACCTCTATAAACCAATGATAGGAGAGGAAAGACTAAACAAGATCATAGGGTACCTCTATAACCAATGATAGGAGAGGAAAGACTAAACAAGATCATAGGGTACCTCTATAACCAATGATAGGAGAGGAAAGACTAAACAAGATCATAGGGTACCTCTATAACCAATAACCAATGATAGGAGAGGAAAGACTAAACAAGATCATAGGGTACCTCTATAACCAATGATAGGAGAGGAAAGACTAAACAAGATCATAGGGTACCTCTATAACCAATGATAGGAGAGGAAAGACTAAACAAGATCATAGGGTACCTCTATAACCAATGATAGGAGAGGAAAGACTAAACAAGATCATAGGGTACCTCTATAACCAATGATAGGAGAGGAAAGACTAAACAAGATCATAGGGTACCTCTATAACCAATGATAGGAGAGGAAAGACTAAACAAGATCATAGGGTACCTCTATAACCAATGATAGGAGAGGAAAGACTAAACAAGATCATAGGGTACCTCTATAACCAATGATAGGAGAGGAAAGACTAAACAAGATCATAGGGTACCTCTATAACCAATGATAGGAGAGGAAAGACTAAACAAGATCATAGGGTACCTCTATAACCAATGATAGGAGAGGAAAGACTAAACAAGATCATAGGGTACCTCTATAACCAATGATAGGAGAGGAAAGACTAAACAAGATCATAGGGTACCTCTATAACCAATGATAGGAGAGGAAAGACTAAACAAGATCATAGGGTACCTCTATAACCAATAACCAATGATAGGAGAGGAAAGACTAAACAAGATCATAGGGTACCTCTATAACCAATGATAGGAGAGGAAAGACTAAACAAGATCATAGGGTACCTCTATAACCAATGATAGGAGAGGAAAGACTAAACAAGATCATAGGGTACCTCTATAACCAATGATAGGAGAGGAAAGACTAAACAAGATCATAGGGTACCTCTATAAACCAATGATAGGAGAGGAAAGACTAAACAAGATCATAGGGTACCTCTATAACCAATGATAGGAGAGGAAAGACTAAACAAGATCATAGGGTACCTCTATAACCAATGATAGGAGAGGAAAGACTAAACAAGATCATAGGTACCTCTATAACCAATGATAGGAGAGGAAAGACTAAACAAGATCATAGGGTACCTCTATAACCAATGATAGGAGAGGAAAGACTAAACAAGATCATAGGGTACCTCTATAACCAATAACCAATGATAGGAGAGGAAAGACTAAACAAGATCATAGGGTACCTCTATAACCAATGATAGGAGAGGAAAGACTAAACAAGATCATAGGGTACCTCTATAACCAATGATAGGAGAGGAAAGACTAAACAAGATCATAGGGTACCTCTATAACCAATGATAGGAGAGGAAAGACTAAACAAGATCATAGGGTACCTCTATAACCAATGATAGGAGAGGAAAGACTAAACAAGATCATAGGGTACCTCTATAACCAATGATAGGAGAGGAAAGACTAAACAAGATCATAGGGTACCTCTATAACCAATGATAGGAGAGGAAAGACTAAACAAGATCATAGGGTACCTCTATAACCAATGATAGGAGAGGAAAGACTAAACAAGATCATAGGGTACCTCTATAACCAATGATAGGAGAGGAAAGACTAAACAAGATCATAGGGTACCTCTATAACCAATGATAGGAGAGGAAAGACTAAACAAGATCATAGGGTACCTCTATAACCAATAACCAATGATAGGAGAGGAAAGACTAAACAAGATCATAGGGTACCTCTATAACCAATGATAGGAGAGGAAAGACTAAACAAGATCATAGGGTACCTCTATAACCAATGATAGGAGAGGAAAGACTAAACAAGATCATAGGGTACCTCTATAACCAATGATAGGAGAGGAAAGACTAAACAAGATCATAGGGTACTTCTAACACCAATAATGCATAACTTGGTGTGATTCATTCTCCTGGAAAGAGGAACAAAGAGGAAGTGCTGATATCTACTTTATCAGATTGACATTTCCATTTTCAGTGGCAGTCACAGACCGTTGTGGCCAAAATATGGAGAATACAAGTATGTGCCTCCACAGAGATGGATTCACAACCTGGAGGTATGTATGCATCTTTGTGCAGAAAACACAATGTTAACACAAGTCATCCATCTCGTCTTATTCCTCTTGTATCTTGCTGTGTCAAAGTGAAGCATAAACAGCAGGAGAGTGCCCGTTTATGGGATTCATATATCCAGATTCCCATGGACTCTGTTATTCCCTCTGTCCATCGTTTACATGGTCGGCCTCTTCTTCTGCTTCCATTTGGTCTGTACATTGCTTGTTGTGGTATACTGTTAGTTGGTAGCCTAGTTATATGGTTGAACCATTTAACTTAATGTTTTCTAATTAAATCTAGCACTGCTATAACCCCTACTTTATTCCTGATTGTTTCATTTCTGATTGTCTTTCTTTTTGATACATTGAGTATTCTACTCAGGAATCACATTTCCAGTGTTCTAATTTTTCTTTTCTCTTTTTCTGTCATTGTCCAGATTTGGCATTGGTAGCATAGAGTGGGTAGGAAGATTGTGTTGTGGAATGTTTGTTCTTTAGTATTGGTGCTATTTGTCCAATGAGTTGGTTTGCCTTATCACATCTATTTTCGATCTCGTCTTTTATTTGCCATTTGATGATATTATACTTCCTAAGTACTGGAAGCTCTTTACTTGTTTCAGGGGTGTCCTTTTAGATGAATCTTTGTTATGTTCTCTTCTTTGGTTATAGCTATCCATAGACACACAAAAACAGTCCCGAAGCAGTAGCCTGCTATTCGTCTGATGTGCTAGAACCATCACATTTTGTAGTCCTGCATGCAAGTAGCAATTGGTGGTCAATCTTGGCCTGACTTAGCAGACAATGCGGTTGTTGCACACACTGACTTTTGATCCCCAACATGGTGGATAGGCTGTTGAGCTGTTAAGGCTTCTGGAATGTTTTAGCTTCTGGCTACGGCTTGCTTATGCATTTTCCTCATGTTTTTAAGTTCTCCTGCATTCTCTCCCCTATAACCAGGCTACACTACTCTCACGAATGCTGTTTATATGTTCTCCTGCATTCTCTCCCCTACAATCAGGGTACAATACTCTCATAAATGCTGTTAATAAGTTCTCCTGCATTCTCTCCCATACAGCATGGGGCTGTGGTGTTCCTCTACCATCCTTGTGCAGATCGCAGTGAGATTGAGACGTTTAAAGCTGTGGCAAAAGGTTGTCTGCACAGATACATCATTTCTCCGTACAAAAAGATGCCCCAGGACATGAACTTTGCCCTACTGGTCTGGCAGTGCAAGCTTCTCCTGAGCAGTGTTGATGTGCCCTTAATGGTGAACTTTGTCAAGGTGAGGGTATCCAGTGCTTTTACTCATTATTTTAGTAGAAACTCTTTATAGCAAATATGTGGAGGCCTGTCTCCATGGTGAAGTACCTAAGATGCCTATCTAGTGCTCTGAAGGTCGTGGGTTAGTTTCTGGACCCATTTGGGTCATGGGTGTAATTTTCTCAGAGACCCCTCGTGGTCATTGCTGGAGCTGCAAGTTGGTGCTCTGTGTGATGCTTTCGGCAGGCTGTTTTGTGGAGAGAGACCGAGCCATATGGGATAAACCCAGTGCAATGAAGTCAATCCTTGAAACTCTGTAGAGCAATATTCAATCCCCAAAAAAGCTGTTGAAAGAGGAGCCACAAATGTCAAAACATTTTGGTGCATTCGGTCATAATGTATTAAAGCAAAATGTAAATGTATATGAGATTTCTATTGATCCTAGTCTGTTTTACTGTTTTCATTGATCCCAGTTTTACTGTTTTCATTGATCCAGTCTTTGTTATTGTTTTCATTCATTTCAGTCTGTTTTACTGTTTTTGTTTAGTTGATTCCAGTCTGTTTTACTGTTTTCATTGATCCAAGTGTGTTTTACTGTTTTCATTGATGCCAGTCTGGTTTACTGTTTTCATTGATCCTAGTCTGTTTTACAATGTCTTTTTATTTGAGTTTGTTTTACTGTTTTCATTAATCCCAGTCTGTTTTACTGATTTCATTGATCCCAGACTGTTTTAATGTTTTCATTGATCCCAGACTATTTTACTGTTTATATTTAATCAAACTAACTTGTGTGATTAAATCGGTGACCTCTGAACCCCACTAAATGTTTCATCACCAGACTCGAGCTCTGCAAGCACCCGAACACACGTCCAAGGATGGACAGTATGACACCGGACTACTGCACCATGCTGGGATCGCCAGTGATGTTGATGACTCGGAACTGTGTCCAGGGGTTTGTTTATTTCCAGTTCTTGCTGTTGCCTGTTGATTATTTGTCAATGAGATTATTGTCTCGTTGCAAAATAACAAACCACATTGGCTCTGTCTTGGAGCTGCAGTAGTGTGGTGGCCAGACATCTGCCCGCCAACTGGAAGGTCATGGGTTCATATATGCATCGAGCTGCATTTTAAACATTGATATGTACTCTCAGGTCGACCCAGGCTAAATTGGGTACCAGGAAATGTCTAGGGAAGTAAAGGCTGCCAGCGAGATACTGACCACATCAGCCACTGAGTGCTGATTGGTCTATACAAATATGGGTCTAGCACTGGGTGCCTGAAAGCGTGAATAGGATTCTTTGTTAAATATATATTAGAATATAACCAGATAGCGATTCAGCACAGCACATATGAGAGGTGCCTTAAAGAGATTAGAACAAGAATAGCCATGGTGAACATAGCCTATTACAAGATGGAAAACATACTTATCAATTAAACAAAACATATCAGTTGCAACGGGAAAAAGTGTGTTGAATTTCTACATAGAACCTGTACTTTTGTATGGATGTGAAGCGTGGACAATGAGCAGACAAGCGGAAAAACATCAAGTGGCAGTGGAAATGTGGTTTCTGAGGAAATGCAAAGAATACCATGGGCAGACAGAAAAACCAACGAGCACATCCTACAAGAAGCTGATTAAAATCGTAAACTGATTAGAGAAAGTAGACATAGACAGTCAAAATATTATGGACACGTTATGAGAAGAAATAAATTAGAGAACTTGGTGACGACTGGAAAGATTGAGGGGAAAGAACAAAGGGAAGGTATAGATGTAAATATATGGATGGCTTGGCCTGTCTAGCTTACTCCAAAGGAAAGGCAACAGCACTCACCAGTCTATCAAGAGGTCATTAGTTTTGATCCGCAGTTGGTCAAAATTGGATGTTTCCTGGACTCTCAGGTCGACCCCGCCTAAACCGGGTACCAAGAATGTCTTGGGCAGCAAAGGCTGCTGGCATGATACTGACCCCATCACCCATTGAGTGCTGATTGGTCTACACAAATATGGGTCCAGCATTATACCCCTGATACACCAGGAGATGTGTACAAGGCTCCTTATTGACTTCATGGCTAAGGGGTTACGGACGCAGTTTGCAATCCTGCATTCCGAGTTTGAAACACAGCTGTTGGGGAGTTGGCAGCAGACTGTCTTGTGTTGGTTTTTTTATGAACTGGAATGGGTGCCGGTCGTTCAGAAAGCAATGTCAAACTACTGGACATAAACTTGCTCAGGAAGGTTAACAGTTTACGTTCAGTAATTTGCCATTGCTTTCTCAACGACCGGCATGCATACCATTTTTATAAAAACCAACATAATGCTGTCTGCTACCAAATCGCCAGCAGCTGTGTTTCAAACATGGGATTGCTGATTGCATCCGTAACGCCATTGCTACAGAGGCGGTGATCCAGGTTAAAATAGCTACCAGGACATTTCCTGGTAAGTAGAGGTTGATCACATGACCCACTGAGTGCTGATTGGTCTGAAAGAATTTAAACGTTTAGTTTGTACAACACAGTGTGTATTTATAAGACGCGTTGTGTGCATTTTTTCTTTTACATTTGCGAATACAACATATTAATTCATATACACGTGATAATATTACATTCACGGCATGGTGTAATTCTTAAGTTCTTATATTGTATTGGTGTTTTGTGTTGTATACTGTGAATTGTGTTGCTGAAAATGAAATTATCTAATGTGTTTGTTTGTGTCTGTGATTGTCTGTTTTTTTTGTTTTTTTTTGGGGGGGTGGGGGGGAATCTAACACTGTAGCTAGATATTATATCTTAGGAATGATGAAGGTGTTTACAACTGTGCTTCTTCCAAAAATTGTTGATGTCTTGTATTTGTACCTATAAGGTATGTCTATAATTTGTTTTGTGATGTTTTTGTGTGTGTTATTCTGCGATTGCATGGAAATGTGATGCCATGTATTTTCATGTTGTCTGTGACTGTTAGATCTGCGAGGAGAGAGATTCGCTTTACTCTTCCACTTTCCCAGGCCCATTATTTTAGAGTTCTGTATGTTTATTTTGGCCCCACTTCCTTCACCAAACTGTCTGAAGTATTGAAGTATGTTCGTTGTGGATGTGTTGGTTGCTAACATGGGTACAGGACATTTACTGGGAAGTAAAAGCTGACCACGTGACCCGCTGAGTGCTGATTGGTCTGAAAGTGTGGGGCTAGCCCCATGTATCCAGTATGCCTCGTGGTGTGAACTGCGGTCTTTGACTTTTGTTGTTTACATTATTGTGCTATTTAGACCATGTTATCCGTTGCTGAAATAACGTATGCCTTTTGGATTTGATTGTTATCCCGTTAGATAAGATTATTATCCTCTGTTAAAATAATAATATTATTCTGGTTAAATAGAATAGATAAGATTATTATGCCCCATTTAAATAAGACTATTATGCAACTTAGATAAGATTATTATCCTGTTTAGATAGATTATTATGCCCTGTTTGGTTCAGTCCTGCTCAAACTTGTATTCAACTCACAATGAGCCATTTCTGTATCTGTTGAGAGAATCCTGATGTTCTTGGAATTATTTTATTATGTTTTTATATATGTTTATTCTTGATTGCCATATCCAATCTCTGGTAATGTTCTTACAGCTGTTTGTCTGTTCTTGATTGTCATCTCCAAACTTTGGTAATGTTCTTACAGCTGTTTGTCTGTTCTTGATTGTCATCTCCAAACTTTGGTAATGTTCTTATAACTGTTTGTCTGTTCTTGACTGTCATCTCCAATCTTTGGTAATGTTCTTACAGCTGTTTGTCTGTTCTTGATTGTCATGTCCAATCTTTGGTAATGTTCCTACAGCTCTTTGTCTGTTCTTGTCATCTCCAAACTCTGGTAATATTCTTGTTTCAGTAGTCAGTAATTTTTATTTCTTGCAATTTTGAAGCCAAAAGTTCTGAAGATTCCTGGGAGAGATATAGATCTTGGATTATATTATTCAGTTCATGCTGGTCAAAGTGTTGAGCAGCTGGAAAATCATCTTCAAAATCACTTTCATTGTCGCTTTTAGTTCCACATGCCACTGCTGTCTCATCTTCTAGCAGAGAATCCAAAATCTGACTGAAAGTTGGAGTTGGCATGTCATCTCTGTGTGGAACAGGTCGTCTAGCAGAATCTAAATATCTAAATGTGGATATTTCCAGTTTTTGTGATTTCTCTCCCCCACCCCATTAATTCCCTTGACAACAGAGAAAATAACAGTCGTCTCTCCAAACCATTGGAATTCCAAATTTTAAACATTTTCTTTTCCCACTAGTCCTTTGTTGTAGGTGTTCAACACATATTTTGCAAATTTTGCATATTTTGTGAGGAACCCAAGTTTTACTATAAAGTAAGCAAAGTATGCTTTCTTCACAAAAACAGTAAAATTCTTCCTATGTTCTTTTTTCAAAGTGTACTCTCCACAAATACAAAAAAATAAATCAAGTGAAAGAAAACATGCTTTTCTTGAAGATTATGTCATTCTGTGTTAGAAGTGTAAGAAAATAACTACCATGCTAACATGCATGCAGTGGGTTAAAATCTAAACAAGACAATTCTTGGAAGATTCTTGGAAAACTGAAACTGTAAGTAAACAAGCAGTTTCATTTTGTAAGGGACTAAACAGCAATAGTTTTTTTTATTCTTTTTCAAAGCCTTATACTGAAAATACTGTAATATTTTAAAACAAAAAATTATATTTGGAGGGCTATGTAATCTATGAGTACTTCGTGTTATTTACATCGATGTTGATAAACTATCAGTACTTTGTGTTACTTACACAGATGTCAACATTCTAACAATACTTTGTGTTACTTGCACAGATGTCAATATTCTATCAATACTTTGTGTTACTTGCACAGATGTCAATATTCTATCAATACTCTGTGTTACTTGCACAGATGTCAATATTCTATCAATACTTTGTGTTACTTGCACAGATGTCAATATTCTGTCAATACTTTGTGTTACTTGCACAGATGTCAATATTCTAACAATACTTTGTGTTACTTACACAGATGTCAATATTCTAAAAATACTTTTTGTCACTTGCACAGATGTCAATATTCTAACTGTACTTTGTGTTACTTATACAGATGTCAATATTCTAACAATACTTTGTGTTACTTACCCAGATGTCAATATTCTAACAATACTTTGTGTTACTTACACAGATGTCAATATTCTAACAATACTTTGTGTTACTTGCACAGATGTCAATATTCTAACAATACTTTGTGTTACTTGCACAGATGTCAATATTCTAACAATACTTTGTGTCACTTACACAGATGTCAATATTCTAACAATACTTTGTATTACTTACACAGATGTCAATATTCTAACAATACTTTGTGTCACTTACACAGATGTCAATATTCTAACAATACTTTGTGTCACTTACACAGATGTCAATATTCTAACAATACTTTGTGTCACTTACACAGATGTCAATATTCTAACAATACTTTGTGTTACTTACACAGATGTCAATATTCTAACAATACTTTGTGTTACTTACACAGATGTCAATATTCTAACAATACTTTGTGTTACTTACACAGATGTCAATATTCTAACAATACTTTGTGTTACTTACACAGATGTCAATATTCTAACAATACTTTGTGTTACTTACACAGATGTCAATATTCTAACAATACTTTGTGTCACTTACACAGATGTCAATATTCTAACAATACTTTGTGTTACTTACACAGATGTCAATATTCTAACAATACTTTGTGTCACTTACACAGATGTCGATAATGTCAACAACAGCAGTGGATTTCAAAAAGAGGTCAGCCGCTCGCAGGAGCAAATCTCAACATTCGCAGGAAGAAATGATGCAGATCCTTCGGCAACTGATGGCAGGAACCAAAATGTAATGGAGGAATGGTTTCATTCTGAGAGAACGAGACTTGAGACAGCCAAATGTAGTTTACTTGTATATATGATGATTACATGATGACTTAGTTATTTGTGATGTGAAATTATAACTGCATTTAAGATGAAATTATGATGTTATGACTACAATCAAAGAAACTGTGGCTAAAGAGCTAGTGAAGGACCAAGAATCATATTCTATGTACTCTACAATACAGAGAACCCAGTTAAAAGGATATTTAACTTAAAATCAAAAACTTAAAACTCATCCAGAGTTTGTAATGGTAAATGTAAACCACAATCCAACAATGCATATGAACAATGTGATAATAGATATTGATAATAACAGACTAGCTGGGTGAATTTATGAATTAAGTACTAATTGTGTGAAGTTATCTGGTATAATGAGGTGCGCAGTTTCATAAACCCCCAAAATACTGATTTGAGGGTTCAAAATCAACTGCAGGCAATTTGGAAGCAAGCGCCATTGTGGTGATTTTGATGGTATGGGGCATCAGCTTTTCAGAAAGGAAGGGCAAACTACTTAGCTAAAACTACCTAGTAAATCATAGCCAGTAAATGCTGGGTTGGTTGCGATTTCCTGTAAAAGAACACACAGCTAACTTTTTTTTGTTGTGTATGCAATTATAAGTTAACAAATGCAGAGATGATAATTTAATAAACCAAATACGATAAAGATGAAATTATAAGTTAACAACTACAGGGATAATAAATTAGTAAAGCAAATACCATAAATATGAGATTATAAGTTAACACTCCAGCGATAATAAATTAATAAACCAAATGAGATTATTAGTTGACAACTGCAATGGTATAAATTAATAAACCAAATATATAAAGATGAAACAATGGATTAAGTCGACATAATTTATGAAAATTATCTACTTCTAAGATGTAACAATGAATTTATGATTAATTAGATGAAATTATGAAACGTGTATGATGGGGATATTTTGTGAATTAAGTGCTAGAACATTTTGTACAATAAGTTATTGTCCTTAAAAGTTAGAAAGAGAGTTCTTGCATGTTACATAGAACCAATTTCAACATATGCCTGCGAATCCTGGACAGTTAGTAAACAGGCGAACAAATCTCTGGAAGCCTTGGAGATGTGGTTTTATAGAAGAATGTTGAAAATTAATTGGGCAGCCAAAATGAGCAATCTGGACGTTGTGAGGGAAGCTGAGTTGCAAAGACAACTTATTACAAACACCAGACAGAGGCAGTCATCGTTTTTTGTCCATGTTATATGAAGACAAAAACTGGAACAAGTGACAACCAGAAAAATTTGCGGAAAGAGAGATAGAGGAAGACAGCAGGAGAAGATTATTGACAGTCTTGTGTCGTGGCATGGAAGGGAGTCAACACACGAATTGATCCATGCCGTTGGGATCGCAGTTTGTGGTGAGGCATGATTACCCAAGCCAACCGGGAAGACACTGGATGATGATAATGATGAGGTGCTAGACATGAAATTATTAATTCATTGCTGAAAATGTAAAAAATGAATAATTATGGTGATGAAATTATGATTTGACTATTGAAAATCAAATATGAATTTATACAGAGATGAAATCATAAATTGACTGCTGAAAATCAATGATTAATTTACAGTGATGTTAAATTATGAATTGAGCCTTAGTATTGTCAAATTCAGTGAAATTAATCAAAAAATTATGTATTTTATGCCTACCAATTTATAGATAAGGTCCACACACCTGCTAGCAAGAAATAAAGTCATAATTGTTTAAATAAATAAATAAATAAAGTCGTAGTTGTTAAACTAAGTAAATAAAGTCATAATTGTTAAACTACAGGAATAAAGTCATAATTAAACTACAGAAATAAAGTCATAATTAAACTACAGAAATAAAGTCATAATTAAACTACAGAAATAAAGTCATAATTAAACTATAGAAATAAAGTCATAATTAAACTACAGAAATAAAGGCAGGAAAGAAGACAAGAAACGTGACAGCTGCCAAAGAATGTAAATGACAGGAAAGAAGATAAGATAAGTGTCAAATAATGTAAATCTCATGACAGAAAAGAGAAACACGACAGCTGTCAAATAATTTAAATGACAGGAAAGAAGACTAGAAACATAACAGCTGTCAAATAATGTAAATGACAGGAAAGAAGACTAGAAACATAACAGCTGTCAAATAATGTAAATGACAGGAAAGAAGACTAGAAATAACAGCTGCTAAAGAGTGTAAATGACAGGAAAGAAGACTAGAAACATGACAGCTGCTAAAGAGTGTAAATGACAGGAAAGAAGACTAGAAACATGACAGCTGCTAAAGAGTGTAAATGACAGGAAAGAAGACTAGAAACATGACAGCTGCTAAAGAGTGTAAATGACAGGAAAGAAGACTAGAAACATGACAGCTGCCAAAGAGTGTAAATGACAGGAAAGAAGACTAGAAACATGACAGCTGTCAAATAATGTAAATGACAGGAAAGAAGACTAGAAACATAACAGCTGCTAAAGAGTGTAAATGACAGGAAAGAAGACTAGAAACATAACAGCTGTCAAATAATGTAAATGACAGGAAAGAAGACTAGAAACATAACAGCTGCCAAAGAGTGTAAATGACAGGAAAGAAGACTAGAAACATGACAGCTGTAAAGAGTGTAAATGACAAGAAAGAAGACTAGAAACATAACAGCTGTCAAATAATGTAAATGACAGGAAAGAAGACTAGAAACATAACAGCTGTCAAATAATGTAAATGACAGGAAAGAAGACTAGAAACATGACAGCTGCTAAAGAGTGTAAATGATAGGAAAGAAGACTAGAAACATGACAGCTGCTAAAGAGTGTAAATGACAGGAAAGAAGACTAGAAACATGACAGCTGCTAAAGAGTGTAAATGACAGGAAAGAAGACTAGAAACATGACTGCTGCCAAAGAGTGTAAATGACAGGAAAGAAGACTAGAAACATGACTGCTGCCAAAGAGTGTAAATGACAGGAAAGAAGACTAGAAACATAACAGCTGCTAAAGAGTGTAAATGACAGGAAAGAAGACTAGAAACATGACAGCTGCCAAAGAGTGTAAATGACAGGAAAGAAGACTAGAAACATGACAGCTGCCAAAGAGTGTAAATGACAGGAAAGAAGACTAGAAACATAACAGCTGCTAAAGAGTGTAAATGACAGGAAAGAAGACTAGAATCATGACAGCTGCTAAAGAGTGTAAATGACAGGAAAGAAGACTAGAAACATGACAGCTGTCAAATAATGTAAATGACAGGAAAGAAGACTAGAAACATGACAGCTGCCAAAGAGTGTAAATGACAGGAAAGAAGACTAGAAACATAACAACTGTCAAATAATGTAAATGACAGCAAAGAAGACTAGAAACATAACAGCTGCCAAAGAGTGTAAATGACAGGAAAGAAGACTAGAAACATGACAGCTGCTAAAGAGTGTAAATGACAGGAAAGAAGACTAGAAACATAACAGCTGCTAAAGAGTGTAAATGACAGGAAATAAGACTAGAAACATGACAGCTGCCAAAGAGTGTAAATGACAGGAAAGAAGACTAGAAACATAACAGCTGCTAAAGAGTGTAAATGACAGGAAAGAAGACTAGAAACATAACAGCTGCTAAAGAGTGTAAATGACAGGAAATAAGACTAGAAACATGACAGCTGCCAAAGAGTGTAAATGACAGGAAAGAAGACTAGAAACATGACAGCTGTCAAATAATGTAAATGACAGGAAAGAAGACTAGAAACATAACAGCTGCCAAATAATGTAAATGACAGGAAAGAAGACTACATGACAGCTGTCAAATAATGTAAATGACAGGAAAGAAGACTAGAAACATAACAGCTGTCAAATAATGTAAAAGACAGGAAAGAAGACTAGAAACACAACAGCTGCTAAAGAGTGTAAATGACAGGAAAGAAGACTAGAAACATAACAGCTGTCAAATAATGTAAATGACAGGAAAGAAGACTAGAAACATAACCGCTGTCAAATAATGTAAATGACAGGAAAGAAGACTAGAAACATGACAGCTGCTAAAGAGTGTAAATGACAGGAAAGAAGACTAGAAACATGACAGCTGTCAAATAATGTAAATGACAGGAAAGAAGACTAGAAACATGACAGCTGTCAAATAATGTAAATGACAGGAAAGAAGACTAGAAACATGTCAGCTGCTAAAGAGTGTAAATGACAGGAAAGAAGACTAGAAACATGACAGCTGCTAAAGAGTGTAAATGACAGGAAAGAAGACTAGAAACATAACAGCTGTCAAATAATGTAAATGACAGGAAAGAAGACTAGAAACATAACAGCTGTCAAATAATGTAAATGACAGGAAAGAAGACTAGAAACATGACAGCTGCTAAAGAGTGTAAATGACAGGAAAGAAGACTAGAAACATGACAGATGTCAAATAATGTAAATGACAGGAAAGAAGACTAGAAACATGACAGCTGTCAAATAATGTAAATGACAGGAAAGAAGATTAGAAACATGACAGCTGTCAAATAATGTAAATGACAGGAAAGAAGACTAGAAACATGACAGCTGCTAAAGAGTGTAAATGACAGGAAAGAAGACTAGAAACATGACAGCTGCTAAAGAGTGTAAATGACAGGAAAGAAGACTAGAAACATAACAGCTGTCAAATAATGTAAATGACAGGAAAGAAGACTAGAAACATAACAGCTGTCAAATAATGTAAATGACAGGAAAGAAGACTAGAAATAACAGCTGCTAAAGAGTGTAAATGACAGGAAAGAAGACTAGAAACATGACAGCTGCTAAAGAGTGTAAATGACAGGAAAGAAGACTAGAAACATGACAGCTGCTAAAGAGTGTAAATGACAGGAAAGAAGACTAGAAATATGACAGCTGCTAAAGAGTGTAAATGACAGGAAAGAAGACTAGAAACATGACAGCTGCCAAAGAGTGTAAATGACAGGAAAGAAGACTAGAAACATGACAGCTGTCAAATAATGTAAATGACAGGAAAGAAGACTAGAAACATAACAGCTGCTAAAGAGTGTAAATGACAGGAAAGAAGACTAGAAACATAACAGCTGTCAAATAATGTAAATGACAGGAAAGAAGACTAGAAACATAACAGCTGCCAAAGAGTGTAAATGACAGGAAAGAAGACTAGAAACATGACAGCTGCTAAAGAGTGTAAATGACAAGAAAGAAGACTAGAAACATAACAGCTGTCAAATAATGTAAATGACAGGAAAGAAGACTAGAAACATAACAGCTGTCAAATAATGTAAATGACAGGAAAGAAGACTAGAAACATGACAGCTGCTAAAGAGTGTAAATGATAGGAAAGAAGACTAGAAACATGACAGCTGCTAAAGAGTGTAAATGACAGGAAAGAAGACTAGAAACATGACAGCTGCTAAAGAGTGTAAATGACAGGAAAGAAGACTAGAAACATGACTGCTGCCAAAGAGTGTAAATGACAGGAAAGAAGACTAGAAACATGACTGCTGCCAAAGAGTGTAAATGACAGGAAAGAAGACTAGAAACATAACAGCTGCTAAAGAGTGTAAATGACAGGAAAGAAGACTAGAAACATGACAGCTGCCAAAGAGTGTAAATGACAGGAAAGAAGACTAGAAACATGACAGCTGCCAAAGAGTGTAAATGACAGGAAAGAAGACTAGAAACATAACAGCTGCTAAAGAGTGTAAATGACAGGAAAGAAGACTAGAATCATGACAGCTGCTAAAGAGTGTAAATGACAGGAAAGAAGACTAGAAACATGACAGCTGTCAAATAATGTAAATGACAGGAAAGAAGACTAGAAACATGACAGCTGCCAAAGAGTGTAAATGACAGGAAAGAAAACTAGAAACATAACAACTGTCAAATAATGTAAATGACAGCAAAGAAGACTAGAAACATAACAGCTGCCAAAGAGTGTAAATGACAGGAAAGAAGACTAGAAAACATGACAGCTGCTAAAGAGTTGTAAATGACAGGAAAGAAGACTAGAAACATAACAGCTGCTAAAGAGTGTAAATGACAGGAAATAAGACTAGAAACATGACAGCTGCCAAAGAGTGTAAATGACAGAAAGAAAGACTAGAAACATAACAGCTGCTAAAGAGTGTAAATGACAGGAAAGAAGACTAGAAACATAACAGCTGCTCAAAGAGTGTAAATGACAGGAAAGAAGACTAGAAACATAGACAGCTGCTAAATATGTAAATGACAGGAAAGAAGACTAGAAACATGACAGCTGCTAAAGAGTGTAAATGACAGGAAAGAAGACTAGAAACATAACAGCTGCCAAAGAGTGTAAATGACAGGAAAGAAGACTAGAAACATGACAGCTGCCAAAGAGTGTAAATGACAGGAAAGAAGACTAGAAACATAACAGCTGTCTAAATAATGTACAATGACAGGAAAGAAGACTAGAAACATAACAGCTGCCTAAATAAGTGTAAATGACAGGAAAGAAGACTAGAAACATAACAGCTGTCAAATAATGTAAATGACAGGAAAGAAGACTAGAAACACAACAGCTGCCTAAAGATGTAAATGACAGGAAAGAAGACTAGAAACATACAGCTGTCAAATAATGTAAACGACAGGAAATAAGACTAGAAACATGACAGCTGTCAAATAATGTAAATGACAGGAAAGAAGACTAGAAACATGACAGCTGTCAAATAATGTAAATGACAGGAAAGAAGACTAGAAACATGTCAGCTGCTAAAGAGTGTAAATGACAGGAAAGAAGACTAGAAACATGACAGCTGCCTAAAGAGTGTAAATGACAGGAAAGAAGACTAGAAACATAACAGCTGTCAAATAATGTAAATGACAGGAAAGAAGACTAGAAACATAACAGCTGTCAAATAATGTAAATGACAGGAAGAAGACTAGAAACATGACAGCTGCTAAAGAGTGTAAATGACAGGAAAGAAGACTAGAAACATGACAGCTGTCAAATAATGTTAAATGACAGGAAAGAAGACTAGAAACATGACAGCTTGTCAAATAATGTACATGACAGGAAAGAAGATTAAACATGACAGCTGTCAAATAATGTAAATGACAGGAAAGAAGACTAGAAACATGACAGCTGCTAAAGAGTGTACATGACAGGAAGAAGACTAGAAACATGACAGCTGCTAAAGAGTGTAAACTGGACAGGAAAGAAGACTAGAAACATAACAGCTGTCAAATAATGTAAATGACAGGAAAGAAGACTAGAAACATAACAGCTGTCAAATAATGTAAATGACAGAAAGAAGACTAGACACATAACAGCTGCCAAGAGTGTAAATGACAGGAAAGAAGACTAGAAACATGACAGCTGCCAAAGAGTGTAAATGACAGGAAAGAAGACTAGAAACATGACAGCTGTCAAATAAGTGTAAATGCCAGGAAAGAAGACTAGAAACATGACAGCTGCTCAAAGAGTGTAAATGACAGGAAAGAAGACTAGAAACATAACAGCTGCTAAATAATGTAAATGACAGGAAAGAAGACTAGAAACATAACAGCTGCTCAAAATAGTGTAAATGACAGAGAAGACTAGAAAATAACGCTGTAAATAATGTAAATGACAGAAAGAAACATAACAGCTGCTCAAATAAGTGTAAATGACAGGAAAGAAGACTAGAAACATGACAGCTGCCAAAGAGTGTAAATGACAGGAAAGAAGACTAGAAACATGACAGCTGCCAAAGAATGTAAATGACAGGAAAGAAGACTAGAAACATGACAGCTGCTAAAGAGTGTAAATGACAGGAAAGAAGACTAGAAACATGACAGCTGCCAAAGAGTGTAAATGACAGGAAAGAAGACTAGAAACATGACAGCTGCCAAAGAGTGTAAATGACAGGAAAGAAGACTAGAAACATAACAGCTGTAAAGAGTGTAAATGACAGGAAAGAAGACTAGAAACATGACAGCTGCAAAGAGTGTAAATGACAGGAAAGAAGACTAGAAACATAACAGCTGTCAAATAATGTAAATGACAGGAAAGAAGACTAGAAACATGACAGCTGTCAAAATGTAAATGACAGGAAAGAAGACTAGAAACATAACAGCTGCTAAAGAGTGTAAATGACAGGAAAGAAGACTAGAAACATAACGCTGTCAAATAATGTAAATGACAGGAAAGAAGACTAGAAACATGACAGCTGCTAAAGAGTGTAAATGACAGGAAAGAAGACTAGAAACATAACAGCTGTCAAATAATGTAAATGACAGGAAAGAAGACTAGAAACATGACAGCTGCCAAATAATGTAAATGACAGGAAAGAAGACTAGAAACATAACAGCTGTCAAATAATGTAAATGACAGGAAAGAAGACTAGAAACATAACAGCTGCTAAAGAGTGTAAATGACAGGAAAGAAGACTAGAAACATGACAGCTGCCAAAGAGTGTAAATGACAGGAAAGAAGACTAGAAACATGACAGCTGTCAAATAATGTAAATGACAGGAAAGAAGACTAGAAACATGACAGCTGTCAAATAATGTAAATGACAGGAAAGAAGACTAGAAACATGACAGCTGCCAAAGAGTGTAAATGACAGGAAAGAAGACTAGAAACATGACAGCTGCCAAAGAGTGTAAATGACAGGAAAGAAGACTAGAAACATGACAGCTGCTAAAGAGTGTAAATGACAGGAAAGAAGACTAGAAACATAACAGCTGTCAAATAATGTAAATGACAGGAAAGAAGACTAGAAACATGACAGCTGTCAAATAGTGTAAATGACAGGAAAGAAGACTAGAAACATGACAGCTGTCAAAGATGTAAATGACAGGAAAGAAGACTAGAAACATAACAGCTGCCAAAGAGTGTAAATGACAGGAAAGAAGACTAGAAACATGACAGCTGCCAAAGAGTGTAAATGACAGGAAAGAAGACTAGAAACATGACAGCTGCTAAAGAGTGTAAATGACAGGAAAGAAGACTAGAAACATGACAGCTGCTAAAGAGTGTAAATGACAGGAAAGAAGACTAGAAACATGACAGCTGTCAAATAATGTAAATGACAGGAAAGAAGACTAGAAACATGACAGCTGTCAAATAATGTAAATGACAGGAAAGAAGACTAGAAACATAACAGCTGCTAAAGAGTGTAAATGACAGGAAAGAAGACTAGAAACATAACAGCTGCCAAAGAGTGTAAATGACAGGAAAGAAGACTAGAAACATGACAGCTGCCAAAGAGTGTAAATGACAGGAAAGAAGACTAGACACATAACAGCTGCTAAAGAGTGTAAATGACAGGAAAGAAGACTAGAAACATAACAGCTGCCAAATAATGTAAATGACAGGAAAGAAGACTAGAAACATAACAGCTGTCAAATAATGTAAATGACAGGAAAGAAGACTAGAAACATAACAGCTGTCAAATAATGTAAATGACAGGAAAGAAGACTAGAAACATAACAGCTGCCAAAGAGTGTAAATGACAGGAAAGAAGACTAGAAACATGACAGCTGTCAAATAATGTAAATGACAGGAAAGAAGACTAGAAACATGACAGCTGCTTAAGAGTGTAAATGACAGGAAAGAAGACTAGAAACATGACAGCTGTCAAATAATGTAAATGGTAGGAAAGAAGACTAGAAACATGACAGCTGTCAAATAATGTAAATGACAGGAAAGAAGACTAGAAACATGACAGCTGTCAAATAATGTAAATGACAGGAAAGAAGACTAGAAACATGACAGCTGCTAAAGAGTGTAAATGACAGGAAAGAAGACTAGAAACATAACAGCTGTCAAATAGTGTAAATGACAGGAAAGAAGACTAGAAACATAACAGCTGCAAAGATGTAAATGACAGGAAAGAAGACTAGAAACATGACAGCTGTCAAAGAGTGTAAATGACAGGAAGAAGACTAGAAACATGACAGCTGCAAAGAGTGTAAATGACAGGAAGAAGACTAGAAACATGACAGCTGCTAAATAGTGTAAATGACAGGAAAGAAGACTAGAAACATAACAGCTGTCAAATAATGTAAAATGACAGGAAAGAAGACTAGAAACATGACAGCTGTCAAATAATGTAAATGACAGGAAAGAAGACTAGAAACATGACAGCTGCTAAAGAGTGTAAATGACAGGAAAGAAGACTAGAAACATACAGCTGCTAAAGAGTGTAAATGACAGGAAAGAAGACTAGAAACATGACAGCTGCCAAAGAGTGTAAATGACAGGAAAGAAGACTAGAAACATGACAGCTGCCAAAGGTGTAAATGACAGGAAAGAAGACTAGAAACATACAGCTGCTAAAGAGTGTAAATGACAGGAAAGAAGACTAGAAACATGACAGCTGCCAAAGAGTGTAAATGACAGGAAAGAAGACTAGAAACATGACAGCTGCCAAAGAGTGTAAATGACAGGAAAGAAGACTAGAAACATGACAGCTGCTAAAGAGTGTAAATGACAGGAAAGAAGACTAGAAACATGACAGCTGCTAAAGAGTGTAAATGACAGGAAAGAAGACTAGAAACATGACAGCTGTCAAATAATGTAAATGACAGGAAAGAAGACTAGAAACATGACAGCTGCCAAAGAGTGTAAATGACAGGAAAGAAGACTAGAAACATGACAGCTGTCAAATAATGTAAATGACAGGAAAGAAGACTAGAAACATAACAGCTGCCAAAGAGTGTAAATGACAGGAAAGAAGACTAGAAACATGACAGCTGCTAAAGAGTGTAAATGACAGGAAAGAAGACTAGAAACATAACAGCTGCTAAAGAGTGTAAATGACAGGAAATAAGACTAGAAACATGACAGCTGCCAAAGAGTGTAAATGACAGGAAAGAAGACTAGAACATAACAAGCTGCTAAAGAGTGTAAATGACAGGAAAGAAGACTAGAAACATAACAGCTGCCAAAGAGTGTAAATGACAGGAAATAAGACTAGAAACATGACAGCTGCCAAAGAGTGTAAATGACAGGAAAGAAGACTAGAAACATGACAGCTGTCAAATAATTGTAAATGACAGGAAGAAGACTAGAAACATAACAGCTGCCAAATAATGTAAATGACAGGAAAGAAGACTACATGACAGCTGTCAAATAATGTAAATGACAGGAAAGAAGACTAGAAACATAACAGCTGTCAAATAATGTAAAAGACAGGAAAGAAGACTAGAAACACGACAGCTGCTAAAGAGTGTAAATGACAGGAAAGAAGACTAGAAACATAACAGCTGTCAAATAATGTAAATGACAGGAAAGAAGACTAGAAACATAACCGCTGTCAAATAATGTAAATGACAGGAAAGAAGACTAGAAACATGACAGCTGCTAAAGAGTGTAAATGACAGGAAAGAAGACTAGAAACATGACAGCTGTCAAATAATGTAAATGACAGGAAAGAAGACTAGAAACATGACAGCTGTCAAATAATGTAAATGACAGGAAAGAAGACTAGAAACATGTCAGCTGCTAAAGAGTGTAAATGACAGGAAAGAAGACTAGAAACATGACAGCTGCTAAGAGTGTAAATGACAGGAAAGAAGACTAGAAACATAACAGCTGTCAAATAATGTAAATGACAAGAAAGAAGACTAGAAACATAACAGCTGTCAAATAATGTAAATGACAGGAAAGAAGACTAGAAACATGACAGCTGCTAAAGAGTGTAAATGACAGGAAAGAAGACTAGAAACATGACAGATGTCAAATAATGTAAATGACAGGAAAGAAGACTAGAAACATGACAGCTGTCAAATATGTAAATGACAGGAAAGAAGATTAGAAACATGACAGCTGTCAAATAATGTAAATGACAGGAAAGAAGACTAGAAACATGAACAGCTGCTAAAGAGTGTAAATGACAGGAAAGAAGACTAGAAACATGACAGCTGCTAAAGAGTGTAAATGACAGGAAAGAAGACTAGAAACATAACAGCTGTCAAATATTGTAAATGACAGGAAAGAAGACTAGAAACATAACAGCTGTCAAATAATGTAAATGACAGGAAAGAAGACTAGAAACATAACAGCTGCCAAAGAGTGTAAATGACAGGAAAGAAGACTAGAAACATGACAGCTGCTAAGAGTGTAAATGACAGGAAAGAAGACTAGAAAATGACAGCTGCCTAAAGAGTGTAAATGACAGGAAAGAAGACTAGAAACATAACAGATGTCAAATAATGTAAATGACAGGAAAGAAGACTAGAAACATAACAGCTGTCAAATAATGTAAATGACAGGAAAGAAGACTAGAAACATAACAGCTGTCAAATAATGTAAATTACAGGAAAGAAGACTAGAAACATAACAGCTGCCAAAGAGTGTAAATGACAGGAAAGAAGACTAGAAACATGACAGCTGCCAAAGAGTGTAAATGACAGGAAAGAAGACTAGAAACATGACAGCTGCTAAAGAGTGTAAATGACAGGAAAGAAGACTAGAAACATAACAGCTGCTAAAGAGTGTAAATGACAGGAAAGAAGACTAGAAACATGACAGCTGTCAAATAATGTAAATGACAGGAAAGAAGACTAGAAACATAACAGCTGCTAAAGAGTGTAAATGACAGGAAAGAAGACTAGAAACATGACAGCTGCCAAAGAGTGTAAATGACAGGAAAGAAGACTAGAAACAACAGCTGTCAAATAATGTAAATGACAGGAAAGAAGACTAGAAACATAACAGCTGTCAAATAATGTAAATGACAGGAAAGAAGACTAGACACATAACAGCTGCTAAAGAGTGTAAATGACAGGAAAGAAGACTAGAAACATAACAGCTGCCAAAGAGTGTAAATGACAGGAAAGAAGACTAGAAACATGACAGCTGCCAAAGAGTGTAAATGACAGGAAAGAAGACTAGACACATAACAGCTGCTAAAGAGTGTAAATGACAGGAAAGAAGACTAGAAACATAACAGCTGCCAAATAATGTAAATGACAGGAAAGAAGACTAGAAACATAACAGCTGCTAAAGAGTGTAAATGACAGGAAAGAAGACTAGAAACATGAACAGCTGTCAAATAATGTAAATGACAGGAAAGAAGACTAGAAACATGACAGCTGTCAAATAATGTAAATGACAGGAAAGAAGATAGAAACATGACAGCTGCAAATAATGTAATGACAGGAAAGAAGACTAGAAACATGACAGCTGCTAAAGAGTGTAAATGACAGGAAAGAAGACTAGAAACATGACAGCTGCTAAAGAGTGTAAATGACAGGAAAGAAGACTAGAAACATAACAGCTGTCAAATAATGTAAATGACAGGAAAGAAGACTAGAAACATAACAGCTGTCAAATAATGTAAATTACAGGAAAGAAGACTAGAAACATAACAGCTGCCAAAGAGTGTAAATGACAGGAAAGAAGACTAGAAACATGACAGCTGCCAAAGAGTGTAAATGACAGGAAAGAACACTAGAAAAATGACAGCTGCTAAAGAGTGTAAATGACAGGAAAGAAGACTAGAAACATAACAGCTGCCAAATAATGTAAATGACAGGAAAGAAGACTAGAAACATAACAGCTGTCAAATAATGTAAATGACAGGAAAGAAGACTAGAAACATAACAGCTGCCAAAGAGTGTAAATGACAGGAAAGAAGACTAGAAACATGACAGCTGCTAAAGAGTGTAAATGACAGGAAAGAAGACTAGAAACATGACAGCTGTCAAATAATGTAAATGACAGGAAAGAAGACTAGAAACATGACAGCTGTCAAATAATGTAAATGACAGGAAAGAAGATTAGAAACATGACAGCTGTCAAATAATGTAAATGACAGGAAAGAAGACTAGAAACATGACAGCTGCTAAAGAGTGTAAATGACAGGAAAGAAGACTAGAAACATGACAGCTGCTAAAGAGTGTAAATGACAGGAAAGAAGACTAGAAACATAACAGCTGTCAAATAATGTAAATGACAGGAAAGAAGACTAGAAACATAACAGCTGTCAAATAATGTAAATTACAGGAAAGAAGACTAGAAACATAACAGCTGCCAAAGAGTGTAAATGACAGGAAAGAAGACTAGAAACATGACAGCTGCCAAAGAGTGTAAATGACAGGAAAGAAGACTAGAAAAATACAGCTGCTAAAGAGTGTAAATGACAGGAAAAGAAGACTAGAAACATAACAGCTGCCAAATAATGTAAATGACAGGAAAGAAGACTAGAAACATAACAGCTGTCAAATAATGTAAATGACAGGAAAGAAGACTAGAAACATAACAGCTGTCAAATAATGTAAATTACAGGAAAGAAGACTAGAAACATAACAGCTGCCAAAGAGTGTAAATGACAGGAAAGAAGACTAGAAACATGACAGCTGCCAAAGAGTGTAAATGACAGGAAAGAAGACTAGAAACATGACAGCTGCTAAAGAGTGTAAATGACAGGAAGAAGACTAGAAACATAACAGCTGCCTAAAGAGTGTAAATGACAGGAAATAAGACTAGAAACATGATAGCTGCCAAAGAGTGTAAATGACAGGAAAGAAGACTAGAAACAGACAGCTGTCAAATAATGTAAATGACAGGAAAGAAGACTAGAAACATAACAGCTGCTAAAGAGTGTAAATGACAGGAAGAAGACTAGAAACATGACAGCTGCCAAAGAGGTAAATGACAGGAAAGAAGACTAGAAACATGACAGCTGCTAAAGAAGTGTAAATGACAGGAAAGAAGACTAGAAACATGACAGCTGTCAAATAATGTAAATGACAGGAAAGAAGACTCGAAACATGACAGCTGCCAAAGAGTGTAAATGACAGGAAAGAAGACTAGAAACATGACAGCTGCTAAAGAGTGTAAATGACAGGAAAGAAGACTAGAAACATGACAGCTGCTAAAGAGTGTAAATGACAGGAAAGAAGACTAGAAACATAACAGCTGTCAAATAATGTAAATGACAGGAAAGAAGACTAGAAACATGACAGCTGCTAAAGAGTGTAAATGACAGGAAAGAAGACTAGAAACATAACATTTGCCAAAGAGTGTAAATGACAGGAAAGAAGACTAGAAACATGACAGCTGCCAAAGAGTGTAAATGACAGGAAAGAAGACTAGAAACATAACAGCTGTCAAATAATGTAAATGACAGGAAAGAAGACTAGAAACATAACAGCTGCCAAATAATGTAAATGACAGGAAAGAAGACTAGAAACATGACAGCTGTCAAATAATGTAAATGACAGGAAAGAAGACTAGAAACATATCAGCTGTCAAATAATGTAAATGACAGGAAAGAAGACTAGAAACATAACAGCTGCCAAAGAGTGTAAATGACAGGAAAGAAGACTAGAAACATGACAGCTGCCAAAGAGTGTAAATGACAGGAAAGAAGACTAGAACATGACAGCTGCTAAAGAGTGTAAATGACAGGAAAGAGACTAGAAACATAACAGCTGCTAAGAGTGTAAATGTACAGGAAATAAGACTAGAAACATGACAGCTGCCAAAGAGTGTAAATGACAGGAAAGAAGACTAGAAACATGACAGCTGTCAAATAATGTAAATGACAGGAAAGAAGACTAGAAACATAACAGCTGCTAAAGAGTGTAAATGACAGGAAAGAAGACTAGAAACATGACAGCTGCCAAAGAGTGTAAATGACAGGAAAGAAGACTAGAAACATAACAGCTGCTAAAGAGTGTAAATAACAGGAAAGAAGACTAGAAACATGACAGCTGTCAAATAATGTAAATGACAGGAAAGAAGACTAGAAACATGACAGCTGCTAAAGAGTGTAAATGACAGGAAAGAAGACTAGAAACATGACAGCTGCTAAAGAGTGTAAATGACAGGAAAGAAGACTAGAAACATGACAGCTGTCAAATAATGTAAATGACAGGACAGAAAAGAGAAATGTGACAGCTGTCAAATAATGTAAATGACAGGACAGAAAAGAGAAATGTGATAGCTGTCAAGTAATGTAAATGACAGGACAGAAAAGAGAAACGTGACAGCTGTCAAATAATGTAAATGACAGGACAGAAAAGAGAAATGTGACAGCTGTCAAATAATGTAAATGACAGGACAGAAAAGAGAAATGCGACAGCTGTCAAATAATGTAAATGACAGGACAGAAAAGAGAAACGTGACAGCTGTCAAATAATGTAAACGACAGGAAAGAAGACAAGAAATATGACAGCCGTCAAATAATTTAAATTACAGGAAACAAAATAGAAACATTAAGTTACCAATGAATGTAAATCACAGGAAAGAAGACATAACATGACATATTCCCTTTCGTATTTCTTTATGTACTTTTATCAGCTTTACTCACGGGGTATTGTAAGATACTTTTTTCCTTTCATATTTATTTTTATGATGTATTTTTATCAGTTTTATTCGCATTGTATTCTGAGATACTCTGTTTTCCTTCTATATTTTTTTATGTACTTTTATCAGCTTTACTCACGTTGGTTGTGTTAATTTATGTACTTGAATATGCACCAGGGTATTTCTAAGGTTCATTTTCCCTCCCATATTTCCTTCTTTATGTACTTTAATTAGGTTTACACAGATTTTATTTGTTATATAATCTACTTGGTACTGTTGTATTATGTACTTGGTTTTTTTTTTGGTGGGGGGGGGGGGAGTGTTTGTATGGCAAGATCACTTTCATTGCACACAGATATCTCCATAAATGCCCAGGTCTCATCACACAAGGAGAATCACAGTACAGTGCTCAATCTCCCATAGCACCAGCCAGGACCCTGATGTGTGTGTACCAGAATCACACATGTTATAAATATTCACTTGTGCATGGGTTTTCTTAGTTTGAAGTTAAGTCTGGGCCATAACCTTTTCAGCTAGCCCATATTTGTTTGGTTGTTTCCAACTGGGGGGATTTTTTAACATGTACACTTGGTTATCAGAGTTTTTCACCCTTGTCCGAGAGGACTAGATGTCCGATCCACTACCCCAGCATCAAGGAGAGTATACCATCCTCTTCTTGTTTGTAAAAGTTCACGGTCCACTCTGAATTGAACCAAGCCTGCAAGAAGCAAAAGGTGGACTTTGTAATCTGTGACCTAACCCACCCTCCACATCGTGCACTTGTGTGTGGCATTTTGTAGAATATTGAAACGTTTCTTTTTGTAGGATACTGAAAAATTCCTTTTTGTGAGATATTGAGAGATCCCTTTTTGTGGGGTGTTGAAAGATTCATTTTTGTGGGGTATTGAAAGATTAATTTTTGTGGGGTATTGAAAGATCCCCTTTTGTGGGGTATTGAATGATTAATTTTTGTGGGGTATTGAAAGATCCCTTTTTGGGCTCCCAGGAAAGATTTATTTTTGTGAGGCATTGTAAGATTCCTTGTTGTGTGGCATTTAAAGAGCCATTTTTGTGGGGCATTGAAAGATCCCTTTTTGTGGGGTATTGAAAGATTAATTTTTTGGGGTACTGAAAGATAATTTTTTTGTGGGATATTGAAAGATTAATGTTTGTGGGGTATTGAAAGATCCCTTTTTTCTGGGTATTGAAAGATCCATTCTTGTAGTGTATTGAAAGATTCCTGACCTGGAACGATAAAGAAAGCGACTAATTTTGGTCTCTTTAAAAATTATTTTCTTCTGCATCCCATAGGGGCATAGGCCACCAGCTAAACCACTCCCAGCTGTCCTGTCTGTTGCTACCTCCTGCAGCTCTCTCCATGTCCTCCCAATATTCTCCATCTCTGACTCTCTTCTCTGTGTATTGTTAGTTCTCCCACTACTCCATTTGTTCTGTGGGTTCTAGACATGGGTGTATTTAGTTAAGTTGTCAGATTTCCTCAATGTGTGAACTATCCAGGACTATCAGATGTCCTCAATGTGTGAACTATCCAGGACTATCAGATGTCCTCAATATGTGAACTATCCAGGTCATTATATCTAGGACTTTCAGATTTCCTCAATGTGTGAACTATCCAGGACATTCTATCCAGGACTATCAGATTTCCTCTATATGTGAACTGTCCAGGACTATCAATTTCCTCAATATGTGAACTATCCAGGACATTCTATCTAGGACTATCAGTTTTCCTCAATGTGTGAAATATCAGATTTCCTCATTGTGTGAACTATCCAGGACATTCTATCCAGGACTATCAGATTTCCTCTATATGTGAACTATACGTTTACCTGCAAAGCGTTGTGGAACGTAATGAGCACGGCAAGGCACGTAGAGCGCCCTGGTCATCCACTGCACCTGTATTCGTCTCCAATCGTCTCGACTTGTCTTGCCACTGGACTCAGATGGACTCAGGCGAGAGAGTGAGGTCGACGAATTGCGCAACTCTTCCTCACTTTAATCCAAGTCATCGCGCAAGTCATTCTTCATCCAACGTCACATATCACCTTCAAGCCCTGTGGCGATGGGCGAGCGGCAAAGCGGCAGGCGTGGGTACGCTGGCAGCCGTAGTCGCAGACCTGCACACAGGCGGCTCAGGCCATATGGTCGTCTTCTACTGACCGGAGCAGCAGTGGGATTCGGCAAGCCCCCTGAGCGACTGAGCAGCCCTCTATAGGAACACACTGCTCACCTCCATAGCATGAGGAAGGGGCTAGAAAAGGTGCCCTAAACATTGTCTGCTTCATCACTACCTAACCAGCTAGCCGCGATTGGTGGGTACCCTAAACTGCGGTCGACATACAAAGAAGATAAAACAAGCAAAGCTAAAAGAGTAAACCATATTCCCTTAACAATTGGAACTTGGAATGTACGCACCCTACTTGACAGAGACGGCGCGTCAGGTCCAGAGAGACGAACAGCACTGATTGGGAGAGAGCTGGGCAGGTACAACATCGACATTGCAGCCTTGAGCGAGACACGACTTGCAGAAGAAGGCCAAATCTGTGAAATTGGTGCCGGCTACACATTTTTCTGGAGTGGAAGGAAAAGCGAGGAAAGACGCCAATCCGGTGTGGGATTTGCCATTAAGTCGGCCCTGGTCGGCAAATTAGCTGGATTTCCAAAGGCTGTAAACGACAGGCTCATGACCATGAAGTTGCCTCTGCTGAATGGAAGGAAGCACGCAACCATTGTGAGTGTCTACGCACCAACTATGACCAACGAAGATGATGTCAAGAATAAGTTCTATGAGGACCTGCACAATGTATTAACATCTGTTCCCAAAGGAGACAAACTTATACTCCTTGGGGATTTCAATGCCAGAGTAGGCACGGACACCACCTCTTGGAGTGGCATTATTGGAAAGCATGGAGTCGGAAATTGTAACACCAATGGACTCCGCCTCCTTCAGACATGTGCGAACATGATCTCCTGATTACGAACACAATTTTCCGTCTCCCCATGAGAAATAGGACATCGTGGATGCACCCTCGCTCGAAACACTGGCACCTCATTGACTATGTAATCGTCAGGAGGAGTGACAGACAAGACGTTCGAGAGTGACAAAATCCATGTGTGGTGCCGAATGTTGGACAGACCATCGTCTCATTGTCTCGAAAATGAACATCCACATCAGGCCACCACGGCGTCCTCAAGGGGCAAAAATGCAAAACATAGCTAAATGTCACCCGCCTAAACAGCAAGAAAATGCAGCAGTCGTTTGAAAATATGCTGGAAGACCGCCTCAAGCCCAGTGCTGAAGCAAACAGGATACAGAAACAGAATGGAGAGCCCTAAAGGACACGATTTACAACACTGCTATGGAAATCCTGGGTCCAGCCCCCCGAAAGCATAAAGACTGTTTGATGAAAATTCCGAAGACATCAACCAATTGCTGGCCGAGAAACATCTTCTCCTCAAGGCACATTTGAATGACCCAAAGTCAACATCAAATAAAGATGCTTTCAAGAACATTCAGAGAGTAGTGCAGCAGAAACTTCGGCACATGCGGGACTCCTGGCTGAGCAGCAAAGCTGATGAAATTCAGGGCTTTGCTGACAGACACGATATGAAAAACTTCTACGACTCACTGAAAGCGGTCTATGGTCCTTCATCACCAGGCATAGTTCCCCTCCTCAGTGCAGACGGGGGAACATTGGTCACCGATAAGAAAGAAATCCTCTAACGCTGGGCAGAGCATTTCAGCAAAATCTTAAATGCAACTTCCTTCTTCTATGATGAAACCATCAATTGCCTTCCTCAAGTTCCCACCAATGAGACTCTTGATGACCTGCCAACCATAGTGGAAATAAACAAAGCCATCCAGCAACTCTCCAGCGGCAAGGCACCTGGTCCTGACTCCATCCCAGCAGAGATATACAAGGCAGGTGGGCCGGTCCCAACAGAGCAGCTTCACCGAGTCTTCAGAAACATATGGATGAACGAGACCATGCCACAAGATTTTAAGGACGCGTCAATAGTCCACCTTTACAAACGTAAAGGAAACCGCCAATCCTGTGACAACCACCGAGGCATCTCCTTGCTTTCAATTGCAGGGAAGATACTCGCCAGAATTCTTCTCAATCGCCTCACAGCCCATCTCGATCAAGGTCTTCTTCCTGAGAGTCAATGTGGCTTCAGAAAAGAACGTGGAACTGTTGACATGATTTTCGCTGCAAGGCAGCTGCAAGAGAAATGTCAGGAACAGAACTGCGAAATGTTCTCCACTTTCATTGACCTTACCAAGGCTTTTGATACAGTCAGCAGAGAAGGACTGTGGAAGATTATGGCAAAATATGGCTGTCCACGAAAGTTTGTCCAAATAGTGCGGCTATTTCATGACGGCATGCAGGCAAGAGTACAGGAAAATGGTGAGCTGTCTGAACCCTTTCCTGTCACCAATGGAGTGAAGCAAGGATGTGTCCTGGCACCAACACTGTTCAGCCTCATGTTTTTCAGCCATGTTGATGAATGCCTTCGAGAACGACGACATTGGAATAGACATCAACTACCGTATGGATGGAAAGTTATTCAATCTCAGAAGGCTGAAAGCTAAAACCAAAATTAACAGTGGCACCGTCAGAGAGCTCCTGTTTGCTGATGATTGCGCTCTATACGCCAACTCAGAGGCGGACATGCAACATAATGTTTCAGCTTTCTCACATGCCTGTGCCAACTTTGGGCTCAATATCAACTTGGAGAAGACTGTAGTTATGTACCAGCCAGCTCCAGGGAATAATCACACTGTGCCGAATATCAAAGTGAATGATCATAGACTAAGTGTTGTGGACAAATTTACCTATCTTGGCAGCACCGTGTCACAAGCTGCCACAATCGATGACGAAGTGAATGCAAGAATCTCCAAGGCCAGTGCAGCCTTTGGCAGACTGTACAAGAATGTATGGGACAGAACTGGAATAAGCCTGCAAACAAAGCTAAAAGTCTACAAAGCAGTTGTATTATCCACACTGCTATATGCTTGTGAAACCTGGACTGTTTATCAGCGACACGCTAGGAAATTAAACCACTTCCACACAGTCTGCCTAAGGAAGCTACTGAAGATTAAATGGCAAGACAAGATTCCAGACACTGAAGTCCTAGAAAGAGCATCCATACCTAGTATCCACACTCTACTGATGAAGAATCAGATTCGCTGGGCTGGTCACTTGACTCGCCTGCCAGATCACAGGCTCCCTAAACGAATTTTTTACAGCGAACTGCGTTGTGGTAAACGCTCCCAAGGTGGCCAGAGGAAACGTTTTAAAGACACTCTGAAAATTTCACTGAATGCTTTTGGAATTCATCATGACACCTGGGAGGCTGCAGCCAGAGACCGAAATTCGTGGTGTGCATCATTGCGCAAAGGTGCAGTTATATGCGAGGCAACCAGGACTGCAAGAGCTGTGAAGAAAAGGCAGGACAGAAAAACCACTGCAGGAAATCCTCCTCCAGAGACGTCAAGCATTCTTTGTCCACATTGTCAAAGAACATTTCGAGCCAAAATAGGCCTTATCAGCCATCTTAGAACCCACGGCTCCACACCTTCAACCCCACTGGATGAAATGAATGGTCATCATCATTCTTGATGGACAAACAACACAGAACATATGTGAACTATCCAGGACTATCAATTTCCTCAATGTGTGAACTATCCAGGACATTCTATCTAGGACTATCAGTTTTCCTCAATGTGTGAAATATCAGATTTCCTCATTGTGTGAACAATCCAGGACATTCTATCTAGGACTATCAGATTTCCTCAATGTGTGAACTATCCAAGACTATCAGATTTCCTCAATATGTGAACTATCCAGGACATTCTATCTAGGAGATCAGATTTCCTCAATGTGTGAACTATCCAGGACATTCTATCCAGGAATATCAGATTTCCTCAATATGTGAACTATGCAGGACCATCAGATTTCCTCAATTTTTGAATTATCCAGGACATTCTATCCAGGACTATCAGACTTCCTCAATATGTGAACTATCCAGGACCATCAGATTTCCTCAATTTTTGAACTATCCAGGACATTCTATCCAGGACTATCAGATTTCCTCAATATGTGAACTATCCAGGACTATCAGATTTTCTCAATATGTGAACTATCCAGGACTATCAGATTTCCTCAATATGTGAACTATCCAGGACTATCAGGATTTCCTCAATATGTGAACTATCCAGGACATTTATGGACGGTGCTGGTCTGTGCAGTGATAATCATCATCATCATCAAGTGCCCTGCTAGCTAGCGTAGGCGTTCATGTCTCTACACAGATCTCGGTCTTTGGTCTTCTGGATCAACTCTGCTGCTGATAGATATTCCTCCATGCAACTGTCTCAATCCATCTAGCATCATTTCTCTTGGTCTGCCTATCTTCCCCTCTATCTTTTCAATCATCACAATGTTCTTCACTGCCTTTCTTCTCATCACATGACCACAGAAAGCTGTTTGTCTCATTCTTATTGTTGTATATAATGTTCTAGTTTCACTAGCCTCTTTCAGGCAATTGTCGTTAGTTACTTTGGCAGTCCAAGGAATTTGCAACATTCGTCTCAGGAACCACATCTCTGTTGCTTCAAAGTTCTTCCTAATTTGTTCATTTACATTAAGAGATAATGCCACCAAAAATATTACAACACTTCTAGTGTTTCCTGCTCACATCTTCAGCCTTTGACACTTAGACACAAACCCAAAGTTTGACATGAAAAACAAAAGTATTGGAGCCCTCATGCCATGCAGTACATTTGATATGTGGTGCTAGCCCCACGTTTTATACCAGTCAGCACCTCTTGGCTGATGTGGTCAGTGTTATACTGGCTGCTTTTACCTCCCACAAAATGTCCTGGTACCCAACTTAGGCTGAAGTCTTCCTGGTAGCCCAAGCCACAGAATAGATTCTCTGACTTGGTTCGAACACATGACCACCACGCCAGAGTGCTAGTCACCTCGCTACCATGGCTGCAGAATCTGAAATAGATAAAATGAGAACAGAATATGCCCCATGGGATCTGATAGTGAGCTTGAAGATGAGATTGGCAGATCTCTCGGATAAAATCTGAAATGGATCAAATGAGAACAGAATATGTCTCATGGGATCTGATAGTGAGCTTGAAGATGAGACTGGCAGATCCTGGGAAGGTTAACCCGGTCAACAAATGCCCGCAGAAGTTGGATGTGTCGGCCTAACGGCGCAAAAACGCAGCTCTGCTGTAAACAGGCACAACGCGATCACGTCCGGAAAAAAAAAACTCTGGATGGACGCAGAAGAAGAAGAAGAAGATTGTCAGATCTCTGGGATACAATCTGAAATAGATAAAATGAGAACAGAATATCTCGTGGGATCTGATGGTGAGCTTGAAGATGAGGTTGGCATTTCTCTGGAAACATTGCTATGTGAATTGACAGATCTCTGGAAACATTGCTATATGGATTGACAGATCTCTGGAAACTTTGCTATATGGATTGGCATTTCTCTATAAACATTGCTATACGGATTGGCAGATCTCTGGAAACGTTGCTATATGGTTTGGCATTTCTCTGGAAACATTGCTATATTGATTGACAGATCTCTGGAAAGTTTGCTATATGATTCGCAGATCTCTGGAAACGTTGCTATATTGATTGACAGATCTCTGGAAAGTTTGCTATATGATTAGCAGATCTCTGGAAACGTTGCTGTTTCATTGGGACTGTGTAGACAGGAATCATTTCTGGACATGTAATGGAGCAGACTGAGCTTTCATTAACACTTGGTTTGGGTTGTACAGGATTAATTGCACTCATACATTACCAACACCAGTCTTTTCCCATAGATGACACAAGGAGAATCTCAGCATGGTTGCACAAACCCCACAGCTCCTTCTTCTTCTCTTCCTTCTTGGGGGGGGGGGGGGGGGGGGGGGGGGGAGGAGGAGGAATGTAAAGATCTTTTATGTGCTCATCACTCCATATATATGAATGCTCTTCCACTTGCTCTGTTATCCATTATATTTGTTCAATATGGCAGATAGCACCAGGCCATTCTTGTGACCTGGCCAAACCTGTTTTTTGTTTGTTTTTATGTTCCCTAGCTTTGAACTCAAGCGTAGTCCACTACACGTGCTACTACTTCTAGTACAGTGGGCTGATTTTTGCGTGTGGTTTAGCTTTCAATATAACCAGTGTCCCTCGTCCATCAGGCGAACCCACTCTGACTAGGTACTTGTAATGTACGTTCCCAAGTCAAGGACGAGAAGTCAATATTATTGCTCAACTGACCAATGTAGGGGTTGAACCCGCTACCTCGCCATCAACACAGCGGATGTTTAAGGATGAACATTCCTAAACATTAATCCACACTGACCTGTGCCAGACCTTTAATCTGTTGTTCTTTAATGAAATGCATGACTGGTTTCAGACCAGTTCCAAGATGGCAACATAAACATCACTGACGGCTATTTCGGGAAAATATTTATGGATTTTATGTTTCAAATTGTGATCTTATCTCATCATGTTCCTCTTGTAGCTTGCGGTGTCAAGGTGAAGCATAAACAATGGGGGAGCATCCATTTATAGGCTTCATATATCGAGATTCCCATGGACTCTGTTATTCCCTCTGTCTGTTGTTTACATGATCAACCTCTTTTGGTTCCTTTTGGTCTGTACATATGTTGTATGAAAATCACTTCTGTAGTTTGTGATTAGGTTTTCTAATTTTGAAATGTACAGCCTAGCAGCCTGTTCTTTATAGTTTGCTGCTACAGAAAGATGTTTACATACACACAGGGTCTTCCTTGAATTGTAGCCCTTATCTGAGAATGTTCCGTGTTCAATCAGTTGCCCCTGGGTCAAGGGAGATTATAAAATCCCAAGTTTTCTTATTGTGGTAGCATCCATGCCATGATTCATTTTATTGTTTGCGCTCGCTCGCTTTGAACTCGCGTAGTCCATACACACTTCTAGTAGTGCTGGACTGAATGTTGTGTGTAGATTAGCTTTCCCTTTTAACAGTGTCCCTCGCCATCAAGGTGAATCCACTCTGACTTCAGAGGTACTTGTAATTTACGTCCCCAAGTCAAGGACGAGAGGTGAGCATTTTAGTCCAGCTGTATGGTGTAGAGGTTGAACCCCTTATCTCGGCATCAGCACACCGGATGTTTAAGATCACACATTCTTATCCATTTGGCCATGCTGATCTCCTCATGATTCATGTATGGACTGGCAGTAGCCAGGAGTATCTCCGTGCACTGTGCCTGATGATTTTGTTTCATTGATTAAAAGCTCCAGGATGTGCAGTTTCTTTCGTACTGTTAATTATGTTTGCACTGTGAGAAACAATCCTTTTAATTAATTTTGTCTTCTTTAACAATATGCAAGTCGGTTATGAATTATTATTTTTTTTTTTCTACAATGCCTCATTCAATTGAAAATACTTTTAGAATTTTATCACTTAAGTCTTTGTGGTAAATTTTTTCAAAAGTAACATTTCTTGGATTTTTTTTATGTAGAACATTGATTTTTAACGTAAAACTTTTTTTGGGTTTTAAAACTTCCTTCCAGAATTTAAAATTTTTTTTCTTTTACAATGTATGAGCCATTTAAAAAAAATTCAGCTGTTTCCTTCTTTCTCCGTTTTTTTTTTTCTTTCTCGCTTTGTTGTTTCTTTCATCTTTCAGAATTTAACTTTCTTCTTAACTCTCTTAAATATAATTCGTCAAATGATTTTTTTACCCCCATGGAAATTGTCTCAATTACTTATATTTAAAATTTTACAATTTATCAATCAAATAATTTTATTTAAAGATGTGTTTACACAGTTATATTCGGTTCATCTACATAAAAGCTGAATTTCTGTCCAGAATTTACAAAATGACAATCCCATTTTAATTTTTACAATGTTCATAACTGCTTCATTATGTTCCGTATTTTCAAGTTTCTTTCCAGCAAATATAAATCAAATCAAGTACACATTTATGAGGGATTTCAGATATACATAGATGAGATGTTACATTTGTTATTTAAATTCTGACTCTGGGTTTGCAATAGTCAGTGTTTTGTTAAATGTTGCTAACATATATACACGAACAATAACACAATTTCTGTTTAAGGAAACCGCCCAATTTATGGCTAAGACCATGAAGAAATAATAATAATATATACATCAAAATCATGAATAAATTATAATAATATACAAGTCGGACCTATTTGTGAATGGGACTGAATAAATTATGATGATATATCATTCTTGTTGCATTGCAAGTGTTTGCTTACAATGTTTAAAGCTGTTGTTACTCAGAGTCTGTACTGGTTGAGTGCGATGCCTGCGCGCATGAGTGAAAGAGAAGGAGAGAGACTTCAACATTAAGAAAAGTCGAGTAACATAACAGCAGACATATGGTTTAGAGGAAAATGCACATAATACTATAGTCGGACGGACAAACCAACAAGGCAGTCTCAGACTGCATGTTGCATGTATATTAGCTGTCCCTATTAACAGTGTCCCTTGCCATCGAGGCAAACCCACTCCGACTTCAGAGATACTTGTAATTTACATCCCCAAGTCAAGGCAGATAAAAGTCATTAATTAATTAGAAAAATCAGAGACTGTCAAGATTGTTTGGGCATGTTTTGAGAATAAATAAATAAATAAAAAACTTAGTGACAACAGGCAAACTTTATGGGGAAAGAGCAAAAGGAAGACAAAGAAATATATGAATGGATAGACCATGTGTTAAAACCAGGACAAACACACAGCTTTGATCTGAGACTGATGATCGTGTGAGATGGCGAACGACTGCTCAAGCTAACTGACGGGCACAAGATGATGAAAGTAATGCTTAATTTTGCCAAAAGTGAGAGAATAACAAACATCATTTCAGAAAACAAGTTGGTCTAATACTAGTAAAATAAGTGGGCTACTGTGGACAGCAGACGAGCAATGACTGGGCTGGTAAAAGCGAATATCCTCCGAGAGGCAGGGCGATTAAATGAATCAACAGACAACTGCAAATCTACAACCTTGACCAGATGACAAGGACATCACATCAAAAGTTGTGAAGCCAGACAAGAAAAGGATGTGTGTGTTTGTCTCGGTCTTTGGTTTTCTGGATCAGCTCTGGTGATATTCCTCCATGCCTTCGACTCAGACCCTCCAGCGCCGTTTCTCTCAGCTTGTCTCTTTTCTCACTTATCTTTCCCATGTCACGAGGTTCTCCAATGCCTGTCTTCTCATCACAATTAAAGAGTTTTGTCTGTCTCTTTGTTATAGTTGTATATAATGTTCTAGTTATGTTCTAAAACTGACAAAGAAATTACAACATGTCTGACATGACAGTTTCTACAATTGCAGAATATAGGTCCAGAAGTTGAGGCCATCACCTCATCATGGCAGCAGAGATAACACCAGTCTGTGTGAAGGTCACATGTATTGTCAACATTGGGTAAGATAGTAAACTTGTTCATAAACAGAAGCACATATGCCTCTCCACAACTTGAAGTTCCAATATTGGTTTGTGCACACCCACAGGTCTCTGAGCTTGGAGGGGAAGGAAACTCTACCACACAGTTCCCACTGAGATGCTCCTTTGGCCCCAGGCAGGGAAGATTATTTGTACACCACCCTCACTTGGATAGATGCAAGCCCTTTACAGTGCCCAAACGACCTAAATGTCAGTGTATCTTGAGCTCAAGCTCTGAGAGGGCTCACAGCCAGGCTCATGTCGTCTGCTACCTGGGATGGAATCTATCTAGAGGAAGCACACCTGACACAAATGCATGCCCAAGTTGGACACACTGACCTTTGAGTAGAGTTGAGTAAGAAAACCAACATCACTGCTCTCCAGGCATTGCCATAAGTTCTCAGTCCTCATTTTCAACAGCCAGCGAAGAGTTCCAATACTAATGGTGCCCATTGCAATCTGATTATATATCCATCTTGCTTTACCACTGGATAACAACTGTTGACCAGATCCTCTGACCGTCGTCGTCTTCTTCTATTTCCATCTCTCGAGGGGGATGCATCACATCCAGTTGTCTGCCTCACAGGTCGTTGTGTCTGACTGTGGCATGTATTTGTGTCAGATTTCTTTCCTCTAAAAGATTCCATCCAAAGTAATGGGCTCTAATTACTTTTGGGTAAGTTTTCTTTCTTAACAAAGCTTGTCAGGGCAGTGGCATTATGTCCTACTCTTTACAATTCCCAACTGCTGTGGAATTTGTAACATGCACAGGGATCTTCGGTTTTCCACCCTTATTTGAGAAGGCTAGATGTGGAATCTCTCACCACATTACTTTGTTTAAGACATTTGACCTTAAGACCATATCATGTTGTTTTACGACATTTGACCATACGATCACATCATGTTGTTTTACGACCTTTGACCACGATACTTTGTTTTATTAAAATTATGTGACTAATTTATTGGACATAAGGATCATCTTCACAGCACCTGAGATGACCCACTAGTGCTCCGACTTCCTCCGCTTTATTAGATGATAGGTTACACAATCAGGCCCTACCTAAAATACAGCTAAAACTGATGTAATAACCGGTTAACTTGTTAGATGAAAGTAATATCTAAAATTGACTTTCAATAAACAGAAGTGGTTAAACTTGCTGTATAATAGAAACAGTTCAAACTGACACAATAGGTAGGGCCGGTTAAACTTGCTAGATATCAGAAATATCTAAACCTGACTTTAAATACATAGGACCGGTTAATATTGCTAGATATCAGAAATATCTAAAACTGACTTTCAATAAACAGGAAGGTTAAGCTTGCTAGATCTCAGAAACAGTTAAAATTGACTCTCAATAAACAGAAATGGTAAAACTTGCTAGATTTCAAAAATAGCTTTTACTGACTCAATAAATAGGAACAACTAAACTTGCTAGATCTAAGAAACAGCTAAAATTCACTGTCAATAAACAGAAATGGTTAAACTTGCTAGATCTCATGAAAGAGCTAACAATGACTCAATAAATACAAACAGTTGAAACTATACTGCAAGCAGCTGCAGCTATGTACTGTCCCTGAGATTTAGTTGCTAAATCTACAGTGATTGAGCAGGGAATGAGCAATTCAATTAAAGAATGGTATTTATTATGTTGACAAATCCAGTGAGTGACAAAAATTATGTTGGCAATTTGGTCGGGTGGTGACATGTAGATCTGTGTAGACCAAAGGATGGTATAGAGACTATGTTGACATACAGGTCACATGATAATCACATGACTGATGGCGGTGGAACAGGTGACAGATGGATACCTTTGCTATGTAAGTATAGGAATTACAAATGTCGCATTGTAAGGACATAATTAAATACATTCAAGTTTATTAAATACATTGTTTAAAAAGTATCTTTTCAACACACACATACATAAACACACATTCAAGTAGATGTGCGATGAGAGCAAATGGAGAGAGAGAGAGAGAGAGAAAGGGGAGGGGGTGTAAAAATTCAGTACATAAATGTAATAATAAATACAGTGGGGACATATTAAAGTACAAAAAAAAAAATATCCATATTATGCTGTCTCTAGAAAAAGTAAAGTCTTATCAACAAATCCTGCCCCCAGACAGAAAAATCTATCCAAATATTCTGTCTCCAGAGTAAAATGTATCAAAATATCCAATCATCGTCTTCCACTTTTGCCGTGAAGTGTTGTGGGGAGGAACAGTTAACTTTTAAATGCCTGATGAGTGGCACTGGATATTGTCATTCCATGTGACTGTACAATGTCTTTTATGTCGTCAATCCATTGTTCTCTTGCTCTCATAGCAGATCTTTGATGTGGGGCCAGTGCTGGTAGTTGATGGTGTTGCATTCTAACAAGATGGCCTAACCATTTGATCTTCTGTCTTTCAATGTATGTGGCACAAGGTGTTGATCCCACTGTCTGTCTGATAACATGTTATCTTATTTGGTCTCAGATAGTTAAGTTGGCAGCTCTCCTCAAGCATCTCATTTCACAGGTGTTGATTTTGCGCAAGTGTGATTTGGATAATGTCTTAAGTTTCACATTGGTAGCAAAGGGTTGGTATGAATACGCCATTTATTATTTGTCATTTTGTGAAAATAGGTATAATCGAAGCTTCAGTATCGCTGTCAGTTGATATATAAGTGGACTAGTTTGTTTACATCTGCTTTGATTTCTTGGTCTATTCTGCCATCCTCTATAATCATACTTCCTGGAATTTTACATTCTGTAACCTCCTTCAGAGTTTAACTGTTTCTGTACATTTAAGGAACAATGAGATCTGCTGACCTGCATTACTTACATTTTGGTTTATTTATGTTCATATTGCATATTCTGCATGTTGTACTCAGCTTATCAATCTAATTTTGTGGTCTGTCCTCATTGCTGTAAAACAGATACCGTAAAACTTCATCTGCTTATTCCATCTATAGATACAGTAAAATCTATCAGAATATACCATCTCTAGAAGAAGTAAAATCAATGAAAAATTTACTATCTCCACTGTCATTGTCATTTACTGCCAATATAGTACCTTGCGGTGTATGGCAGAGGGGTCTTTGAGCCTGAGGAATAAAGGCCGCCTGGCTAGTGCAGTCGCCGTGAACTGTGCAGGTTAGGATTTTCTTTTTGCCCCCGACAGAAAAAAATCCGACACCTTACAGAGGGATCGAACCTGGGCCTCCTGAATGAGAGTCCGGCGTTCTAGCCTCGGCCAGCTCCTCTAGAGTAAAATCTACCACAATATCCCATCTCCACACAGTAAAATCTACCACAATATCCCATCTCCATATAGAGTAAAATCTATCACAATATCCCATCTTCACATAGAGTAAAATCTATCAGAATATCCCATCTCTAGAAAGAGTAAGATCTATCACAATATCCCATCTCCAGAGAGAGTAAAATCTACTACAATATTCCATCTCCACACAGAGTAAATTGTACTACAATATCCTATCTCTAGAATGAGTAAAATTGATCAAAATATTGCATCTCCACATAGAGTAACATCCATTAGAATATCCCATCTCTAGAAAGAGTAAGATTTATCGCAATATCCTATCTCTAGAGAGAATAAAATCTACTACAATATCCCATCTCCAGAAAGAGTAAAATCTACTACAATATCCCATCACCATACATACAATTTATCACAATATCTGATCCCCAGAGAGAGAGAGAGAGGTGTCAGAAAATGGCCCCTCCACATAGAGTAAAATCTATCAGAATATCCCATCTCTAGAAAGAGTAAGATCTATCACAATATCCATCTCCAGAAAGAGTAAAATCTACTACAATACCCCATCCCCACACATAACATTTATCACAATATCCCTTCCCCAGAGAGTGAATAAAATCTATTAGAAAATCCCATTTAATCACAGAAGCCACAAGCAATAGGTTGCATGATTTATTGCCTGGCATATTTTGCTGCATCTTGTCAGGTGCAGACTGCAGAGTTATATATTATATAAAGTGAATAAATGAATCATATTTCACTGAAACGCATGTCACACAATCCTGATATTCTCCAACGTGGAACAGCAATGTTATCCTCACTCGCAGAGTTCCAGTGTCCAGATAGATTAAATCTATCAGAGAAGAGTTCTAGTATCCAGATAGATTAAATCTATCAGAGAAGAGTTCTTGTATCCAGATAGATTAAATCTATCAGAGAAGAGTTCTAGTATCCAGATAGATTAGATCTATCAGAGCAGATTTCCAGATAGAATACATTTATCAGAATAAACAATCTCCAGTTAGAGTAAAATCTATGAGCAACAAATTCTGTCCTCAGATACAGTTAACTCTCACTCAATCCACTTTTAAGACAAGCATACGGGGTCAATAGCAGACATAACATAAACTACGGGAGGTGGAAGGAGTTTAATATATTGGTCATGGTTAAAGTATCAACTGGCTGGAATAGAGATAGAACACAAACTGTGAGGTAGATGGGAAATGGTTAACATAATAACTGGCTAGGTTAGGAATAGAACACAAACTATGCGAGGTTAAAGGAATATAATCAGTGGGACATGGTTAACGTAATAATTGGCTGGGACAGATAGAACACAAACAATGCAAAGTTAAAGTTAACTGGCTGGGACAGAAAGAGTTTTAAAGCCCTGCCACCTGGTTTGAACACCACGACCTTACTTCATGGAACATATTTCCGTTAAGACCATCACTGCACTCAGGACATGCTCAAATGCTCTGATCTCCTCCATAGAGCATCCGTCAGCTGATAGTGACCAAACGTGACCGTTTCACGTTGACTGACGAACCTTCTGACACATCTGGTATGCTGCTCCTGGCCACTCTGATCTTCCGACACCTCTGGTATGCTGTTCCTGGCCACTCTGATCTTCCGACACATCTGGTATGCTGCTCCTGGCCACTCTGATCTTCCGACACCTCTGGTATGCTGTTCCTGGCCACTCTGATCTTCCGACACATCTGGAATGCTGCTCCTGGCCACTCTGATCTTCCGACACATCTGGTATGCTGCTCCTGGCCACTCTGATCTTCCGACACATCTGGTATGCTGCTCCTGGCCACTCTGATCTTCTGACACATCTGGTATGCTGTTCCTGGCCACTCTGATCTTCAAGCTGATTGCCTCCTTTCTGACTAATTATTTTTGTTTGCTTGCTTTGAACTCAAGCGTAATACCTCTAGTACACTGGACCGATTTTTGTATGTGGATTAACTTTCCCTATTACCAATGTCCATCGCCATCAAGCGAACCCACTCCAACTTCAGAGGTACTCCCACTTGTGTTGTTAAAAGGTGTTGTTAGGAAATAGAAGATCAGGTATTTCTATTCTTCTGATTGCAAAGGGATCATATTGTTCTTTGTCGATACTTTCTGTAGCATTCTTCATGATGATTTATGTATACATGTTAAACAGATAAGGGGACAAAATGCAATCTGTCCGACTCCCTCCTATAATCCTAATGTTGCCAATTGCAAAATGCCAATTAATCTAGTTGATAGTCCTTGTTTCGGCTAATTTTCTAAGCATGTTCCTGTAAAGTTCACAATCATTAAAGAAGAAATTTGGGGCCTTTGAGCTCAAATGTTACAGAAAAGCTCTTAGAATACTGTGGAACAAGAAGAAGACAAATACAGACATTCTACACGATCTGAACATGGAAGAAACTTGGTACATAAATAGTGTCATGTCTAGGAGATTGAAATACCTCATAAACAGTGTCATGTCTAGGAGATTGAAATACCTCATAAACAGTGTCATGTCTAGGAGATTGAAATACCTCATATACAGTGTCATGTCTAGGAGATTGAAATACCTCAGTGGCTGGGAATGAGCAATGTTGGTGTCTGGTAGAAGAGACGGGTGGATCAGCACGAAGATGGACACAGGACATTGCAGACACCTTGGGCATGAGGGTGTACGAGGCGGGAGGGTGTACGAGGTGGGAGGGTGCATGAGGCATGAGCGTGTACAAGGTGGGAGGCTATACGAGGTGGGAGGGTGCCTGAGGCATGAGCATGTACGAGGTGGGAGGCTGTACAAGGTGGGAGGCTGTATGAGGTGGGAGGGTGCCTGAGGCCTGAGAGTGAACGAGGTGAGAGACATGGCCAGAGATTGAGAGGTTTTAAACGTGCCATGGTGAGAGTGACATGATTATGTTCATGATGTTAGCTAGATCCATTGGTTGGCTCTCTGATATGGAGTCAGTGCTGGTCAGCCTGCCTGCCCTTTCACTGCCCACAACACCTGTGTGTGTTGACATGAAGATAGAGCTCTAGAGGTTGCTGCCAGGCTCACAGGTTACTACAGCATCTTGTACGAGAACACTCTAAAATGCCTGTCTTCACAAGTTTCTGGACACAGTATTGGTGTAGATGTGGATGGGGCCCTTGGGATCATATGAATAGTGTGGAAGGAAATATGTATCATCATGGCTGGAGGGAATGGTACCACAGGGAGTGACCAGAGGATTTGGTAGACACTCAGTGGAAAGGCCAGATGATTGCATAATCAGACTGTAACAGGTACCATTAGTATTGGAACTCTTCACTCATTGTTGAAGATGAGGATGGAGAGTGAATGGGAATGTCCAAAGTGATGTGATGTGGATATCTTGACACTCTGTGCAACACAACATGTAGGCCATTAACATTCTTAAGATGTTAAATTATGTACAGTGATGTGCCACTTAATGCCCATGGTATACTCAGTAAAATATGAAGTGGAATTTGGAAATTGTATGAACAATATTATATACATAGCAATTGTTAATCAACAGATGATCCACATTGCACATGGAACAATTAGCCCAGAAGTTCTCAGATCCTCTCCTCAACATCTCCTTCAGTGTGTAGCGACTGACGACACCAGTTCTGTATTGGCTAACTATTCTTTCTTGTCTCCCTGTACCCTCGTCTGGCTTCACCCCTTTTGACTTGTTCTTGCAGTTCTGTCAACTTGATGTTCTTACAGTCCTGTCAACTTGATGTTCTTACAGTCTGGTTGACTTGATCATACCTAGCAGTTATACGAGACACTAGCAGTTGTAACGACCAACTAGCTATGCTACTGCATTCATACAATACTACATTTCAGCTACGAGGTGGAGGAATGGCCAAGAAGCTCTAGTAATGCTGTAACGACCAACTAGCCATGATACTGCATTCATTCAATACTACATTTCAGCTATGTGGTGGAGGAATGGCTGAGAAACCATAGCATCCACACCACACTTAAAAGTTGCCTGAGTGGAATTCCAGCACTGGTTTCTAATGTTATCACATGCCCCTCTGTTAGCCTGAGTAGCAGGCGCCCAGGAACATTTAATTAATCCACCTCAATGAGGGATTCAAACATTATGATAACTAGGCCGGCAGTGAAGCATGCTAGTCACTGCACTACCATAGTTTGTTCAAGTGATAACTATATTGGAAGACGGGAGAATTCAAACATTATGATAACTAGGCTGGCAGTGAAGCATGCTAGTCCCTGCACTACCATAGTTTGTTCAAGTGATAACTATATTGGAAGACGGGAGAATTCAAACATTATGATAACTAGGCTGGCAGTGAGCATGCTAGTCCCTGCACTACCATAGTTTGTTCAAGTGATAACTCTATTAGAAGACGGGGGGAATTCAGACAGTATGATAACTAGGCTGGCAGTGAAGCATGCTAGTCCCTGCACTACCATAGTTTGTTCAAGTGATAACTCTATTAGAAGACGGGGGAATTCAGACAGTATGATAACTAGGCTGGCAGTGAAGCATGCTAGTCCCTGCACTACCATAGTTTGTTCAAGTGATAACTCTATTGGAAGACGGGGGAATTCAGGTAGAGATGTTGATTGTTTTGTTGTTCACTCGCATTGAGCTCAAACGTAGTCCACACACACTACTACTAGTGCACTGGGCTGAATTTTGCGTGTGGATTAGCTTTCCCTCTTACCAGTGTCCCTCGCCATCAGGCAAACCCACTCCGACTTCTGATGTACTTGTAATTTATGTCCCCCAAGTCAAGGACGAGAAGTCAACATTTTAGTCCAACTGACCGGTGTAAGGATTGAGACCGCACCTTGGCATCAGCACACTGGAAGTTTAAGAACCTTCGCTCTTATCCATTCAGCCAGGTCAACCTCTGATTGGTTAGTTGTGAAAGCTCTGGAAACTGAGTGTTAACTCTGAAGTTAGATCTAGTGACCCTCATGTTATCTGAGCCCTGAATAGAGCTTGCATTTATCATAGTGAGGATTGTATAGAACATTTTCTAAAGTATCATCTACTTGGGGACTGTGTTACAGCGATCTCCCCCCCAACCCTCCCCATGTCCAGGGTAAATATATCCATAAAAGCTCTGCTAAAAGTCATAAACAGCACCATGCCTCAGAAACTGAAATACATTGGCTGTAGTAAACAGAATGGCTTAGAAAGAACAGAAATGGAATGTATGGTGTCTGGAAGAAGAGGCAAGGGGACAAGCAACATGACAAAATGGTCGACACAGAACATTCTAGACAACCTAGGCTTGATAATGCATGAGGCAAGGGGAACTAGCAAAGGATGGAGAGTCTGTCTAGCAGGCTAGGATGACAGAGGAGTTCTGTAAGGGACGCGCTACATGAGATGATGATGTCCATCATTGCCACATTGGCATCTGGTCAGTCCTAGAGTGGATTCGGAGTTGAATCATTAGACCAACCAATCTGAGCCGGGATATGTTTGTTACAACAACAGACAGAACCAGTCACTGCAGGAATATTCAACGTGATATGTTGCTAAAAATATGACGGTGCTGTCATGTCAGAGACCCTTAGCAGGAAACTTCTTTGGGACAAATTTTATTTATCAACTGTTTATGTTGCTGGCATTATAAAGACTTCAACATGGCTGAAGAGATATGAGCGCTTTAGATCTTAAACTTCCGGCACGCTGATGACCAGGTAGCGGGATAGTTTCCTATTTACGTCAGTTAGGATTTCAACGCTAACTTCTCATTTAGAAAGCCATGGCAAACTATTGAACGTAACATTACCTAGAAAGGCAACCTGGAGTTAGGGATTGATCACAAAGTCTTGCAAAGGACATGCCATTTTTATTCTGGCTTTCTAAGAAAAGTGGAGACTAACTGCAGTGACAGCCCCAAACTTCTCAGGAATCTCTGGCAGAAAATGCTGAAATAGTTCTATACCCATGCATATCAGATGTTTGAGTAGAGCAAACAAACTGGGCTGATGGAGCTCATAAACCCTGGAAGGAAATCCATCTACGTAAAGGACACACTGAATGCCAAACCTTGTGGAAGTTCTTGTAAGAACAAAGGCTAGGGCAAAAAAAGCCTCATGGAAGACGTGGGCGGGCAGAGCTCAGGACAGCAATCTGCTCATGGAAGGAAGAATCCAAACAAGAAACCTCAACTGTAGGAGTCAGAATACATTGGCCTAAGTGGCAGGGGAGTAGACAGCAAACATCATACACCACAATGGATGCCCAGAAATAAGGCAGTCAGAATGATACTCACCACATCACACATGGAGTGCTAGTTTTACTATAAAATAATGGAAATCAGTTGGGGAATCCTTTGAGGCCACTGAAACAGTTGATAAATAAATAAGTGCTTCCTCTAATCTCTACTTCTTTTTTCTCCTTCTATGAGCGCCAAACAATACTATGTGTTTATTTATCAACTATAAAATAATGGACTAGCACCACATGGCCAGGTGTGTATAGGGGTCCTTAACCCCCATTTTCTTTAAATAGCTGTCTTCCTAAGGAAGGATGGAACCTAACTACTGCGACAAAACCACACATCTCAGGGAGCTTTGACAGATGATTACATACTTGTCAACTCATTACACCATGTACAATTGATTTTACCAATACAGTGCAGGCCTGATAAGGCGAACTCACCTGGGACCAATAGTTCTTCTTATCAGAAATTCCTCTGATAAGAGCTCAAGCATACAGTAATGCATTTACAAAGTAAAATACAATATTGTTCTTCACAACAGAAATTCGCCACATCCGAGATCGCCTTAAGCGGGTTGCACTGTACATATCTATCACCATCTAATACAATCTAGTGGATTATAGCAGTCTAGATTTTATTAGAAGGCAGCAAATCAAATGGTTTGGCCATGTAACTACGTTACCAACTAACAATTTACTACAAGCAATGATGTATAGACCAAATGGAAGCAGAAGAAGAGGCCGAACACGTAAATGATGTACAGGGGGAATAGCAAAGTCCATGGGAATCTCGATACATGAAGCCCACAAATGGGCACTCTCCCACTGTTTATACTTCGCCTCGACACCGCATGGTACAATAGGAACAAGATGAGATGAGATGATGTGAGGTACCTATAACCAGAGTTGCTATTATTGAAAATGGACAAAAACACTGCATAAGTGGACCCCCCAAGCTCTGCAGGAGCGTAAACAAGACAATAACAATCCAAACACATCATTCACATGAATCATAACAATAACTTTATTAATTTCATCACAGCTGCAATAAATGCACTGCAGCCATGCTCCCATACTCTATAGGAAGCCTTGAAAGAGAATGAAAATACACATCTTTTTTACATTCACTGTATCATTACATTTATTCACTTCACTAAAGTTGCAGTCATTTGTAAGGAAAACGCAACTGCAGCGAAAGCCTCGTACACCACATTGAGCCTGGAAAGATAATGCCACCACAAACATAAATCCACATTCACACTATCGTTAACTTTATTCACCTCGCACCTATCACCATTGCTGCTGTTACCAGATAGATAATTAAAAACACGCGCTGTATTGCTAATACATTATGCTGGTGTACCTAGGGGTCGCCCGTACTTGACCTTGTCGCCTTCATGAGCTTGGAACTTGAACTCGCTAGGGGCCTCAAAGATGAGGACGATAGTTGAGCCCAGGTTAAACTCTCCAAACATGTCGCCCTTGTGCAGAGTAATTGGTTCCGTGAACTTCTTGTCGAAGTATGTGTGTTCTGGGTATTTCCTTTTGGTATTTGTCTCCAGATCCTGAAATAACAGATGCAGAAATTATTGAAATGAATACTAAACATCAATTAATCAATCAGGTGCCATCTCCACAATGAAGGTTTGTGGCAATGGATCTCCAACACCGTCTGTCTCTCGCCTTGAGTATCCATTCTGTCAGATTGCTGTTTGTCCATCTCTTGATGTTATCTTCCCACTTGTATCATTGTCTACCTCTTGCTGCATTGGGAATAGGCCATCAACCAAACCACACTCAGCCGTCCAATTCCCTGCAGCTCTCTCCATGTCCTCCCAGTATTATCCATCTCTGTCTGTAATTCTCTTCTCCATGTGTTTTTTTTAAGGTCTTTTTCATTTGGCCCTGGACTACAGACAAGAGTGTCTAGTTATACTGTCTTCAGGTGTTCTCAGTGTATGTCCTATCCAGCACCTTTTCCTCACCCCTTGTTTCACTGGGATTTGTTTAGTTTTCTCCATAAGCCCTACAATGGTGATTCTGTCATATCATTGCATTGATGTATTCACTTGCTTTGGTATTGAAGTTTAAAGATTGAGCATAACCCACAACTGGCACCGCTGATCATATTCCGGTACGAACTTAAGGCTTTGTCCATGTCAGATTAGAAGCATTAGACTCGAGTTTCGCTCTTGTTTGAGCTCGTCAGTAGTGCATATCCTTGAATGGACCTGGGATCAAACTCTGGATCATTGGCGTGTGAGGCGGGTGTGTAACCATTTGACCACACGGCTCACACTAGACGCAACCCAATTATCACACTAGAATATCTCAGCGTCACCCATCGAAGGCTATAGCTTTAAATTTGCCCGATTGCTGCGAGTGACATCCGTCATTCTATGTGCATTTGTCCGGAATGTTGCTTTGCACATAATTGTGTTGTGCCTGTTTACAGCAGAGCTGCGATATTTGCACCTTTCGGTCGACACATCTGACGTGGACAAGGCCATAGATTCATACCGGAATACGATCAGCGTTGACAGTAGAGGGTTGTGCTCAATCTTTATACCATTTTATTCACTCAATTCTGCACAGGCATCAGTTAGTGTATGTTTGTAGCTTATTAGTAATTCTGTTAGTCGTTCTCCAGGTTTCTGGCCCATACAGTAACACTGACTGAACACTGGAGTTACAAAATCTAAGTTTGGGAGTCTCTGTGGCGAAGTGGTCAAACCGTTTGACTCGTGCTCCGAAGGTTGTGGGTTCGATTCCGGGCCGCGTCCTTCGGTTTACCAGTTAAATGTTTCGGAGACTCCTGTGGGTCGTCGCTAAAAGCTACGGAGTTCGTGCTTTGTGCGACGCTTTCCGTGCTGCGGAAAGAGACCGAGCCATATGGAATAAACCCAGTGCAATGAAGTCGACCCTGTCGACTTTTAAGCGACTTTTTAAAAAAATAATCTAAGTTTGGTGCTAAGTTTAACTTGCCCTGACCTCCTCAAATATCCTAATAACAAACACCCCATCATTAACTAGCCTTCCGTACTGTAGTCAGGGAGTCATATCTGCGGTGGGCTGGGTTGACATGTGTAATACTGAACTGGACCCCTGGGTTGACCGTGTCTAGAATGGTCACACTGAAATATCTTGGGGAGTCAAGGCTGACCAGCGTGATATTCACCACCACGTCTGCAGTGTTGACTGACCTATAACAAAGTGTCCAGCAACATATGCCCAGTGATCTTTACGGTACCGTTGGATTTGTTTTTTCACGAGGTATACTTCTTCTTCATCTGCATTCATCCGGAATATTTTTTAAGTAATTGTGTTGTGCCTTTTTACAGTAGAGCTGCGATATTTGCGCCTTTCGGTCGACACATCTGACTTCTTCGGGCATTTGTTGACCAGGTTCTTATCGGCAGCTGATTCTCACACAACCTCTCTACTTGATGTGGTGGTGGTGGGGTGGGGGGTTTGAGTGTGTCAATGACCTCGACAGCTGTGCCGGCGGTGGCGTAGCTACTTGCAGAGTCTTCCATGTCAAGGGATAGAATCCAGACACCAGGGAAGGTTAACCCGGTCAACAAATGCCAGCAGAAGACGGATGTGTCGGCCTAACAGCGCATGAACACAGCTATGCTGTAAACAGGCTCAACGCAATCACGTCCAAAAAAAAAACTCTGGATGAACGCAGAAGGACCCAGATGAAGAGAGAGACAAACTGCTGCCTTGTGGGTAGACTGGGGACAGTCAAATGGTAGGGAAAGCAAACCTGAAAATGCTGGACAAAGTCGGATATACTGAGCCACACACAGGCTTGAAGAAACAGGGCAGCACACCTCATGTGGTGATGAACCTCATCAAATCTCCACTAGGTGTAAAACCTCATAGAGACCAAGACAGCAAACTACTACAGCCATTTTATCATCATCTTGTGCTCTGCCATCTGGTGTAGGCATTCATGTCTCTCCACAGATCTCGGTCCTTAGTGTTCTGGATAAACTCTGATGATATTCCTCCATGCCACCATCTCAGTCCATCCAACATCATTTCTCTCCATCTGCCTCTTTTCTCACTATCTGTCCAGTTGCTATGATGTTTCCCATGGCATCTCTTCTCACCAACAAAATGCTGTTTCTCTCTTTCTTAGAGTTATATATAAAATTACCCTTTCATTAACATCTTCCAGGCAATCATTGATAATGCTACTCTGACGGTCCTAGGTATTTGTAACATTCGTCTCAGGAACCAAATCTCTGTTGCATCCAAGCTCTTCCTAATTTGTTCACCTCATCACAATATATTATTATACAGCCCACTATGGTAGCCAAGAAAACAAATATAGTCACCTCATCACAATATATTTTTATACAGCCCACTATTGTAGCCAAGAAAACACATATAATCACCTCATCACAATATATTTTTATACAGCCCACTATTGTAGCCAAGAAAACAAATATAGTCACCTCATCACAATATATTTTTATACAGCTCACTATGGTAGCCAAGAAAACACATATAGTCACCTCATCACAATATATTTTTATACAGCCCACTATTGTAGCCAAGAAAACAAATATAGTCACCTCATCACAATATATTATTATACAGCCCACTATTGTAGCCAAGAAAACACATATAGTCACCTCATCACAATATATTTTTATACAGCCCACTATTGTAGCCAAGAAACAAATATAGTCACCTCATCACAATATATTATTATACAGCCCACTATTGTAGCCCAGAAAAACACATATAGTCACCTCATCACAATATATTATTATACAGCCCACTATGGTAGCCAAGAAAACAAATATAGTCACCTCATCACAATATATTATTATACAGCCCACTATGGTAGCCAAGAAAACAAATATAGTCACCTCATCACATATATTTTTATAGAGCCCACGTTGGTGGCCCCGACGGCTGTCATGGAGAAGAACCCATGCTCCCAGCGACCCGTGTAGACAGCTCTCTCGTTGAAGTTAAACAAGCCTTGCACCCACCTGGCCACACCAGGGCTGACACTCAAAAGTTCACCTGGAAAAGAAAGAAGATGAGAGAAGAAATTAGAGACTGTGTAACATATTAATAAGCTAGTTTGTTGCATATCCTGTATAGTACATTGCAATCAACCCCAGCATTTATGGACTGTTTGTGGTGTGCTAGGCAATTTTATGTTCAGTAGCTTGCCATTTTTAGTCAGGTCTTAGATATGACACAGCTACTGTATGACAGTAGATGATACTACCTGCTTTCTGTTAGCGCTGAATGTTGGGCGGCGCTTACGAAACCCGACACCCCACATTGTGCCAACGCAATTGAGAGAGTACATCACGCCTTACCCTGGTGCAAGGAAACCCAACCTAAAGACAAAATGTCATCAGGGCAGACCAGGTCCTAAGCCTTGGTCAGTAACTGGTCTAGGATCAAAGCCCTGACAGGTGGACAGTTACAGCATTGCTTTGCTGATCCAGCAGCTTCTTAAGCTTGTCTTGTTCCAGATGTACTGGTGTGTTACCCTTTCCTCTAGAGTAAACTAGGCAGGTCAAGCGAGGATCATGCTGCATGGGCAACACATGGTCTCTACAAATCAGCCCTGGCTTTGTGCTATGGCAAGGTAATTAATCTTTTTTTTTTTCTCTTTGAAACACAATGTAACAAACTATTGTCCTGTCAAGATGGCAAGGTGCCAGTAGTTGGCCAATGCTTTCTGAACAGCTGACGCCTAATACTATCAAAAGCAATGCAAAGTGATCTGCTTCTAAATCTCCTGCAGCTGATTTCATAACCCCGACCTGGTATGTCAGGGAATTTTGAAAATGCATTTCAGATTTGATGATAGTAGCTTATCCTGCGCGTTAATATAGAGGGAAAAACATGAGTTTGTGCCATTGTTGACCTGATAAAAGAATATAAGGTGATGTGTTTATGCAGTGTATATGTTCTTGTTTGGAAGTTATGTACTCATACTTTGGTCACTGTGGTTGTTGTTTGTCCTCTCACAGGATTTACAGAAATAAACTCAATACAGAATGGGTTGTTCAATGTTGATGCTAGCACAGTAATATCAGTAAATAAGGACTGAGGATTGGAGCTAGAGGAAGTCAAAGATACATATGGAACGATGCCTTCGCAGGAACCAGGTAATTCTGGTATGAATGGTTGAGACAGTGTCATCACACCTACAGGAGATGAAGTGGATCAACTGATCAGGCCAGGTCAACGTACAAGGATATGAAAGGCATAACAATGAGATGAGAAGAGTAGAAAGATGAAAAAATGAGAACAATGAAAGAAAAGTGCTATTTATCTCAAAATCCTCCAGTAACACAACATGGCATTCTGAAATAAGTAGCATATTTTCATCGTTCTCATGTTTTCACCTTTTCATTCTTCTCATCCCGTTCTTCTGCCTTAATGTAGCCACCTGCAGTGTCTTCTCTGTGTGTGTTTGTATGTTTGTGTTTTCTGAATCTATTTGCTAATTGCCACAACGTTCTATCTATTTCGTAACTGTGTCCTGTAAAGCTGCATTACTTTGGGTATTGTATATTGTTTACATTCCACAGCTTTACCAGTTCCACTAATTTTATCCATACTTTACGGACATGAAAGAGCTGATTAGCTGGCCTCCTGGGTCAATTGTGAGGATAAGAAAGGGAGGCACGCTGATGCCTATAAATGATGGCTTGATGCATGAAGAAACACGAGGCATCAAATGAAACCTGTCCCAATGGCTTTATTACACATGTATGAAAGGATCTTCAAGTATGGCAGAATTAAACAAAGCAACAGTTAGGAAGCAACATGTAGGTCAGCATGGCCGAGTGGATAAGAACATGTGTTCTTAAACATCCGTTGTGCTGATGCTGAGGTAGGGGTTAAACTAAAATGTTCACCTATCGTCCTTGACTTGGGACGTTAATTACAAGTACCTCTGAAGTCAAAGTGGGTTCGCCTGTTGGAGAGGGGACACTGTTAATAGGGAAAGCTATTCCAGCGCAAGATTCAGTCTAGTGCTACTAGAAGTAGTGTGTATGGACTATGAGTTCAAAGCCAGCGAACACAAAAACAAAACCCCCCAAAACAATCACTGAGATCATGATGTCTGCATCTTCTTCTTCTTCTGCGTTCATTCAGAGTTGTTTTTCCGGAAGTGATTGCATTGTGCCTGTTTACAGCAAAGCTGCGTTCTTGCGTTAGGCCGACACATCCGACTTCTGCGGGCATTTGTTGACCGGGTTAACCATCCCGGGGGACGTCTGCATCCGACAGCTGTGTCAGTGTGGAATCATCCCATTAGAGCATTTCTAATGGGTCTGAACAAATGAAAGTCACATGGTGATAGATTTGGACCATAGACTGCTGCAATACCAACCTGGAAAATGGCGGCGATGCTCTACTGTCCAAGTAGCCGGGGAATGAAACCTGTGGTAATCTCCGGAGCCAGGTAAATGATACAGTGATACAACTGGTTTCCTGGCTGCAAGGAGAGGCAACTCTGGTAATCTTCATCTGTCTGCTGGCTAGTGTCATGGCTTTGGCTGGGGCTGTCTGACATGTGTGGTCCTAGGAAGCCTCGCAGTGAGTACGTGACACCTTTCACCTGCTCCAGAATGCCGTGTTTCACCTGGCCGTGGTACAGGATCCGGCCATCTGCTGGTGATGTCTGAGGACATAACATCCATGGGTCAGCTTCAATTTTCAAAATAACACAACTTATATAAACAATAAATGATTACTCAAATACATCCAGGCTTTAGCAATTAGACGGTTCCAACTAATTTTGTGCAGATAGAAAGACCTTGTTATAAATTTGTGGTTACCTTGGGGATAACAAATATTCCATATTCGAACAATATCAGTCCAGGGAAAGGTAACTTGCTCAACAAACGTCTGAAGAAATCAAATATGGTGGACGAAAATTACAAATATCGCAGCTCTGCTGCAAACAATCTCCTTGTACAGTCTCATCAGTTATCTTGTACAGCTTCATTTATCTAATTCTACAGCCTCATTTATCTACTTGTACAGCCTCATTTATCTACTTGTACAGCCTCATCAATCTCATTCTATAATCACACTGATTTTATGGCCTCGTCAATATTCCTATGCAGCTACATTGGTCTCTTTGTATGGCCTGTCTAGCCTCCTTGCACAACCTCATCTATCCCACTGATCTCGTTACACAGTTCGGGAGTCTCTGTGGCGAAGTGGTTAAGCCATTTGACTCGTGCTCCGAAGGTTGTGGGTTCGATTCCGGGCCGCGTCCTTCGGTTTACGAGTTAAATGTTTCGGAGACTCCTGTGGGTTGTCGCCTAAAGCTACGGAGTTTGTGCTTTGTGCGATGCTTTCCGTGCTGCGGAAAGAGACCGAGCCATAATGGGATAAAACCCGGTGCAGCGACTTTAAGCGACTCGTTACACAGTTTCACTGATCTCATTATACAGCCTCACCGATCTCATTACACAGCCTCACTGATCTCATTATACAGTCTCATTGGTCACATTACACAGCCTCATCGACCTTGTACAGCTGGTTTGGGATTTATACTTCAATGGTAGAATAAAGAACAGCAATCTGTAAAACATTATATCTTACATCAGTCTGTACAACCTTATCTCTCTTACACCAGTCTATACAACATTATCTCTCTTACACCAGTCTGTACAACATTATATCTTACATCACATCAGTCTGTACAACATTTTATCTTACACCAGTCTGTACAACATTATCTCTCACACACCAGTCTGTACAAAAGTATCTCTTACACACCAGCCTGTACAAAATTCTCTCTTACACACCAGCCTGTACAAAATTATCTCTTACACACCAGTCTGTACATTTTCTCTCACACACTAATCTGTACAACATTATCTCTCACACACCAGTCTGTACAACATTATCTCTTACATCACACCAGTCTGTATAACATTATTACATTATATCTTACATCAGTCTGTACAACATTATATCTTACATCAGTCTGTACAACATTATATCTTACACCAGTGTGTACAACATTATATTTTACACCAGTCTGTACAACATTGTATCTTACATTAGTCTGTACAACCTTATCTCACACACCAGTCTTTACAAGTTATCTCTCTTTTACACCAGTCTGTACAACATTATATCTTACATCAGTCTGTACAACCGTATCTCCCACACCAATCTATACAACCACAGTTCTCTCACATCAGTATATACAACCATAGCTCTTTAACACCAGTCTGTACAATCTTATCTCTCACATATCTGTGAAACAGCTATCTCTCACACCAGGCCATACAGCTCTTTCAGTCCAGTCCACAGAACTATCTTTCCCAGCAACTATTGTATCACTATCTATCAACAGATCCAGAGGTAGAAAAACCGAAACATAGTTCATGAGCCTGCTCCTTTTTCCCTGGAGCCACTATATGTATTTATAAATACAGACTTAAGAAAATGATTGAAAATTCAGGCACCAGGCAATAATGCGCAGGCACAATGGCGACTGGGCGCTTTGATGTTTCTACCCTTGAGATCTATGTGAGAATGTATATACACACACATGAGGACTCACCAACACATGATCAACAATAGATGAGAGATAAGGTTGTCAGACTGGTGTGAGAGATAGGGTTGACAGACTGGTGTGAGAGATAAGGTTGTCGACTAGTGTGAGAGATAAGGTTGTCAGACTGGTGTGAGAGATAGGGTTATCAGACTGGTGTGAGAGATAGGGTTATAAGACTGGTGTGAGAGATAGGGTTATCAGACTGGTGTGAGAGATAGGGTTATCAGACTGGTGTGAGAGATAGGGTTATCAGACTGGTGTGAGAGATAGGGTTATCAGACTGGTGTGAGAGATAGGGTTATCAGACTGGTGTGAGAGATAGGGTTATCAGACTGGTGTGAGAGATAAGGTTGACAGACTAGTGTGAGAGATAAGGTTGCCAGACTGGTGTGAGAGATAAGGTTATAAAACTAATGTGAAAGATAGGGTGATCAGACTTGTGTGGGAGATCAGATTGTCAGAGATAAGGTTGTCAGACTGGTGTGAAAGATAAGGTTGTCATACTGGTGTGAAAGATAAGGTTGTCATACTGGTGTGAGAGATAAGGTTGTCAGACTGGTGTGAAAGATAAGGTTGTCATACTGGTGTGAGAGATAAGGCTATCAAACTGGTGTGAGAGATAAGGTTATCAGACTGGTGTGAGAGATAAGGTTGTCATACTGGTGTGAGAGATAAGGTTGTCATACTGGTGTGAGAGATAAGGTTATCAGACTGGTGTGGGAGATATGGTTATCATACTGGTGTGAGAGATAAGGTTATTAGACTGGTGTGAGAGATAAGGTTGACAGACTAGTGTGAGAGATAAGGTTGCCAGACTGGTGTGAGAGATAAGGTTATCAAACTAATGTGAAAGATAAGGTTATCAGACTGGTGTGGGAGATCAGATTGTCAGAGATAAGGTTGTCAGACTGGTGTGAAAGATATAGTTATCATACTGGTGTGAGAGATAAGGTTATCAGACTAGTGTGAGAGATAAGGTTATCAGACTGGTGTGAGAGATAAGGTTGCTATACTCGTGTGAGAGATAAGGTTATCATACTGGTGTGAAAGATAAGGTTATCATACTGGTGTGGGAGATATGGTTATCATACTGGTGTGAGAGATAAGGTTATCAGACTAGTGTGAGAGATAAGGTTGTCATACTGGTGTGAAAGATAAGGTTGTCATACTGGTGTGAGAGATAAGGTTGTCAGACTGGTGTGAAAGATAAGGTTGTCATACTGGTGTGAGAGATAAGGCTATCAGACTGGTGTGAGAGATAAGGTTATCAGACTGGTGTGAGAGATAAGGTTGTCATACTGGTGTGAGAGATAAGGTTGTCATACTGGTGTGAGAGATAAGGTTATCAGACTGGTGTGGGAGATATTGTTATCATACTGGTGTGAGAGATATGGTTATCAGACTGGTGTGAGAGATAAGGTTGTCATACTGGTGTGGGAGATATGGTTATCATACTGGTGTGAGAGATAAGGTTATCAGACTAGTGTGAGAGATAAGGTTGTCATACTGGTGTGAGAGATAAGGTTGTCATACTGGTGTGAGAGATAGGGTTGTCATACTGGTGTGAGAGATAAGATTGTCAGACTGGTGTGAGAGATAAGATTGTCAGACTGGTGTGAGAGATAAGGTTGTCATACTGGTGTGAGAGATAAGATTGTCAGACTGGTGTGAGAGATAAGGTTGTCATACTGGTGTGAGAGATAAGATTGTCAGACTGGTGTGAGAGATAAGATTGTCATACTGGTGTGAGAGATAAGGTTGTCATACTGGTGTGAGAGATAAGGTTGTCATACTGGTGTGAGAGATAAGGTTATCAGACTGGTGTGGGAGATATGGTTATCATACTGGTGTGAGAGATAAGGTTGACAGACTAGTGTGAGAGATAAGGTTGCCAGACTGGTGTGAGAGATAAGGTTATCAAACTAATGTGAAAGATAAGGTTATCAGACTGGTGTGGGAGATCAGATTGTCAGAGATAAGGTTGTCAGACTGGTGTGAAAGATAAGGTTGTCATACTGGTGTGAGAGATAAAGTTATCAGACTGGTGTGAGAGATAAGGTTGTCATACTGGTGTGAGAGATAAGGGCATCAGACTGGTGTGAGAGATAAGGTTATCAGACTGGTGTGAGAGATAAGGTTATCAGACTGGTGTGAGAGATAAGATTGTCAGACTGGTGTGAGAGATATGGTTATCATACTGGTGTGAGAGATAAGGATATCAGACTAGTGTGAGAGATAAGGTTATCAGACTGGTGTGAGAGATAAGGTTGCTATACTCGTGTGAGAGATAAGGTTATCATACTGGTGTGAAAGATAAGGTTGTCATACTGGTGTGGGAGATATGGTTATCATACTGGTGTGAGAGATAAGGTTATCAGACTAGTGTGAGAGATAAGGTTGTCAGACTGGTGTGAAAGATAAGGTTGTCATACTGGTGTGAGAGATAAGGCTATCAGACTGGTGTGAGAGATAAGGTTGTCATACTGGTGTGAGAGATAAGGTTGTCATACTGGTGTGAGAGATAAGGTTATCAGACTGGTGTGAGAGATAAGGTTGTCATACTGGTGTGAGAGATAAGGTTGTCATACTGGTGTGAGAGATAAGGTTATCAGACTGGTGTGGGAGATATGGTTATCATACTGGTGTGAGGGATATGGTTATCAGACTGGTGTGAGAGATAAGGTTGTCATACTGGTGTGGGAGATATGGTTATCATACTGGTGTGAGAGATAAGGTTATCAGACTAGTGTGAGAGATAAGGTTGTCATACTGGTGTGAGAGATAAGGTTGTCATACTGGTGTGAGAGATAAGGTTGTCAGGGACTGGTGTGAGAGATAAGGTTGTCATACTGGTGTGAGAGATAAGGTTGTCATACTGGTGTGAGAGATAGGGTTGTCATACTGGTGTGAGAGATAAGATTGTCAGACTGGTGTGAGAGATAAGATTGTCAGACTGGTGTGAGAGATAAGGTTGTCATACTGGTGTGAAAGATAAGATTCTCAGACTGGTGTGAGAGATAAGGTTGTCATAATGGTGTGAGAGATAAGATTGTCAGACTGGTGTGAGAGATAAGATTGTCATACTGGTGTGAGAGATAAGGTTGTCATACTGGTGTGAGAGATAAGGTTGTCAAACTAATGTGACAGATAAGGTTATCAGACTGGTGTGGGAGATCAGATTGTCAGAGATAAGGTTGTCAGACTGGTGTGAAAGATAAGGCTGTCATACTGGTGTGAGAGATAAGGTTATCAGACTGGTGTGAGAGATAAGGTTGTCATACTGGTGTGAGAGATAAGGGCATCAGACTGGTGTGAGAGATAAGGTTATCAGACTGGTGTGAGAGATAAGGTTATCAGACTGGTGTGAGAGATATGGTTATCATACTGGTGTGAGAGATAAGGTTATCAGACTAGTGTGAGAGATAAGGTTATCAGACTGGTGTGAGAGATAAGGTTGCTATACTCGTGTGAGAGATAAGGTTATCATACTGGTGTGAAAGATAAGGTTGTCATACTGGTATGAAAGATAAGGTTGTCATACTGGTGTGAAAGATAAGGTTGTCATACTGGTGTGAAAGATAAGGTTGTCATACTGGTGTGAGAGATAAGGTTGTCAGACTGGTGTGAAAGATAAGGTTGTCATACTGGTGTGAGAGATAAGGCTATCAGACTGGTGTGAGAGATAAGGTTATCAGACTGGTGTGAGAGATAAGGTTGTCATACTGGTGTGAGAGATAAGGTTGTCATACTGGTGTGAGAGATAAGGTTATCAGACTGGTGTGGGAGATATGGTTATCATACTGGTGTGAGAGATAAGGTTATCAGACTAGTGTGAGAGATATGGTTATCAGACTGGTGTGAGAGATAAGGTTATCAGACTGGTGTGGGAGATATGGTTATCATACTGGTGTGAGAGATATGGTTATCAGACTGGTGTGAGAGATAAGGTTGCTATACTCGTGTGAGAGATAAGGTTATCAGACTGGTGTGAAAGATAAGGTTGTCATACTGATGTGGGAGATATGGTTATCATACTGGTGTGAGAGATAAGGTTATCAGACTAGTGTGAGAGATAAGGTTGTCATACTGGTGTGAGAGATAAGGTTGTCATACTGGTGTGAGAGATAAGGTTGTCATACTGGTGTGAGAGATAAGGTTGTCATACTGGTGTGAGACATAGGGTTGTCATACTGGTGTGAGAGATAAGATTGTCAGACTGGTGTGAGAGATAAGGTTATCAGACTAGTGTGAGAGATAAGGTTGTCATACTGGTGTGAGAGATAAGGTTGTCATACTGGTGTGAGAGATAGGGTTGTCATACTGGTGTGAGAGATAAGATTGTCAGACTGGTGTGAGAGATAAGATTGTCAGACTGGTGTGAGAGATAGAGTTGTCACACTGGTGTGAGAGATAAGGTTGTCATACTGGTGTGAGAGATAAGGTTATCAGACTGGTGTGAGAGATAAGGGACTGCCTGCATGTTTCTACCCTTGAACAGATCTATGTGGAGTCTCACCAACTCATGATCAGCATCAATGGGCCTGACGTGTGGTTTCAGCTGCCTCCTGAAGAACTCTCCAAGATTCCTATACAGCTTCAGGTCCTCAATCTCAGCCTCCTGCAAGTTGCAACCAAACATCCAGATGTACAGTCCCAGCAGAGGCTTGCGCAGGAATACTGGCAGCTCCATCTGATTGAAGCGGCCCCACATACGTGACATTGTTTTCAAAGGCATACGTCGGTACAGTGATATCTGAAAGCGAAGACAACCGTAAGAAAAGGAATATAAGAAAAGTTATACTACTGGAAAAGAGGAAACAATAAACAAAATATCTCATCTCATCTCATCATGTTCCTCTTGTACCTTGCGGTGTCGAGGTGAAGTATAAACATCGTGAGAGTGCCCGATTATGGGCTTCATATATCGATATTCCCATGGCCAATCCCAGGTTATATATGATAATCAGAAGGGAAAAAGTTAATTGCATATCCTTTACAGGACATAGCAGTCAACCCCAGCATTCTTTAGCTGTTTGTGATTTCTTGGCAAGTTTACGTTCAGTAGTTTGCCATTGCTTTCTGGGCGATAATCAGAATACATACCTACAAAAGAATAATTACAGTACAGTTTGTGTGATTCTTGGATAAACATTTATGAATTCTTGGCAGTGCTGTGGACTTGGTGCATTGAGTTGAGGATCTCCTCGTGAAATATGTTGGGGAGACTTGGAAGCACTTACAGTGACATTCAAGCACAATGGAAGTGGTTCTGGCTGAATCCAAAGCCACCTTGATAACTAGCTACAGGCAAGGATTTCTCACTTGGTGAATTTTATGTCACAGCCTTGAGAACTAGCTATGGGCAGAGGATTTTTCACCTGGTGAATCTGATGTCACAGCCTTGAGAACTAGCTACAGGTCAAGGATTCCTCACTTGGTGAATCTGATGTCATAGCCTTGAGAACTAGCTAAAGGTCAAAGATTCCTCGCTTGGTGAATATGCCAATCCTGCGTGGTGAGTCAGATGTTTGTGAATTGAAGACACTGTAACATACTTAACTAAGGGCTACAGATTGTTTGCATTATGAATGAGATGTCACAGACTTGAAGACACTGCAAAATACTTATAGAAGGGCTACAGATTGTTTGCTTTGTGAATGAAATGTTGCAAGCTTGAAGACACTGCAACATACATATCTAAGGGCTACAGATTGTTTGCTTTGTGAATGGAATGTCACAGACTTGAAGACATTACAACATAATTATCTAAGGGCTAAAGATTGCTTTGTGAATGGAATGTTGCGAGCTTGAAGACATGGAAACATAATCAGCTATGGGCCACAGATTCTTTGCCTTGTGAATCGGATGTTGAAAACACTGCAACATAACCAGCTAGAGGCCATGGGGAATCCTCGCTTGGATATGTTACATGCTTGAGAACACTGCAACACTAGCGACCACAGATTGCTTCCTGTGATTCCCCTGGTACACTTGAGTTTTAACTCTTAAGGCCTTGGCATTGATATCCAAGTTGTCTGAGCCCTGAAAAGGAGAGAGGTTGTAAAGACTTCCCTTGCCTTCAGACCCAGGGTACCATCTCAACAAGGACCTTGTTGCAGAAATCGCCTTCCCCTTCTCCAGATGCAGAAACAACAAAAGGGTGTGCAAAACCAGTATTGGAACTTCTTCATGTCAGTGGAGAAGTATATAAATTGGTTGTTGTCTCCATGGGATTCGGGTATTTCATTGTAAACTGATTCTACTCTACTCCTATAGAAAAGGAAAGAATGATACAAGAATGAATGAATCAATCACACATGAACAATGAATAATGGAAGCAAATCGAATGATGCAGGAAGCAAATCGGATGATGCAGGAAGCAAATCGGATGGGCAGTAAAGAAACCACACACAAACTGGCAATACCTGCATCACAGAAGACAAGCTTACAACTCGCCACAGAGGTAAGCATTTTCTCCGGGCTCTCCTCAAACGCAGCAGTTTCTTCTCGGCCGTATCCTTCTTGCCCCATTTAGAGAGCTGACCGAGAAGCCGGCCCATGGCGTGGCGCCCGTGCGCTCGCCGGCCGGCTGGTTCCGCCAACGAATCAATATTCTCCAACTTGCACAATTATCTGTAAACCTCCAATGTTGTCATGCCTTGATCAACGACTTGACACTGAAGTCATGAACACTCGCTAGAAGTAATCCGGGTAGTGTTCTGCCACGCACAAGTTAATGAACCAAGATATACTAGATATACAGTCTCTTATATACTCCTAACCAGGGTAATGTATGTGGCCTGGATTTAAAGAAACTATGTCACAATCCCCAATCTAGATACTGATACTCCTTCTGCTGCGTTCAAAAACTGACTGAGTCAAACTGTACTCCGTTAAAGCATTCCTAGATGATGATGATGATGATGTGGACAGATCTGCTGATACGACGGTCACGTGTGATCAATGCCGCTAGTTTCAATGCTAACAGAGCGCTGTGGTTTCACCGGCACGCCGACACACTACACTAGCGGTGTCGAGCTATTGTATCTGGCGTGTGTGCCGACCACTACACTACACACCAGTTACACGTCTCACTCAAAGTCCAGGAAAGCAAGTCGCATTAAGTGGGATATAGGTAGTTACACGTGCGGGGAGTCAAAACGTAGGAGTCAAAAGGAACGTATCCCAACAACAACCACACCACAACTAACTTTGACCGGTACCCTCAGTGACCCGGCGTGCAACTTAATAAAGCCGGTATGCCCTATAAAGAGAGGGAGAGCACAACAGTTATCTGGCTTAGTGGCGCAGGTAGGCAGGCTTTCCCTGGCGGACTGTTACTGTGTGAATGCCGAGTCTTGCCATGTTGTACACACATTCAACGTGTGCTAGACAGAAAGATCGTAAACATCTACGGCAACAAACAAAAATTTAAGCTTCACAATAACTGACTGTTAGGTACAAGTTATTATACCTTTTTAAAGCACACACTATCGTCTGTCAAGACGGAGAGGTGCCAATGTATGTACAATGTATATATCACTACTTTTTTTTTGTTTATGACAGAGTTCAAAGACATTACAACTCGTATTTTCTTTTAAAAAAAAAAAACATACCGGAGTGTAAGGTTGAATTGCAGAGAACAAGAGGTAGACAATGATACAAGTCGGAAGATAAAACCAAGAGATGGACGAACAGTAATCTGACAGAATGTACACGCAAGGCGAGAGGCAGACAGTTTTGGAGATCCATTGCAGTCAACCTTCATTTTTTGAAACGCACATTATATATATATATATAATCAAGTGCCGTGCCGGCTGGCGTAGGCGTTCATGGCTCTCCACAGATCTCGGTCTTTGGTGTTCTGGATCAACTCTGCTGATGATATTCCTCCATGCCACCGTCTCAATCCGTCCAGCATCATTTCTCTTGGTCTGCCTCTGCCTCTCTTCCCCTCGATCTTTCCAGTTGTCACGATGTTCTCCAATGCCTCTCTTCTCATCACATGACCAAAGAAAGCTGTTTGTCTCTTTCTTATTGTTGTATATAGTGTTCTAGTTTCATTAGCCTCTTTCAGGCAATCGTTGTTAGTTACTCTGGCAGTCCAAGGAATTCGCAACATTCGTCTTAAAAACCACATCTCTGTTGCTTCTAAGTTCTTCCTAATTTGTTCATTTACATTCCAAGATTCGCTGCCATACAGCAAAACTGGTTCTATATAGCATTTTAGCACTCTCTTTCTTACATTCATTGATAGCGACTTATTGCATAAGATACTCTTCATTTTCTGAAATGCGGCTTTTGCCTGCCCTATTCTGCTCTTAATCTCTGTTGTACATCTTCCATCCTGATGTTATAAGTGCCCCTAGGTATTTAAAATTATCCACTTGGTTGAGAATTTCCCCTTCTATTTCTATGTCACATTTTGGTGTCCCCATTTTCTTTGATATCACCATTGTTACTGTTTTCTTGATATTCAAGGAGAGTCCTTTCTGTGCACTCTCTGATACTACAATGTCCAATAATTGTTGTAGGTCTGTTGCATTATCCGCCACCAATACTGTGTCATCTGCATAGCGTATATTGTTTATATTATATCCTCCGATTAGTATTCCTGGCTTCTCTTTGATCTCTCTCATTATTACTTCGCTATATAGGGAGAAGAGATCGGGTGACAAGACACACCCCTGTCGTACTCCTAGCTTTATCTGTTCGTAACTACCCTCTTTATTTCCCATTTTAAGTGCTGCTACTTGGTTCCAGTATATATTCTTTATTATTCTTAAATCTTTCCCATCAATGTTGATATCTTCCAACATTTTAATCAGCTCATCATGTTTTACTTTATCAAATGCCTTAGTATGATCTATGAAGCATAAATATATGTCCCTCTGTTTCTCTATTGACCTTTCTATTAGTGTTCGTAATATATATATTGTATTGTTGTACCCTTTCCTTCATATATTCGTACCACGGAAATCAACGCAAAGAGGTCTGTCTGCTTCCATTGCCCGAAGCTGATTTCGAACCCTTGACTCAGTATGTCTGAGAATTGTGAAGCGCTTTCAGTGTCCCTAGGCCAAACACACTCCCACCCCCCCCCCCACCCCCCGAGTGTGTGTGTATATATATTTGTCACTGCTTTATGAAGGAAAAGTCAAGCTGGAAGTCCATCTGACCAGTGTGGGGGACTGATCCCACAACAGATGCATTAAGCCCCTCGACCACGACACAACAGATCTGCTACAACAGTTGGACGCTGTAGTCATAGACAGTGCAACACATGACCTGTCCTTGAATATGAAGACAACCGAAACATGGTTACAACAATGAAACAGGTTACACCAACATAGGATATAATAGTCTTTCTGATAGTCCATGTTAATGAAACTAGAACATTATATTCAACAATACGAAAGAGACACATATTTCTTTGGTCATATGAGAAGGGAGAATTTGAGAACGTCGTGACAACTGGAAAGATCAATGGGAAGAGAGGAAGAGGCAGACCAAGAGAAATGATGCTGGATGGACTTAGAGACGGTGGCATGGAAAAATATCAGCAGCAGAGTTGATCCAGAACTCCAAAGACCGAGATCTGTGGAGAGACATGAATGCTTACGGCAGCTGGCAGGGCACTTGATGATGATAGTCCATGCAGGGGGATGTTTATCCACAACTTTCTGTCTCTTGTGCTGCCAATCATTTCTCATACCGACATTCCTCCATGCAATGTCAAACTGTCCAGTATCTTCTCTCTTAGTCTCCCACTGCCTCTTTGTCTCTCCGGCTTTCCCGTTGTGGCGACATATTCCAGCTTTCCCGTTGTGGCGACATACTCCAGCTTTCGGTTGTGGCGACACATTCCAGCTTTCCCCTTGTCTTGACATGTTCAAATAATAGCAGAATTGAGTTGAGTCAAGAACAGACATCATTGCACTTGGGGCATTCCCATAAGCGCTCAGTCCTCATCCTCAACAGCCAGCGTAAAGTTCCAATACTAATGATGCCCGTTGTCATTTGATTATATGTCCGGTTTGCTTGACCTCTGAGTGACGACTGTCAACCAGATCCTCTGACAACCCCTTGCTGCTGCATTCTCTCTAGACCATGATAGTCTATCGGTTCGTCTGCATTATTCACGTGTTCCCAGAGGGCCTTCACCACTTCTGCCTTATCATGCATCATATCACCTCTTAATGATGTGGCACCAGACAATCTGTCTGCCTGTTCATTTCCAACCACACCATTGTGTCTTAGAGAAAAGATCCAGCGAATGCTCACAACCCGCAACCTCTGAATCATTGCATGCCATTCTGCACGAAGCAAACCAATCGTCACTTTTGCCAGCAGGCTTTGTGAATCAGTTACAATCACAACATGTGTATACAGTTTGTTCTTCAACCAGCGGAAAGCTGCAGTAACCGCTTCCACCTCCATTCTCAGTTTGTGGTGTTACATGCCAAGCTCTCCTTTACTAAACAGCCATTTGCTTTTGCTATGAATCCCCAGGCATGCCCAAATAATATTGACTGTCCTCTTCTGATGCAAGTAACCAGTTTACTTTGTGAGTTAACTTCTTTCTAGATATCTTCATATTCTTCACACTATCCGTCCACAGTGTTCTCATCAGTCTTTTACAAAACCACAATATATCGGAAGTTTCCACATAATGTCTCACTTGTCTGCTAACTGTCATGATTCGCTTCCGTACAGCAGGACTGGCTCAATATAGCTCTTAAAAACTTTTTCACACCTTGACTGACAAAGATCAATTACAGATAATATTCGTCATCTTGTTTATTTTTGAGCTCGGACTTTGGACTCAATCACAATCCATACACACTACTTCTAGTAGCGCTGGACTAAATTTTGTGTGTGGCTTAGCTTTCCCTATTAACAGTATCCCTCGCTATCAGGCAAACCTACTCCGACTTCAGAGGTACTTGTAATTTACGTCTCCAAGTCGAGGACGATAGGTCAACATTTTAGTCCAACTGCCCGGTGTAAGGGATGAACCCGTTACCTAGGCATCAGCACACCTGCTGTTTATGAACACGCCTTCTTATCCATTCGGCCATGCTGTGACCGACTCGTCATCTCGTGAAATGCTACCTTTGCTTGCGCTATTCTGCATTTAGCTTCCTAAACGCATCTTCCATCCGTTGTTATTAACTGTTTCAGTTTCAGCTCATCTGGTTCCTCTTGTACCTTGCGGTGTCGAGGTGAAGTATAGATAGAGGGAGAGTGCCCGTCCATCATCTCATTGTGTTCCTCTTGTACCTTGCGGTGTCGAGGTGAAGTATAGATAGAGGGAAAGTGCCCGTCCATCATCTCATTGTGTTCCTCTTGTACCTTGAGGTGTAGAGGTGAAGTATAAACAGTAGAGGTGAAGTATAAACAGAGGGAAAGTGCCCGTTTATCGAGATTCCCGTGGACTCTGCTATTCCCTATGTCCATCGTTTAAGTGGCCGGCCTCTTCCTCTGCTCCCATCGGGTCTGTACACCATTGCTTGTTGTGGTATAGTGTTAGTTGGTAACCTAGTTACATAGCCAACCGTGTAGTCAACCGTGTGTTGCCGGGGCCCATAAGGGAAGCAAAGAATTGTAACACTGTAGCCTACCACGCATGTCGTAAGAGGCGACTAAGGAGGCTATGGTTCCGTCGCCTGCTACTGAGTGAGTGCGTGGCGCGACACCGTGAGCTGTGAGTTTCGTGTGAAATGCTTTTGAATCTGCCCGAGGTTTTTTGGAACGTGACTGCATGTTCGGAGCGATGGCAGCTGGCTATGTCCCAGAGTTGACCGGTTTTTGCCTTATGCAGAAATGCGTGGCTGCTGGGCTTCTGGTTGACTGCCACTGCCATCGACGATGAACTGTATTTTCGTGGACTGTGTGGGTGAACATCTAGGAAACATCCAGATGGGAAAATGACTGCCGATTCCATCAGAGATAAACTGGATGTTTCGTGGGGGACTATTGTGTTGACATTCTGGCGGCGGCATTATGCACAGTGTATCTGTGCGGGCTGTTGTTTGTCGAGACTCCTGTCTTTTCCACTTTTCACATTGGGCAGTGGGGAGCGTTTTATGTGATATTCACTGGCACAGGAACGGAGCATAATGGGGACGACCCGTTGCTGTGAAGTTGGAACCGTGACTAACTAACTAACTAACTAACTAGTTACATAGCCAAAACCATTTGACTTGCTGCTTTCTAATAAAATCTAGTAAAATATAAGGCTACTGATTCAGTGTCGAAGGATAATATATCGTCACATGTGACCTCCCCTTTGGACATAGTGACGATATATCGCCATACTAGTGTCATCGTGCTATTTGTTTTATTTCGTGGTATCTTCTGCAATTTTAAAGCCAGTGAACGGAAATTTACATTATAATACTTGTTTATTTGATTGTGTACTATGTTTGGTTCAAACTTAATTTTGTTTGGCAATGAATCAGTTAAAGTACCCAAGCACTTAAATATATAGGTTGTATTAACTTTGATTTTGCGTTTGAGTATAGACTTGGGATAATAACAACAGAAGGGGAAAATGCTTAACCAGTTGATCCATTTAAAAGACCACGTGGAGGGGAAGGGGGTGTTTAGATAATCATATATCAGCTGGAAAATGCGTGACAAATAGATTAAGAAAAAGCACGAGAAAAGATTAAGCGCAGAAAGGCAAGCAACAGCTGCATTTCAGAAAATGAAAATAAAGTATCTTATGAAATAAATCATTATCATTGCACGTCAGAAGGAGGGTACTGAAGTGGTATAGACAACACGTTTTTTTGTAAAGGCAGTGAACCACAGAACGCATACCAACACACGAGAAACAGCTGGGAGGCAATGGAGTTGTTGTTCCCGAGACGAATGTTGCCAATACCTTGAACTGCCAGAGTAACTAACAACGACTGTCGGGAAGAGGCTACTGTCGAGAAGAGGCTAATAAAGTAGAACATTTTATATATATAAAATATATATATATATATATATATATATATATATATATATATATATATATATATTATATATATTATATCTATATATATAAACCCGGTAAGGGCGGATTTTTTCACGTGGAATTCTAGTAACAAATTTCCCCTGGTCTATGGGTAGTGAGATCGGACGCCCGTGTGTATTGTTGCGCACGTAAAAATTCCCTTGCAGTTGGAAATCGAAAAAAGTAGCCTAACGGTGCTGCCCGGGCAGAATTTCGAGTTAAAAATCTACCCAAAGTATTTTAGGATCCTCGCCGGTGCTACGGAGTTCGTGCATTGAGCTGAGTTTCTCCAAACTCAGGTTTCAGTTAGGAAGAGAACGGAACATATATATATATATATATATATATAATATATATATATATATATAATATATATATATATTATATATACACTAGCTGACCCGGCCGGCTTCGCCCAGGCCCTGGAGGGGATCCTCTCCATTTAATTCATATAAGTAGTCATATAGCTCTCCCGTTCCCGACTGTCTATCTGTCTGTCTGTCTGACCCGGCCGGCTTCACCCAGTCCCTGGTGGGGAGCATCTCATTTAATTCATATACGTAGTCATATAAGCTCTCCGTTCCCGACTATCTGTTTGTCTGTCTATCTGTCGTCCCGGCCGGCTTCACCCAGCCCCTGGTGGGGAGCATCTCATTTAATTCATATACGTAGTCATATAAGCTCTCCCGTTCCCGACTGTCTGTCTATCTGTCTGTCTGTCTGACCCGGCCCGGCTTCACCCAGTCCCTGGTGGGAGCATGTAATTTAATTCATCATATAAGTAGTCAAATAAGCTTCCGTTCCGACTATCTGTCTGTCTGTCTATCTATCTGACCCGGCGTGGTTTCGCCGGTAAACAGTAACTTAAAAGAATTGTCCTTCACACACCATTCATTATTTTTAATGAAAACTGTTTTATCACCGACATGACAGTTGATAAGTTCTGTAAGCAGAAAAAGAGGGTTACAATGTTATGCATTATGCATTATTTTTATGCAAACTTTGAAAATTGCCTTAAAGATTATATCATTATTTATTATAACTCATATGCCTGAAAATAACTATAGACAAAAAGTTTAACAATAGTGCAAGTAAGTCCAACAATATGACTATAAAGTATATAGAAATGTTATTAAAAGTTATGCCCCTTGAAATAACTTTTCTAGAGTGAAGTCCCCCCTGCTATATAGACATTATATAATGAAAATGAAAAAGTAAATGTTATTAAATAAGTAGAAGATTTTACACTAAGAAACTATTATAGTCGGTTGCACAGGAATGAAAGGAAGACGTGTAGAAAATTTCATCTCAATCGGATGTACCGTTATCGAACGCATCCAATACATACATAGCTGACCACAAACACACAAACAAAGCCACATACACTCTGTTTTATATATATACTAGCTGACCCTGCCCGGCTTCGCCCAGTCCCTGGTGGGGAGCATCTCATTTAATTCATATAAGTAGTCATATAAGTTCCCGTTCCCGTTACCGACTATCTGTCTGTCTGTCTGTCTGTCTGTCTGTCTGTCTGTCTGTCTGACCCGGCCCGGCATCGCCCAGCTCCTGGTGTGAAGCATCTCATTTAATTTATATAAGTAGTCATATAAGTTCCTGTTCCCGACTGTCTATCTGTCTGTCTGTCTGTCTGTCTATCTGTCTGCCTGACCCTGTCCGGCTTCGCCCAGTCCCTGGTGGGGAGCATCTCATTTAATTCATATAAGTAGTCATATAAGTTCTCATTAAATTCATACAACAAAAAAAGTAACTTAAAAGAATGTCCTTCACACACCATCCATTATTTTTAATGAAAACTCTTTCTAATCACCTGCATGACTACAGTAACTTCTTAAGCAAAAAAAGATGAGTTACAATGTTATGCATTGTGCATTATTTTTATGAAAACTTTGAAAATGCCTTACAGATTGTATCATTATTTATTATAACTCATATGCCGGTACATAACTATGGACAAAGAGTTTATAAATCTTTGAAAACGATGCCACAATATGACTATAAGTTATACAGAAAAGTTATGCCCCTTGAAATAACTTTACAGAGTTAGGTCCCCTGAGATATATGAAATTATAATGAAAAATGAAAAATGAAATAATACTGAGTAAGCAGGCGATTTCACACTAACAAAATATCACAGTTGGCAGCGCTGGAATGAAAGGAAGGCGTGTAGAAAATTTCATCTCAATCGGATGGGCCGTTCGCGAACAAATAAAGGACATACATACATACATACATACATACAGACATACATACATACATACATACATACAGACGGAGATCGCCTTATATTATAATATATATATATATATAATATATATATATATATATATATATATATATATATATATATCTTATATTATAAATGCGAATCTCCGTCTTCTGTCTGTCTGTCCTTGTCTGTCTGTCTTCTGTCTGTCTGTATGTATGTATGTATGTATGTATGTCCTTTATTTGTTCGCGAACGGCCCATCCGATTGAGATGAAATTTTCTACACGTCTTCCTTTCATTCCAGAGCTGCCAACTGTGATATTTTTTAGTGTGAAATCGCCCTGCTTACTCAGTATTATTTCATTTTTCATTTTGTCATTATAATTTCATATATCTCAGGGACCTAACTCTGTAAAGTTATTTCAAGGGGCATAACTTTTCTGTATAACTTATAGTCATATTGTGGCATCGTTTTCAAAGATTTATAAACTCTTTGTCCATAGTTATATACCGGCATATGAGTTATAATAAATAATGATACAATCTGTAAGGCATTTTCAAAGTTTTCATAAAAATAATGCACAATGCATAACATTGTAACTCATCTTTTTTTTGCTTAAGAAGTTACTGTAGTCATGAAGGTGATTAGAAAGAGTTTTCATTAAAAATAATGGATGGTGTGTGGAAGGACATTCTTTTAAGTTACTTTTTTTGTTGTATGAATTTAATGAGAACTTATATGACTACTTATATGAATTAAATGAGATGCTCCCCACCAGGGACTGGGCGAAGCCGGACAGGGTCAGAGACAGATAGATAGACAGACAGACAGATAGACAGTCGGGAACAGGAATTATATGACTACTTATATAAATTAATGAGATGCTTCACACCAGGAGCTGGGCGTCTGCCGGGCCGGGTCAGACAGACAGACAGACATACAGACAGACAGACAGAAGATAGTCGGTAACGGGAAGGGAACTATATGACTACTTATATGAATTAAATGAGATGCTCCCCACCAGGGACTGGCGAAGCCGGGCAGGGTCAGCTAGTATATATATATAAAACAGAGTGTATGTGGCTTTGTTTGTGTGTTTGTGGTCAGCTATGTATGTATTGGATGCGTTCGATAACGGTACATCCGATTGAGATGAAATTTTCTACACGTCTTCCTTTCATTCCTGTGCAACCGACTATAATAGTTTCTTAGTGTAAAATCTTCTACTTATTTAATAACATTTACTTTTCATTTTCATTATATATGTCTATATAGCAGGGGGACTTCACTCTAGAAAAGTTATTTCAAGGGGCATAACTTTTAATAACATTTCTATATACTTTATAGTCATATTGTTGGACTTACTTGCACTATTGTTAAACTCTTTGTCTATAGTTATTTTCAGGCATATGAGTTATAATAAATAATGATATAATCTTTAAGGCATTTTCAAAGTTTGCATAAAAATAATGCATAATGCATAACATTGTAACCCATCTTTTACTGCTTACAGAACTTATCAACTGACATGTCGGTGATTAAAAACAGTTTTCATTAAAAATAATGAATGGTGTGTGGAAGGACATTCTTTTAAGTTACTGTTAGCCAGGCTGGCGAAACCACGCCGGGTCAGATAGATAGACAGACAGACAGATAGTCGGGAACGGAAGCTTATTTGACTACTTATATGAATTAAATGACATGCTCCCCACCAGGGACTGGGTGAAGCCGGGCCGGGTCAGACAGACAGACAGATAGACAGACAGTCGGGAACGGGAGAGCTTATATGACTACGTATATGAATTAAATGAGATGCTCCCCACCAGGGACTGGGTGAAGCCGGGCCGGGACAGACAGACAGACAGACAGACAGATAGTCGGGAACGGGAGAGCTTATATGACTACTTATATGAATTAAATGAGATGCTCCCCACCAGGGACTGGGTGAAGCCGGGCCGGGTCAGCCAGACAGACAGACAGAAACAAGCAGTACAGACAGACTGATAAGATAGATAGATCCCCTTCCAGGGGCCTGGGCGGAATCCGGTGCCTGGGTTCATCTAGTATATATTATATATATATATATATATATATATATATATATATATATATATATATATTATATATATATATGTTTCGTTCTCTTCCTAACTGAAACCTGAGTTTGGAGAAACTCAGCTCAATGCACGAACTCCGTAGCACCGGCGAGGATCCTAAAATACTTTGGGTAGATTTTAACTCGAAATTCTGCCCGGGCAGCACCGTTAGGCTACTTTTTCGATTTCCAACTGCAAGGGAATTTTTACGTGCGCAACAATACACACGGGCGTCCGATCTCACTACCCATAGACCAGGGGAAATTTTGTTACTAGAGTCCACGTGAAAAAATCCCGGCCCTTACCGGGTTTATATATATATATATATATATATATATATATATATATATATATATATATATATATATATATATTATATATATATATATATTATATATATATTAAAATGTTCTACTTTATTAGCCTCTTCTCGACAGTAGCCTCTTCCCGACAGTCGTTGTTAGTTACTCTGGCAGTTCAAGGTATTGGCAACATTCGTCTCGGGAACAACAACTCCATTGCCTCCCAGCTGTTTCTCGTGTGTTGGTATGCGTTCTGTGGTTCACTGCCTTTACAAAAAAACGTGTTGTCTATACCACTTCAGTACCCTCCTTCTGACGTGCAATGATAATGATTTATTTCATAAGATACTTTATTTTCATTTTCTGAAATGCAGCTGTTGCTTGCCTTTTCTGCGCTTAATCTTTTTCTCGTGCTTTTTCTTAATCTATTTGTCACGCATTTTCCAGCTGATATTATGATTATCTAAACACCCCCTTCCCCTCCACGTGGTCTTTTAAATGGATCAACTTGGTTAAGCATTTTCCCCTTCTGTTGTTATATCCCAAGTCTATACTCAAACGCAAAATCAAAGTTAATACAACCTATATATTTAAGTGCTTGGGTACTTTAACTGATTCATTGCCAAACAAAATTAAGTTTGAAACCAAACATAGTACACAATCAAATAAACAAGTATTATAATGTAAATTTCCGTTCACTGAGCTTTAAAATTGCAGAAGATACCACGAAATAAAACAAATAGCACGATGACACTAGTATGGCGATATATCGTCACTATGTCCAAAGGGGAGGTCACATGTGACGATATATTATCCTTCGACACTGAATCAGTAGCCTATATTTTACTAGATTTTATTAGAAAGCAGCAAGTCAAATGGTTTGGCTATGTAACTAGTTAGTTAGTTAGTTAGTTAGTCACGGTTCCAACTTCACAGCAACGGGTCGTCCCCATTATGCTCCGTTCCTGTGCCAGTGAATATCACATAAAACGCTCCCCACTGCCCAATGTGAAAAGTGGAAAAGACAGGAGTCTCGACAAACAACAGCCCGCACAGATACACTGTGCATAATGCCGCCGCCAGAATGTCAACACAATAGTCCCCCACGAAACATCCAGTTTATCTCTGATGGAATCGGCAGTCATTTTCCCATCTGGATGTTTCCTAGATGTTCACACCACACAGTCCACGAAAATACAGTTCATCGTCGATGGCAGTGGCAGTCAACCAGAAGCCCAGCAGCCACGCATTTCTGCATAAGGCAAAAACCGGTCAACTCTGGGACATAGCCAGCTGCCATCGCTCCGAACATGCAGTCACGTTCCAAAAAACCTCGGGCAGATTCAAAAGCATTTCACACGAAACTCACAGCTCACAGTGTCGCGCCACGCACTCACTCAGTAGCAGGGCGACAGAACCATTAGCCTCCTTAGTCGCCTCTTACGACATGCGTAGTAGGCTACAGTGTTGCTATTCTTTGCTTCCCTTATGGGCCCCCGGCAACACACGGTTGACTACACGGTTGGCTATGTAACTAGGTTACCAACTAACACTATACCACAACAAGCAATGGTGTACAGACCCGATGGGAGCAGAGGAAGAGGCCGGCCACTTAAACGATGGACATAGGGAATAGCAGAGTCCACGGGAATCTCGATAAACGGGCACTTTCCCTCTGTTTATACTTCACCTCTACTGTTTATACTTCACCTCTACACCTCAAGGTACAAGAGGGAACACAATGAGATGATGGACGGGCACTTTCCCTCTATCTATACTTCACCTCGACACCGCAAGGTACAAGAGGAACACAATGAGATGATGGACGGGCACTCTCCCTCTATCTATACTTCACCTCGACACCGCAAGGTACAAGAGGAACCAGATGAGCTGAAACTGAAACAGTTAATAACAACGGATGGAAGATGCGTTTAGGAAGCTAAATGCAGAATAGCGCAAGCAAAGGTAGCATTTCACGAGATGACGAGTCGGTCACAGCATGGCCGAATGGATAAGAAGGCGTGTTCATAAACAGCAGGTGTGCTGATGCCTAGGTAACGGGTTCATCCCTTACACCGGGCAGTTGGACTAAAATGTTGACCTATCGTCCTCGACTTGGAGACGTAAATTACAAGTACCTCTGAAGTCGGAGTAGGTTTGCCTGATAGCGAGGGATACTGTTAATAGGGAAAGCTAAGCCACACACAAAATTTAGTCCAGCGCTACTAGAAGTAGTGTGTATGGATTGTGATTGAGTCCAAAGTCGAGCGAGCTCAAAAATAAACAAGATGACGAATATTATCTGTAATTGATCTTTGTCAGTCAAGGTGTGAAAAAGTTTTTAAGAGCTATATTGAGCCAGTCCTGCTGTACGGAAGCGAATCATGGACAGTTAGCAGACAAGTGAGACATTATGTGGAAACTTCCGATATATTGTGGTTTTGTAAAAGACTGATGAGAACACTGTGGACGGATAGTGTGAAGAATATGAAGATATCTAGAAAAGAAGTTAACTCACAAAGTAAACTGGTTACTTGCATCAGAAGAGGACAGTCAATATTATTTGGGCATGCCTGGGGATTCATAGCAAAAGCAAATGGCTGTTTAGTAAAGGAGAGCTTGGCATGTAACACCACAAACTGAGAATGGAGGTGGAAGCGGTTACTGCAGCTTTCCGCTGGTTGAAGAACAAACTGTATACACATGTTGTGATTGTAACTGATTCACAAAGCCTGCTGGCAAAAGTGACGATTGGTTTGCTTCGTGCAGAATGGCATGCAATGATTCAGAGGTTGCGGGTTGTGAGCATTCGCTGGATCTTTTCTCTAAGACACAATGGTGTGGTTGGAAATGAACAGGCAGACAGATTGTCTGGTGCCACATCATTCAAGAGGTGATTATGATGCATGACCTTAATGGCAGAATTTGGTGAAGGTCTCCCTCGGGAACACTGTGATACAATGCTAGGACGAACCGATAGACTTATCATGGTCTACGAGAATGCGATTCAGCAAGGGGTTGTCAGAGGATCTGGTGACAGTCGTCACTCAGAGGTAGCAAACGGACATATCATCAGATTGCACGTGGCACATTAGTATTGGAACTCTTACGCTGGCTTTTGAAGATGATGACTGAGCGCTTATGGAATGCCCTGATTGCAATGATGTCTGTTCTTGACTCAACTCAATTCTGCTATTATTTGAACATGTCAAGACAAGGGAAAGCTGGAATGTGTCGCCACAACCGAAAGCTGGAGTATGTCGCCACAACGGGAAAGCTGGAATATGTCGCCACAACGGGAAAGCCGGAGAGACAAAGAGGCAGTGGGAGACTAAGAGAGAAGATACTGGACAGTTTGACATTGCATGGAGGAATGTCGGTATGAGAAATGATTGGCAGCACAAGAGACAGAAAGTTGTGGATAAACATCCCCCTGCATGGACTATCATCATCAAGTGCCCTGCCAGCTGCCGTAAGCATTCATGTCTCTCCACAGATCTCGGTCTTTGGAGTTCTGGATCAACTCTGCTGCTGATATTTTTCCATGCCACCGTCTCTAAGTCCATCCAGCATCATTTCTCTTGGTCTGCCTCTTCCTCTCTTCCCATTGATCTTTCCAGTTGTCACGACGTTCTCAAATTCTCCCTTCTCATATGACCAAAGAAATATGTGTCTCTTTCGTATTGTTGAATATAATGTTCTAGTTTCATTAACATGGACTATCAGAAAGACTATTATATCCTATGTTGGTGTAACCTGTTTCATTGTTGTAACCATGTTTCGGTTGTCTTCATATTCAAGGACAGGTCATGTGTTGCACTGTCTATGACTACAGCGTCCAACTGTTGTAGCAGATCTGTTGTGTCGTGGTCGAGGGGCTTAATGCATCTGTTGTGGGATCAGTCCCCCACACTGGTCAGATGGACTTCCAGCTTGACTTTTCCTTCATAAAGCAGTGACAAATATATATACACACACACTCGGGGGGTGGGGGGGGGGGTGGGAGTGTGTTTGGCCTAGGGACACTGAAAGCGCTTCACAATTCTCAGACATACTGAGTCAAGGGTTCGAAATCAGCTTCGGGCAATGGAAGCAGACAGACCTCTTTGCGTTGATTTCCGTGGTACGAATATATGAAGGAAAGGGTACAACAATACAATATATATATTACGAACACTAATAGAAAGGTCAATAGAGAAACAGAGGGACATATATTTATGCTTCATAGATCATACTAAGGCATTTGATAAAGTAAAACATGATGAGCTGATTAAAATGTTGGAAGATATCAACATTGATGGGAAAGATTTAAGAATAATAAGAATATATACTGGAACCAAGTAGCAGCAATTAAAATGGGAAATAAAGAGGGTAGTTACGAACAGATAAAGCTAGGAGTACGACAGGGGTGTGTCTTGTCACCCGATCTCTTCTCCCTATATAGCGAAGTAATAATGAGAGAGATCAAAGAGAAGCCAGGAATACTAATCGGAGGATATAATATAAACAATATACGCTATGCAGATGACACAGTATTGGTGGCGGATAATGCAACAGACCTACAACAATTATTGGACATTGTAGTATCAGAGAGTGCACAGAAAGGACTCTCCTTGAATATCAAGAAAACAGTAACAATGGTGATATCAAAGAAAATGGGGACACCAAAATGTGACATAGAAATAGAAGGGGAAATTCTCAACCAAGTGGATAATTTTAAATACCTAGGGGCACTTATAACATCAGGATGGAAGATGTACAACAGAGATTAAGAGCAGAATAGGGCAGGCAAAAGCCGCATTTCAGAAAATGAAGAGTATCTTATGCAATAAGTCGCTATCAATGAATGTAAGAAAGAGAGTGCTAAAATGCTATATAGAACCAGTTTTGCTGTATGGCAGCGAATCTTGGAATGTAAATGAACAAATTAGGAAGAACTTAGAAGCAACAGAGATGTGGTTTTAAGACGAATGTTGCGAATTCCTTGGACTGCCAGAGTAACTAACAACGATTGCCTGAAAGAGGCTAATGAAACTAGAACACTATATACAACAATAAGAAAGAGACAAACAGCTTTCTTTGGTCATGTGATGAGAAGAGAGGCATTGGAGAACATCGTGACAACTGGAAAGATCGAGGGGAAGAGAGGCAGAGGCAGACCAAGAGAAATGATGCTGGACGGATTGAGACGGTGGCATGGAGGAATATCATCAGCAGAGTTGATCCAGAACACCAAAGACCGAGATCTGTGGAGAGCCATGAACGCATACGCCAGCCGGCACGGCACTTGATTATATATATATATATAATGTGCGTTTCAAAAAATGAAGGTTGACTGCAATGGATCTCCAAAACTGTCTGCCTCTCGCCTTGCGTGTACATTCTGTCAGATTACTGTTCGTCCATCTCTTGGTTTTATCTTCCGACTTGTATCATTGTCTACCTCTTGTTCTCTGCAATTCAACCTTACACTCCGGTATGTTTTTTTTTTTTAAAAGAAAATACGAGTTGTAATGTCTTTGAACTCTGTCATAAACAAAAAAAAAGTAGTGATATATACATTGTACATACATTGGCACCTCTCCGTCTTGACAGACGATAGTGTGTGCTTTAAAAAGGTATAATAACTTGTACCTAACAGTCAGTTATTGTGAAGCTTAAATTTTTGTTTGTTGCCGTAGATGTTTACGATCTTTCTGTCTAGCACACGTTGAATGTGTGTACAACATGGCAAGACTCGGCATTCACACAGTAACAGTCCGCCAGGGAAAGCCTGCCTACCTGCGCCACTAAGCCAGATAACTGTTGTGCTCTCCCTCTCTTTATAGGGCATACCGGCTTTATTAAGTTGCACGCCGGGTCACTGAGGGTACCGGTCAAAGTTAGTTGTGGTGTGGTTGTTGTTGGGATACGTTCCTTTTGACTCCTACGTTTTGACTCCCCGCACGTGTAACTACCTATATCCCACTTAATGCGACTTGCTTTCCTGGACTTTGAGTGAGACGTGTAACTGGTGTGTAGTGTAGTGGTCGGCACACACGCCAGATACAATAGCTCGACACCGCTAGTGTAGTGTGTCGGCGTGCCGGTGAAACCACAGCGCTCTGTTAGCATTGAAACTAGCGGCATTGATCACACGTGACCGTCGTATCAGCAGATCTGTCCACATCATCATCATCATCATCTAGGAATGCTTTAACGGAGTACAGTTTGACTCAGTCAGTTTTTGAACGCAGCAGAAGGAGTATCAGTATCTAGATTGGGGATTGTGACATAGTTTCTTTAAATCCAGGCCACATACATTACCCTGGTTAGGAGTATATAAGAGACTGTATATCTAGTATATCTTGGTTCATTAACTTGTGCGTGGCAGAACACTACCCGGATTACTTCCTAGCGAGTGTTCATGACTTCAGTGTCAAGTCGTTGATCAAGGCATGACAACATTGGAGGTTTACAGATAATTGTGCAAGTTGGAGAATATTGATTCGTTGGCGGAACCAGCCGGCCGGCGAGCGCACGGGCGCCACGCCATGGGCCGGCTTCTGGGTCAGCTCTCTAAATGGGGCAAGAAGGATACGGCCGAGAAGAAACTGCTGCGTTTGAGGAGAGCCGGAGAAAATGCTTACCTCTGTGGCGAGTTGTAAGCTTGTCTTCTGTGATGCAGGTATTGCCAGTTTGTGTGTGGTTTCTTTACTGCCCCATCCGATTTGCTTCCTGCATCATCCGATTTGCTTCCTGCATCATTCGATTTGCTTCCATTATTCATGTTCATGTGTGATTGATTCATTCATTCTTGTATCATTCTTTCCTTTTCTATAGGAGTAGAGTAGAATCAGTTTACAATGAAATACCCGAATCCCATGGAGACAACAACCAATTTATATACTTCTCCACTGACATGAAGAAGTTCCAATACTGGTTTTGCACACCCTTTTGTTGTTTCTGCATCTGGAGAAGGGGAAGGCGATTTCTGCAACAAGGTCCTTGTTGAGATGGTACCCTGGGTCTGAAGGCAAGGGAAGTCTTTACAACCTCTCTCCTTTTCAGGGCTCAGACAACTTGGATATCAATGCCAAGGCCTTAAGAGTTAAAACTCAAGTGTACCAGGGGAATCACAGGAAGCAATCTGTGGTCGCTAGTGTTGCAGTGTTCTCAAGCATGTAACATATCCAAGCGAGGATTCCCCATGGCCTCTAGCTGGTTATGTTGCAGTGTTTTCAACATCCGATTCACAAGGCAAAGAATCTGTGGCCCATAGCTGATTATGTTTCCATGTCTTCAAGCTCGCAACATTCCATTCACAAAGCAATCTTTAGCCCTTAGATAATTATGTTGTAATGTCTTCAAGTCTGTGACATTCCATTCACAAAGCAAACAATCTGTAGCCCTTAGATATGTATGTTGCAGTGTCTTCAAGCTTGCAACATTTCATTCACAAAGCAAACAATCTGTAGCCCTTCTATAAGTATTTTGCAGTGTCTTCAAGTCTGTGACATCTCATTCATAATGCAAACAATCTGTAGCCCTTAGTTAAGTATGTTACAGTGTCTTCAATTCACAAACATCTGACTCACCACGCAGGATTGGCATATTCACCAAGCGAGGAATCTTTGACCTTTAGCTAGTTCTCAAGGCTATGACATCAGATTCACCAAGTGAGGAATCCTTGACCTGTAGCTAGTTCTCAAGGCTGTGACATCAGATTCACCAGGTGAAAAATCCTCTGCCCATAGCTAGTTCTCAAGGCTGTGACATAAAATTCACCAAGTGAGAAATCCTTGCCTGTAGCTAGTTATCAAGGTGGCTTTGGATTCAGCCAGAACCACTTCCATTGTGCTTGAATGTCACTGTAAGTGCTTCCAAGTCTCCCCAACATATTTCACGAGGAGATCCTCAACTCAATGCACCAAGTCCACAGCACTGCCAAGAATTCATAAATGTTTATCCAAGAATCACACAAACTGTACTGTAATTATTCTTTTGTAGGTATGTATTCTGATTATCGCCCAGAAAGCAATGGCAAACTACTGAACGTAAACTTGCCAAGAAATCACAAACAGCTAAAGAATGCTGGGGTTGACTGCTATGTCCTGTAAAGGATATGCAATTAACTTTTTCCCTTCTGATTATCATATATAACCTGGGATTGGCCATGGGAATATCGATATATGAAGCCCATAATCGGGCACTCTCACGATGTTTATACTTCACCTCGACACCGCAAGGTACAAGAGGAACATGATGAGATGAGATGAGATATTTTGTTTATTGTTTCCTCTTTTCCAGTAGTATAACTTTTCTTATATTCCTTTTCTTACGGTTGTCTTCGCTTTCAGATATCACTGTACCGACGTATGCCTTTGAAAACAATGTCACGTATGTGGGGCCGCTTCAATCAGATGGAGCTGCCAGTATTCCTGCGCAAGCCTCTGCTGGGACTGTACATCTGGATGTTTGGTTGCAACTTGCAGGAGGCTGAGATTGAGGACCTGAAGCTGTATAGGAATCTTGGAGAGTTCTTCAGGAGGCAGCTGAAACCACACGTCAGGCCCATTGATGCTGATCATGAGTTGGTGAGACTCCACATAGATCTGTTCAAGGGTAGAAACATGCAGGCAGTCCCTTATCTCTCACACCAGTCTGATAACCTTATCTCTCACACCAGTATGACAACCTTATCTCTCACACCAGTGTGACAACTCTATCTCTCACACCAGTCTGACAATCTTATCTCTCACACCAGTCTGACAATCTTATCTCTCACACCAGTATGACAACCCTATCTCTCACACCAGTATGACAACCTTATCTCTCACACCAGTATGACAACCTTATCTCTCACACTAGTCTGATAACCTTATCTCTCACACCAGTCTGACAATCTTATCTCTCACACCAGTATGACAACCCTATGTCTCACACCAGTATGACAACCTTATCTCTCACACCAGTATGACAACCTTATCTCTCACACCAGTATGACAACCTTATCTCTCACACCAGTATGACAACCTTATCTCTCACACTAGTCTGATAACCTTATCTCTCACACCAGTATGATAACCATATCTCCCACATCAGTATGACAACCTTATCTTTCACACCAGTCTGATAACCTTATCTCTCACACGAGTATAGCAACCTTATCTCTCACACCAGTCTGATAACCATATCTCTCACACCAGTATGATAACCATATCTCCCACACCAGTCTGATAACCTTATCTCTCACACCAGTCTGATAACCATATCTCTCACACTAGTCTGATAACCTTATCTCTCACACCAGTATGATAACCATATCTCCCACACCAGTCTGATAACCTTATCTCTCACACCAGTATGACAACCTTATCTCTCACACCAGTATGACAACCTTATCTCTCACACCAGTCTGATAACCTTATCTCTCACACCAGTCTGATAGCCTTATCTCTCACACCAGTATGACAACCTTATCTTTCACACCAGTCTGACAACCTTATCTCTCACACCAGTATGACAACCTTATCTTTCACACCAGTATGACAACCTTATCTTTCACACCAGTATGACAACCTTATCTTTCATACCAGTATGACAACCTTATCTTTCACACCAGTATGATAACCTTATCTCTCACACGAGTATAGCAACCTTATCTCTCACACCAGTCTGATAACCTTATCTCTCACACTAGTCTGATAACCTTATCTCTCACACCAGTATGATAACCATATCTCTCACACCAGTCTGATAACCTTATCTCTCACACCAGTCTGATAACCTTATCTCTCACACCAGTCTGATGCCCTTATCTCTCACACCAGTATGACAACCTTATCTCTCACACCAGTCTGATAACCTTATCTCTCACACCAGTATGACAGCCTTATCTTTCACACCAGTCTGACAACCTTATCTCTGACAATCTGATCTCCCACACCAGTCTGATAACCTTATCTGTCACATTAGTTTGACAACCTTATCTCTCACACCAGTATGACAACCTTATCTCTCACACCAGTATGACAATCTTATCTCTCACACCAGTCTGACAATCTTATCTCTCACACCATTATGACAACCTTATCTCTCACACCAGTCTGAGAATCTTATCTTTCACACCAGTATGACAACCTTATCTCTCACACCAGTCTGACAATCTTATCTCTCACACCAGTCTGACAATCTTATCTCTCACACCAGTATGACAACCCTATCTCTCACACCAGTATGACAACCTTATCTCTCACACCAGTATGACAACCTTATCTCTCACACCAGTCCCTGACAACCTTATCTCTCACACCAGTATGACAACCTTATCTCTCACACCAGTATGACAACCTTATCTCTCACACTAGTCTGATAACCTTATCTCTCACACCAGTATGATAACCATATCTCCCACACCAGTATGACAACCTTATCTCTCACACCAGTCTGATAACCATATCCCTCACACCAGTATGATAACCATATCTCCCACACCAGTCTGATAACCTTATCTCTCACACCAGTATGACAACCTTATCTCTCACACCAGTATGACAACCTTATCTCTCACACCAGTCTGATAACCTTATCTCTCACACCAGTATGACAACCTTATCTCTCACACCAGTATGACAACCTTATCTCTCACACCAGTCTGATAGCCTTATCTCTCACACCAGTATGACAACCTTATCTTTCACACCAGTCTGACAACCTTATCTCTCACACTAGTCTGATAACCTTATCTCTCACACCAGTATGATAACCATATCTCCCACACCAGTATGACAACCTTATCTTTCACACCAGTATGATAACCTTATCTCTCACACGAGTATAGCAACCTTATCTCTCACACCAGTCTGATAACCTTATCTCTCACACTAGTCTGATATCCTTATCTCTCACACCAGTATGATAACCATATCTCTCACACCAGTCTGACAATCTTATCTCTCACACCAGTCTGATAACCTTATCTCTCACACCAGTCTGATAACCTTATCTCTCACACCAGTCTGATGCCCTTATCTCTCACACCAGTATGACAACCTTATCTCTCACACCAGTCTGATAACTTTATCTCTCACACCAGTATGACAACCTTATCTTTCACACCAGTCTGACAACCTTATCTCTGACAATCTGATCTCCCACACCAGTCTGATAACCTTATCTTTCACATTAGTTTGATAACCTTATCTCTCACACCAGTCTGGCAACCTTATCTCTCACACTAGTCTGTCAACCTTATCTCTCACACCAGTATGATAACCATATCTCCCACACCAGTCTGATAACCTTATCTCTCACACCAGTATGACAACCTTATCTCTCACACCAGTATGACAACCTTATCTCTCACACCAGTATGACAATCTTATCTCTCACACCAGTCTGACAATCTTATCTCTCACACCAGTATGACAACCTTATCTCTCACACCAGTCTGACAATCTTATCTCTCACACCAGTATGACAACCTTATCTCTCACACCAGTCTGACAATCTTATCTCTCACACCAGTCTGACAATCTTATCTCTCACACCAGTATGACAACCCTATCTCTCACACCAGTATGACAACCTTATCTCTCACACCAGTATGACAACCTTATCTCTCACACTAGTCTGATAACCTTATCTCTCACACCAGTATGATAACCATATCTCCCACACCAGTATGACAACCTTATCTCTCACACCAGTCTGATAACCATATCTCTCACACCAGTATGATAACAATATCTCCCACACCAGTCTGATAACCTTATCTCTCACACCAGTATGACAACCTTATCTCTCACACCAGTATGACAACCTTATCTCTCACACCAGTCTGATAACCTTATCTCTCACACCAGTCTGATAGCCTTATCTCTCACACCAGTATGACAACCTTATCTTTCACACCAGTCTGACAACCTTATCTCTCACACCAGTATGACAACCTTATCTTTCACACCAGTATGACAACCTTATCTCTCACACTAGTCTGATAACCTTATCTCTCACACCAGTATGATAACCATATCTCCCACACCAGTATGATAACCTTATCTTTCACACCAGTATGATAACCTTATCTCTCACACGAGTATAGCAACCTTATCTCTCACACCAGTCTGATAACCTTATCTCTCACACTAGTCTGATAACCTTATCTCTCACACCAGTATGATAACTATATCTTTCACACCAGTCTGACAACCTTATCTCTGACAATCTGATCTCCCACACCAGTCTGATAACCTTATCTTTCACATTAGTTTGATAACCTTATCTCTCACACCAGTCTGGCAACCTTATCTCTCACACTAGTCTGTCAACCTTATCTCTCACACCAGTCTAATAACCTTATCTCTCACACCAGTATGATAACCATATCTCCCACACCAGTCTGATAACCTTATCTCTCACACCAGTATGACAACCTTATCTCTCACACCAGTATGACAACCTTATCTCTCACACCAGTCTGATAACCTTATCTCTCACACCAGTTTGATAGCCTTATCTCTCACACCAGTATGACAACCTTATCTTTCACACCAGTCTGACAACCTTATCTCTCACACCAGTATGACAACCTTATCTTTCACACCAGTATGACAACCTTATCTTTCACACCAGTCTGACAACCTTATCTCTGACAATCTGATCTCCCACACAAGTCTGATCACCCTATCTTTCACATTAGTTTTATAACCTTATCTCTCACACCAGTCTGGCAACCTTATCTCTCACACTAGTCTGTCAACCTTATCTCTCACACCAGTCTGATAACCCTATCTCTCACACCAGTCTGATAACCCTATCTCTCACACCAGTCTGATAACCCTATCTCTCACACCAGTCTGATAACCCTATCTCTCACACCAGTCTGATAACCCTATCTCTCACACCAGTCTGATAACCCTATCTCTCACACCAGTCTTATAACCCTATCTCTCACACCAGTCTGATAACCCTATCTCTCACACCAGTCTGACAACCTTATCTCTCACACTAGTCGACAACCTTATCTCTCACACCAGTCTGTCAACCCTATCTCTCACACCAGTCTGACAACCTTATCTCTCATCTATTGTTGATCATGTGTTGGTGAGTCCTCATGTGTGTGTATATACATTCTCACATAGATCTCAAGGGTAGAAACATCAAAGCGCCCAGTCGCCATTGTGCCTGCGCATTATTGCCTGGTGCCTGAATTTTCAATCATTTTCTTAAGTCTGTATTTATAAATACATATAGTGGCTCCAGGGAAAAAGGAGCAGGCTCATGAACTATGTTTCGGTTTTTCTACCTCTGGATCTGTTGATAGATAGTGATACAATAGTTGCTGGGAAAGATAGTTCTGTGGACTGGACTGAAAGAGCTGTATGGCCTGGTGTGAGAGATAGCTGTTTCACAGATATGTGAGAGATAAGATTGTACAGACTGGTGTTAAAGAGCTATGGTTGTATATACTGATGTGAGAGAACTGTGGTTGTATAGATTGGTGTGGGAGATACGGTTGTACAGACTGATGTAAGATATAATGTTGTACAGACTGGTGTAAAAGAGAGATAACTTGTAAAGACTGGTGTGTGAGATAAGGTTGTACAGACTAATGTAAGATACAATGTTGTACAGACTGGTGTAAAATATAATGTTGTACACACTGGTGTAAGATATAATGTTGTACAGACTGATGTAAGATATAATGTTGTACAGACTGATGTAAGATATAATGTAATAATGTTATACAGACTGGTGTGATGTAAGAGATAATGTTGTACAGACTGGTGTGTGAGAGATAATGTTGTACAGATTAGTGTGTGAGAGAAAATGTACAGACTGTGTGTAAGAGATAATTTTGTACAGGCTGGTGTGTAAGAGAGAATTTTGTACAGGCTGGTGTGTAAGAGATACTTTTGTACAGACTGGTGTGTGAGAGATAATGTTGTACAGACTGGTGTAAGATAAAATGTTGTACAGACTGATGTGATGTAAGATATAATGTTGTACAGACTGGTGTAAGAGAGATAATGTTGTATAGACTGGTGTAAGAGAGATAAGGTTGTACAGACTGATGTAAGATATAATGTTTTACAGATTGCTGTTCTTTATTCTACCATTGAAGTATAAATCCCAAACCAGCTGTACAAGGTCGATGAGGCTGTGTAATGTGACCAATGAGACTGTATAATGAGATCAGTGAGGCTGTGTAATGAGATCGGTGAGGCTGTATAATGAGATCAGTGAAACTGTGTAACGAGTCGCTTAAAGTCGCTGCACCGGGTTTTATCCCTTATGGCTCGGTCTCTTTCCGCAGCACGGAAAGCATCGCACAAAGCACAAACTCCGTAGCTTTTAGCGACAACCCACAGGAGTCTCCAAAACATTTAACTCGTAAACCGAAGGACGCGGCCCGGAATCGAACCCACAACCTTCGGAGCACGAGTCAAATGGCTTAACCACTTCGCCACAGAGACTCCCGAACTGTGTAACGAGATCAGTGGGATAGATGAGGTTGTGCAAGGAGGCTAGACAGGCCATACAAAGAGACCAATGTAGCTGCATAGGAATATTGACGAGGCCATAAAATCAGTGTGATTATAGAATGAGATTGATGAGGCTGTACAAGTAGATAAATGAGGCTGTACAAGTAGATAAATGAGGCTGTAGAATTAGATAAATGAAGCTGTACAAGATAACTGATGAGACTGTACAAGGAGATTGTTTGCAGCAGAGCTGCGATATTTGTAATTTTCGTCCACCATATTTGATTTCTTCAGACGTTTGTTGAGCAAGTTACCTTTCCCTGGACTGATATTGTTCGAATATGGAATATTTGTTATCCCCAAGGTAACCACAAATTTATAACAAGGTCTTTCTATCTGCACAAAATTAGTTGGAACCGTCTAATTGCTAAAGCCTGGATGTATTTGAGTAATCATTTATTGTTTATATAAGTTGTGTTATTTTGAAAATTGAAGCTGACCCATGGATGTTATGTCCTCAGACATCACCAGCAGATGGCCGGATCCTGTACCACGGCCAGGTGAAACACGGCATTCTGGAGCAGGTGAAAGGTGTCACGTACTCACTGCGAGGCTTCCTAGGACCACACATGTCAGACAGCCCCAGCCAAAGCCATGACACTAGCCAGCAGACAGATGAAGATTACCAGAGTTGCCTCTCCTTGCAGCCAGGAAACCAGTTGTATCACTGTATCATTTACCTGGCTCCGGGAGATTACCACAGGTTTCATTCCCCGGCTACTTGGACAGTAGAGCATCGCCGCCATTTTCCAGGTTGGTATTGCAGCAGTCTATGGTCCAAATCTATCACCATGTGACTTTCATTTGTTCAGACCCATTAGAAATGCTCTAATGGGATGATTCCACACTGACACAGCTGTCGGATGCAGACGTCCCCCGGGATGGTTAACCCGGTCAACAAATGCCCGCAGAAGTCGGATGTGTCGGCCTAACGCAAGAACGCAGCTTTGCTGTAAACAGGCACAATGCAATCACTTCCGGAAAAAACAACTCTGAATGAACGCAGAAGAAGAAGAAGATGCAGACATCATGATCTCAGTGATTGTTTTGGGGGGTTTTGTTTTTGTGTTCGCTGGCTTTGAACTCATAGTCCATACACACTACTTCTAGTAGCACTAGACTGAATCTTGCGCTGGAATAGCTTTCCCTATTAACAGTGTCCCCTCTCCAACAGGCGAACCCACTTTGACTTCAGAGGTACTTGTAATTAACGTCCCCAAGTCAAGGACGATAGGTGAACATTTTAGGTTTAACCCCTACCTCAGCATCAGCACAACGGATGTTTAAGAACACATGTTCTTATCCACTCGGCCATGCTGACCTACATGTTGCTTCCTAACTGTTGCTTTGTTTAATTCTGCCATACTTGAAGATCCTTTCATACATGTGTAATAAAGCCATTGGGACAGGTTTCATTTGATGCCTCGTGTTTCTTCATGCATCAAGCCATCATTTATAGGCATCAGCGTGCCTCCCTTTCTTATCCTCACAATTGACCCAGGAGGCCAGCTAATCAGCTCTTTCATGTCCGTAAAGTATGGATAAAATTAGTGGAACTGGTAAAGCTGTGGAAATGTAAACAATATACAATAACCCAAAGTAATGCAGCTTTACAGGACACAGTTACGAAATAGATAGAACGTTGTGGCAATTAGCAAATAGATTCAGAAAACACAACATACAAACACACACAGAGAAGACACTGCAGTGGCTACATTAAGGCAGAAGAACGGGATGAGAAGAATGAAAAGGTGAAAACATGAGAACGATGAAAATATGCTACTTATTTCAGAATGCCATGTTGTGTTACTGGAGGATTTTGAGATAAATAGCACTTTTCTTTTCATTGTTCTCATTTTTTCATCTTTCTACTCTTCTCATCTCATTGTTATGCCTTTCATATCCTTGTACGTTGACCTGGCCTGATCAGTTGATCCACTTCATCTCCTGTAGGTGTGATGACACTGTCTCAACCATTCATACCAGAATTACCTGGTTCCTGCGAAGGCATCGTTCCATATGTATCTTTGACTTCCTCTAGCTCCAATCCTCAGTCCTTATTTACTGATATTACTGTGCTAGCATCAACATTGAACAACCCTTCTGTATTGAAGTTTATTTCTGTAAATCCTGTGAGAGGACAAACAACAACCACAGTGACCAAAGTATGAGTACATAACTTCCAAACAAGAACATATACACTGCATAAAACACATCACCTTATATTCTTTTATCAGGTCAACAATGGCACAAACTCATGTTTTTCCCTCTATATTAACGCGCAGGATAAGCTACTATCATCAAATCTGAAATGCATTTTCAAAATTCCCTGACATACCAGGTCGGGGTTATGAAATCAGCTGCAGGAGATTTAGAAGCAGATCACTTTGCATTGCTTTTGATAGTATTAGGCGTCAGCTGTTCAGAAAGCATTGGCCAACTACTGGCACCTTGCCATCTTGACAGACAATAGTTTGTTACATTGTGTTTCAAAGAGAAAAAAAAAAGATTAATTACCTTGCCATAGCACAAAGCCAGGGCTGATTTGTAGAGACCATGTGTTGCCCATGCAGCATGATCCCTCGCTTGACCTGCCTAGTTTACTCTAGAGGAAAGGTAACACACCAGTACATCTGGAACAAGACAAGCTTAAGAAGCTGCTGGATCAGCAAAGCAATGCTGTAACTGTCCACCTGTCAGGGCTTTGATCCTAGACCAGTTACTGACCAAGGCTTAGGACCTGGTCTGCCCTGATGACATTTTGTCTTTAGGTTGGGTTTCCTTGCACCAGGGTAAGGCGTGATGTACTCTCTCAATTGCGTTGGCACAATGTGGGGTGTCGGGTTTCGTAAGCGCCGCCCAACATTCAGCGCTAACAGAAAGCAGGTAGTATCATCTACTGTCATACAGTAGCTGTGTCATATCTAAGACCTGACTAAAAATGGCAAGCTACTGAACATAAAATTGCCTAGCACACCACAAACAGTCCATAAATGCTGGGGTTGATTGCAATGTACTATACAGGATATGCAACAAACTAGCTTATTAATATGTTTACACAGTCTCTAATTTCTTCTCTCATCTTCTTTCTTTTCCAGTGAACTTTTGAGTGTCAGCCCTGGTGTGGCCAGGTGGGTGCAAGGCTTGTTTAACTTCAACGAGAGAGCTGTCTACACGGGTCGCTGGGAGCATGGTTCTTCTCCATGACAGCCGTCGGGGCCACCAACGTGGGCTCTATAAAAATATATTGTGATGAGGTGACTATATTTGTTTTCTTGGCTACCATAGTGGGCTGTATAATAATATATTGTGATGAGGTGACTATATTTGTTTTCTTGGCTACCATAGTGGGCTGTATAATAATATATTGTGATGAGGTGACTATATGTGTTTTCTGGGCTACAATAGTGGGCTGTATAATAATATATTGTGATGAGGTGACTATATTTGTTTTCTTGGCTACAATAGTGGGCTGTATAAAAATATATTGTGATGAGGTGACTATATGTGTTTTCTTGGCTACAATAGTGGGCTGTATAATAATATTGTGATGAGGTGACTATATTTGTTTTCTTGGCTACAATAGTGGGCTGTATAAAAATATATTGTGATGAGGTGACTATATGTGTTTTCTTGGCTACCATAGTGAGCTGTATAAAAATATATTGTGATGAGGTGACTATATTTGTTTTCTTGGCTACAATAGTGGGCTGTATAAAATATATTGTGATGAGGTGATTATATGTGTTTTCTTGGCTACAATAGTGGGCTGTATAAAAATATATTGTGATGAGGTGACTATATTTGTTTTCTTGGCTACCATAGTGGGCTGTATAATAATATATTGTGATGAGGTGAACAAATTAGGAAGAGCTTGGATGCAACAGAGATTTGGTTCCTGAGACGAATGTTACAAATACCTAGGACCGTCAGAGTAGCATTATCAATGATTGCCTGGAAGATGTTAATGAAAGGGTAATTTTATATATAACTCTAAGAAAGAGAGAAACAGCATTTTGTTGGTGAGAAGAGATGCCATGGGAAACATCATAGCAACTGGACAGATAGTGAGAAAAGAGGCAGATGGAGAGAAATGATGTTGGATGGACTGAGATGGTGGCATGGAGGAATATCATCAGAGTTTATCCAGAACACTAAGGACCGAGATCTGTGGAGAGACATGAATGCCTACACCAGATGGCAGAGCACAAGATGATGATAAAATGGCTGTAGTAGTTTGCTGTCTTGGTTTCTATGAGGTTTTACACCTAGTGGAGATTTGATGAGGTTCATCACCACATGAGGTGTGCTGCCCTGTTTCTTCAAGCCTGTGTGTGGCTCAGTATATCCGACTTTGTCCAGCATTTTCAGGTTTGCTTTCCCTACCATTTGACTGTCCCCAGTCTACCCACAAGGCAGCAGTTTGTCTCTCTCTTCATCTGGGTCCTTCTGCGTTCATCCAGAGTTTTTTTTTTGGACGTGATTGCGTTGAGCCTGTTTACAGCATAGCTGTGTTCATGCGCTGTTAGGCCGACACATCCGTCTTCTGCTGGCATTTGTTGACCGGGTTAACCTTCCCTGGTGTCTGGATTCTATCCCTTGACATGGAAGACTCTGCAAGTAGCTACGCCACCGCCGGCACAGCTGTCGAGGTCATTGACACACTCAAACCCCCCACCCCACCACCACATCAAGTAGAGAGGTTGTGTGAGAATCAGCTGCCGATAAGAACCTGGTCAACAAATGCCCGAAGAAGTCAGATGTGTCGACCGAAAGGCGCAAATATCGCAGCTCTACTGTAAAAAGGCACAACACAATTACTTAAAAAATATTCCGGATGAATGCAGATGAAGAAGAAGTATACCTCGTGAAAAAACAAATCCAACGGTACCGTAAAGATCACTGGGCATATGTTGCTGGACACTTTGTTATAGGCCAGTCAACACTGCAGACGTGGTGGTGAATATCACGCTGGTCAGCCTTGACTCCCCAAGATATTTCAGTGTGACCATTCTAGACACGGTCAACCCAGGGGTCCAGTTCAGTATTACACATGTCAACCCAGCCCACCGCAGATATGACTCCCTGACTACAGTACGGAAGGCTAGTTAATGATGGGGTGTTTGTTATTAGGATATTTGAGGAGGTCAGGGCAAGTTAAACTTAGCACCAAACTTAGATTATTTTTTTTTAAAAGTCGCTTAAAAGTCGACAGGGTCGACTTCATTGCACTGGGTTTTATTCCATATGGCTCGGTCTCTTTCCGCAGCACGGAAAGCGTCGCACAAAGCACGAACTCCGTAGCTTTTAGCGACGACCCACAGGAGTCTCCGAAACATTTAACTGGTAAACCGAAGGACGCGGCCCGGAATCGAACCCACAACCTTCGGAGCACGAGTCAAACGGTTTGACCACTTCGCCACAGAGACTCCCAAACTTAGATTTTGTAACTCCAGTGTTCAGTCAGTGTTACTGTATGGGCCAGAAACCTGGAGAACGACTAACAGAATTACTAATAAGCTACAAACATACACTAACTGATGCCTGTGCAGAATTGAGTGAATAAAATGGTATAAAGATTGAGCACAACCCTCTACTGTCAACGCTGATCGTATTCCGGTATGAATCTATGGCCTTGTCCACGTCAGATGTGTCGACCGAAAGGTGCAAATATCGCAGCTCTGCTGTAAACAGGCACAACACAATTATGTGCAAAGCAACATTCCGGACAAATGCACATAGAATGACGGATGTCACTCGCAGCAATCGGGCAAATTTAAAGCTATAGCCTTCGATGGGTGACGCTGAGATATTCTAGTGTGATAATTGGGTTGCGTCTAGTGTGAGCCGTGTGGTCAAATGGTTACACACCCGCCTCACACGCCAATGATCCAGAGTTTGATCCCAGTCCATTCAAGGATATGCACTACTGACGAGCTCAAACAAGAGCGAAACTCGAGTCTAATGCTTCTAATCTGACATGGACAAAGCCTTAAGTTCGTACCGGAATATGATCAGCGGTGCCAGTTGTGGGTTATGCTCAATCTTTAAAACTTCAATACCAAAGCAAGTGAATACATCAATGCAATGATATGACAGAATCACCATTGTAGGGCTTATGGAGAAAACTAAACAAATCCCAGTGAAACAAGGGGTGAGGAAAAGGTGCTGGATAGGACATACACTGAGAACACCTGAAGACAGTATAACTAGACACTCTTGTCTGTAGTCCAGGGCCAAATGAAAAAGACCTTAAAAAAAACACATGGAGAAGAGAATTACAGACAGAGATGGATAATACTGGGAGGACATGGAGAGAGCTGCAGGGAATTGGACGGCTGAGTGTGGTTTGGTTGATGGCCTATTCCCAATGGGGGATACAGGGCAGAAGAAGAAGAAAAACATGTTAAAATAGGGTCAGAATGATTTGTTTCCATCACAGTGACACTTGTATGTTTAGGCAGCCTGGATAAGGAGCAAGCAATTAGAAAGTCGATAGACCTGGAGATGTAGATAAACAGAAGAATATATTGTGTTCATGGGTTCTAGAAAACTGGGAATGAAGGCTCATAGCGATCTAGATGTCACCTCGTCACATATGCCATTTGATGAAAGAAATAAACAGAGAGCAAGCAAACTATTTTGGCCACGTTAAAAGATATATCACTCTTATAAAAACTATACGCGAAGGGCAAGAGGTAGACAGTACAAGTGGGAGTCATCAAGAGATGGACAAACAGCAATCTGACAGAATGGATACTCAAGGCGAGAAGACGGTGTGGAGATCCATTGCACACAAACCTTCATTGTGGAGATGGCACCTGATTGATTAATGATGTTTAGTATTCATTTCAATAATTTCTGCATCTGTTATTTCAGGATCTGGAGACAAATACCAAAAGGAAATACCCAGAACACACATACTTCGACAAGAAGTTCACGGAACCAATTACTCTGCACAAGGGCGACATGTTTGGAGAGTTTAACCTGGGCTCAACTATCGTCCTCATCTTTGAGGCCCCTAGCGAGTTCAAGTTCAAGCTCATGAAGGCGACAAGGTCAAGTACGGGCGACCCTAGGTACACCAGCATAATGTATTAGCAATACAGCGCGTGTTTTTAATTATCTATCTGGTAACAGCAGCAATGGTGATAGGTGCGAGGTGAATAAAGTTAACGATAGTGTGAATGTGGATTTATGTTTGTGGTGGCATTATCTTTCCAGGCTCAATGTGGTGTACGAGGCTTTCGCTGCAGTTGCGTTTTCCTTACAAATGACTGCAACTTTAGTGAAGTGAATAAATGTAATGATACAGTGAATGTAAAAAAGATGTGTATTTTCATTCTCTTTCAAGGCTTCCTATAGAGTATGGGAGCATGGCTGCAGTGCATTTATTGCAGCTGTGATGAAATTAATAAAGTTATTGTTATGATTCATGTGAATGATGTGTTTGGATTGTTATTGTCTTGTTTACGCTCCTGCAGAGCTTGGGGGGTCCACTTATGCAGTGTTTTTGTCCATTTTCAATAATAGCAACTCTGGTTATAGGTACCTCACATCATCTCATCTCATCTTGTTCCTATTGTACCATGCGGTGTCGAGGCGAAGTATAAACAGTGGGAGAGTGCCCATTTGTGGGCTTCATGTATCGAGATTCCCATGGACTTTGCTATTCCCCCTGTACATCATTTACGTGTTCGGCCTCTTCTTCTGCTTCCATTTCTTGTAGTAAATTGTTAGTTGGTAACGTAGTTACATGGCCAAACCATTTGATTTGCTGCCTTCTAATAAAATCTAGACTGCTATAATCCACTAGATTGTATTAGATGGTGATAGATATGTACAGTGCAACCCGCTTAAGGCGATCTCGGATGTGGCGAATTTCTGTTGTGAAGAACAATATTGTATTTTACTTTGTAAATGCATTACTGTATGCTTGAGCTCTTATCAGAGGAATTTCTGATAAGAAGAACTATTGGTCCAGGTGAGTTCGCCTTATCAGGCCTGCACTGTATTGGTAAAATCAATTGTACATGGTGTAATGAGTTGACAAGTATGTAATCATCTGTCAAAGCTCCCTGAGATGTGTGGTTTTGTCGCAGTAGTTAGGTTCCATCCTTCCTTAGGAAGACAGCTATTTAAAGAAAAATGGGGGTAAGGACCCCTATACACACCTGGCCATGTGGTGCTAGTCCATTATTTTATAGTTGATAAATAAACACATAGTATTGTTTGGCGCTCATAGAAGGAGAAAAAAGAAGTAGAGATTAGAGGAAGCACTTATTTATTTATCAACTGTTTCAGTGGCCTCAAAGGATTCCCCAACTGATTTCCATTATTTTATAGTAAAACTAGCACTCCATGTGTGATGTGGTGAGTATCATTCTGACTGCCTTATTTCTGGGCATCCATTGTGGTGTATGATGTTGCTGTCTACTCCCCTGCCACTTAGGCCAATGTATTCTGACTCCTACAGTTGAGGTTTCTTGTTTGGATTCTTCCTTCCATGAGCAGATTGCTGTCCTGAGCTCTGCCCGCCCACGTCTTCCATGAGGCTTTTTTGCCCTAGCCTTTGTTCTTACAAGAACTTCCACAAGGTTTGGCATTCAGTGTGTCCTTTACGTAGATGGATTTCCTTCCAGGGTTTATGAGCTCCATCAGCCCAGTTTGTTTGCTCTACTCAAACATCTGATATGCATGGGTATAGAACTATTTCAGCATTTTCTGCCAGAGATTCCTGAGAAGTTTGGGGCTGTCACTGCAGTTAGTCTCCACTTTTCTTAGAAAGCCAGAATAAAAATGGCATGTCCTTTGCAAGACTTTGTGATCAATCCCTAACTCCAGGTTGCCTTTCTAGGTAATGTTACGTTCAATAGTTTGCCATGGCTTTCTAAATGAGAAGTTAGCGTTGAAATCCTAACTGACGTAAATAGGAAACTATCCCGCTACCTGGTCATCAGCGTGCCGGAAGTTTAAGATCTAAAGCGCTCATATCTCTTCAGCCATGTTGAAGTCTTTATAATGCCAGCAACATAAACAGTTGATAAATAAAATTTGTCCCAAAGAAGTTTCCTGCTAAGGGTCTCTGACATGACAGCACCGTCATATTTTTAGCAACATATCACGTTGAATATTCCTGCAGTGACTGGTTCTGTCTGTTGTTGTAACAAACATATCCCGGCTCAGATTGGTTGGTCTAATGATTCAACTCCGAATCCACTCTAGGACTGACCAGATGCCAATGTGGCAATGATGGACATCATCATCTCATGTAGCGCGTCCCTTACAGAACTCCTCTGTCATCCTAGCCTGCTAGACAGACTCTCCATCCTTTGCTAGTTCCCCTTGCCTCATGCATTATCAAGCCTAGGTTGTCTAGAATGTTCTGTGTCGACCATTTTGTCATGTTGCTTGTCCCCTTGCCTCTTCTTCCAGACACCATACATTCCATTTCTGTTCTTTCTAAGCCATTCTGTTTACTACAGCCAATGTATTTCAGTTTCTGAGGCATGGTGCTGTTTATGACTTTTAGCAGAGCTTTTATGGATATATTTACCCTGGACATGGGGAGGGTTGGGGGGGAGATCGCTGTAAACACAGTCCCCAAGTAGATGATACTTTAGAAAATGTTCTATACAATCCTCACTATGATAAATGCAAGCTCTATTCAGGGCTCAGATAACATGAGGGTCACTAGATCTAACTTCAGAGTTAACACTCAGTTTCCAGAGCTTTCACAACTAACCAATCAGAGGTTGACCTGGCTGAATGGATAAGAGCGAAGGTTCTTAAACTTCCAGTGTGCTGATGCCAAGGTGCGGTCTCAATCCTTACACCGGTCAGTTGGACTAAAATGTTGACTTCTCGTCCTTGACTTGGGGGACATAAATTACAAGTACATCAGAAGTCGGAGTGGGTTTGCCTGATGGCGAGGGACACTGGTAAGAGGGAAAGCTAATCCACACGCAAAATTCAGCCCAGTGCACTAGTAGTAGTGTGTGGGACTACGTTTGAGCTCAATGCGAGTGAACAAACAAAACAATCAACATCTCTACCTGAATTCCCCCATCTTCCAATAGAGTTATCACTTGAACAAACTATGGTAGTGCAGGGACTAGCATGCTTCACTGCCAGCCTAGTTATCATACTGTCTGAATTCCCCCGTCTTCTAATAGAGTTATCACTTGAACAAACTATGGTAGTGCAAGGGACTAGCATGCTTCACTGCCCAGCCTAGTTATCATAATGTTTGAATTCTCCCGTCTTCCAATATAGTTATCACTTGAACAAACTATGGTAGTGCAGGGACTAGCATGCTTCACTGCCAGCCTAGTTATCATAATGTTTGAATTCTCCCGTCTTCCAATATAGTTATCACTTGAACAAACTATGGTAGTGCAGTGACTAGCATGCTTCACTGCCGGCCTAGTTATCATAATGTTTGAATCCCTCATTGAGGTGGATTAATTAAATGTTCCTGGGCGCCTGCTACTCAGGCTAACAGAGGGGCATGTGATAACATTAGAAAACCAGTGCTGGAATTCCACTCAGGCAACTTTTAAGTGTGGTGTGGATGCTATGGTTTCTCAGCCATTCCTCCACCACATAGCTGAAATGTAGTATTGAATGAATGCAGTATCATGGCTAGTTGGTCGTTACAGCATTACTAGAGCTTCTTGGCCATTCCTCCACCTCGTAGCTGAAATGTAGTATTGTATGAATGCAGTAGCATAGCTAGTTGGTCGTTACAACTGCTAGTGTCTCGTATAACTGCTAGTATGATCAAGTCAACCAGACTGTAAGAACATCAAGTTGACAGGACTGTAAGAACATCAAGTTGACAGAACTGCAAGAACAAGTCAAAAGGGGTGAAGCCAGACGAGGGTACAGGGAGACAAGAAAGAATAGTTAGCCAATACAGAACTGGTGTCGTCAGTCGCTACACACTGAAGGAGATGTTGAGGAGAGGATCTGAGAACTTCTGGGCTAATTGTTCCATGTGCAATGTGGATCATCTGTTGATTAACAATTGCTATGTATATAATATTGTTCATACAATTTCCAAATTCCACTTCATATTTTACTGAGTATACCATGGGCATTAAGTGGCACATCACTGTACATAATTTAACATCTTAAGAATGTTAATGGCCTACATGTTGTGTTGCACAGAGTGTCAAGATATCCACATCACATCACTTTGGACATTCCCATTCACTCTCCATCCTCATCTTCAACAATGAGTGAAGAGTTCCAATACTAATGGTACCTGTTACAGTCTGATTATGCAATCATCTCGCCTTTCCACTGAGTGTCTACCAAATCCTCTGGTCACTCCCTGTGGTACCATTCCCTCCAGCCATGATGATACATATTTCCTTCCACACTATTCATATGATCCAAGGGCCCCATCCACATCTACACCAATACTGTGTCCAGAAACTTGTGAAGACAGGCATTTTAGAGTGTTCTCGTACAAGATGCTGTAGTAACCTGTGAGCCTGGCAGCAACCTCTAGAGCTCTATCTTCATGTCAACACACACAGGTGTTGTGGGCAGTGAAAGGGCAGGCAGGCTGACCAGCACTGACTCCATATCAGAGAGCCAACCAATGGATCTAGCTAACATCATGAACATAATCATGTCACTCTCACCATGGCACGTTTAAAACCTCTCAATCTCTGGCCATGTCTCTCACCTCGTTCACTCTCAGGCCTCAGGCACCCTCCCACCTCATACAGCCTCCCACCTTGTACAGCCTCCCACCTCGTACATGCTCATGCCTCAGGCACCCTCCCACCTCGTATAGCCTCCCACCTTGTACACGCTCATGCCTCATGCACCCTCCCACCTCGTACACCCTCCCGCCTCGTACACCCTCATGCCCAAGGTGTCTGCAATGTCCTGTGTCCATCTTCGTGCTGATCCACCCGTCTCTTCTACCAGACACCAACATTGCTCATTCCCAGCCACTGAGGTATTTCAATCTCCTAGACATGACACTGTATATGAGGTATTTCAATCTCCTAGACATGACACTGTTTATGAGGTATTTCAATCTCCTAGACATGACACTGTTTATGAGGTATTTCAATCTCCTAGACATGACACTATTTATGTACCAAGTTTCTTCATGTTCAGATCGTGTAGAATGTCTGTATTTGTCTTCTTCTTGTTCCACAGTATTCTAAGAGCTTTTCTGTAACATTTGAGCTCAAAGGCCCCAAATTTCTTCTTTAATGATTGTGAACTTTACAGGAACATGCTTAGAAAATTAGCCGAAACAAGGACTATCAACTAGATTAATTGGCATTTTGCAATTGGCAACATTAGGATTATAGGAGGGAGTCGGACAGATTGCATTTGTCCCCTTATCTGTTAACATGTATACATAAATCATCATGAAGAATGCTACAGAAAGTATCGACAAAGAACAATATGATCCCTTTGCAATCAGAAGAATAGAAATACCTGATCTTCTATTCCTAACAACACCTTTTAACAACACAAGTGGGAGTACCTCTGAAGTTGGAGTGGGTTCGCTGATGGCGATGGACATTGGTAATAGGGAAAGTTAATCCACATACAAAAATCGGTCCAGTGTACTAGAGGTATTACGCTTGAGTTCAAAGCAAGCAAACAAAAATAATTAGTCAGAAAGGAGGCAATCAGCTTGAAGATCAGAGTGGCCAGGAACAGCATACCAGATGTGTCAGAAGATCAGAGTGGCCAGGAGCAGCATACCAGATGTGTCGGAAGATCAGAGTGGCCAGGAGCAGCATACCAGATGTGTCGGAAGATCAGAGTGGCCAGGAGCAGCATTCCAGATGTGTCGGAAGATCAGAGTGGCCAGGAACAGCATACCAGAGGTGTCGGAAGATCAGAGTGGCCAGGAGCAGCATACCAGATGTGTCGGAAGATCAGAGTGGCCAGGAACAGCATACCAGAGGGTCGGAAGATCAGAGTGGCCAGGAGCAGCATACCAGATGTGTCAGAAGGTTCGTCAGTCAACGTGAAACGGTCACGTTTGGTCACTATCAGCTGACGGATGCTCTATGGAGGAGATCAGAGCATTTGAGCATGTCCTGAGTGCAGTGATGGTCTTAACGGAAATATGTTCCATGAAGTAAGGTCGTGGTGTTCAAACCAGGTGGCAGGGCTTTAAAACTCTTTCTGTCCCAGCCAGTTAACTTTAACTTTGCATTGTTTGTGTTCTATCTGTCCCAGCCAATTATTACGTTAACCATGTCCCACTGATTATATTCCTTTAACCTCGCATAGTTTGTGTTCTATTCCTAACCTAGCCAGTTATTATGTTAACCATTTCCCATCTACCTCACAGTTTGTGTTCTATCTCTATTCCAGCCAGTTGATACTTTAACCATGACCAATATATTAAACTCCTTCCACCTCCCGTAGTTATGTTATGTCTGCTATTGACCCCGTATGCTTGTCTTAAAAGTGGATTGAGTGAGAGTTAACTGTATCTGAGGACAGAATTGTTGCTCATAGATTTTACTCTAACTGGAGATTGTTTATTCTGATAAATGTATTCTATCTGGAAATCTGCTCTGATAGATCTAATCTATCTGGATACTAGAACTCTTCTCTGATAGATTTAATCTATCTGGATACAAGAACTCTTCTCTGATAGATTTAATCTATCTGGATACTAGAACTCTTCTCTGATAGATTTAATCTATCTGGACACTGGAACTCTGCGAGTGAGGATAACATTGCTGTTCCACGTTGGAGAATATCAGGATTGTGTGACATGCGTTTCAGTGAAATATGATTCATTTATTCACTTTATATAATATATAACTCTGCAGTCTGCACCTGACAAGATGCAGCAAAATATGCCAGGCAATAAATCATGCAACCTATTGCTTGTGGCTTCTGTGATTAAATGGGATTTTCTAATAGATTTTATTCACTCTCTGGGGAAGGGATATTGTGATAAATGTTATGTGTGGGGATGGGGTATTGTAGTAGATTTTACTCTTTCTGGAGATGGGATATTGTGATAGATCTTACTCTTTCTAGAGATGGGATATTCTGATAGATTTTACTCTATGTGGAGGGGCCATTTTCTGACACCTCTCTCTCTCTCTCTGGGGATCAGATATTGTGATAAATTGTATGTATGGTGATGGGATATTGTAGTAGATTTACTCTTTCTGGAGATGGGATATTGTAGTAGATTTTATTCTCTCTAGAGATAGGATATTGCGATAAATCTTACTCTTTCTAGAGATGGGATATTCTAATGGATGTTACTCTATGTGGAGATGCAATATTTTGATCAATTTTACTCATTCTAGAGATAGGATATTGTAGTACAATTTACTCTGTGTGGAGATGGAATATGTAGTAGATTTTACTCTCTCTGGAGATGGGATATTGTGATAGATCTTACTCTTTCTAGAGATGGGATATTCTGATAGATTTTACTCTATGTGAAGATGGGATATTGTGATAGATTTTACTCTATATGGAGATGGGATATTGTGGTAGATTTTACTGTGTGGAGATGGGATATTGTGGTAGATTTTACTCTAGAGGAGCTGGCCGAGGCTAGAACGCCGGACTCTCATTCAGGAGGCCCAGGTTCGATCCCTCTGTAAGGTGTCGGATTTTTTTCTGTCGGGGGCAAAAAAGAAAATCCTAACCTGCACAGTTCACGGCGACTGCATAGCCAGGCGGCCTTTATTCCTCAGGCTCAAAGACCCCTCTGCCATACACCGCAAGGTACTATATTGGCAGTAAATGACAATGACAGTGGAGATAGTAAATTTTTCATTGATTTTACTTCTTCTAGAGATGGTATATTCTGATAGATTTTACTGTATCTATAGATGGAATAAGCAGATGAAGTTTTACGGTATCTGTTTTACAGCAATGAGGACAGACCACAAAATTAGATTGATAAGCTGAGTACAACATGCAGAATATGCAATATGAACATAAATAAACCAAAATGTAAGTAATGCAGGTCAGCAGATCTCATGTTCCTTAAATGTACAGAAACAGTTAAACTCTGAAGGAGGTTACAGAATGTAAAATTCCAGGAAGTATGATTATAGAGGATGGCAGAATAGACCAAGAAATCAAAGCAGATGTAAACAAACTAGTCCACTTATATATCAACTGACAGCGATACTGAAGCTTCGATTATACCTATTTTCACAAAATGACAAATAATAAATGGCGTATTCATACCAACCCTTGCTACCAATGTGAAACTTAAGACATTATCCAAATTCACACTTGCGCAAAATCAACACCTGTGAAATGAGATGCTTGAGGAGAGCTGCCAACTTAACTATCTGAGACCAAATAAGATAACATGTTATCAGACAGACAGTGGGATCAACACCTTGTGCCACATACATTGAAAGACAGAAGATCAAATGGTTAGGCCATCTTGTTAGAATGCAACACCATCAACTACCAGCACTGGCCCCACATCAAAGATCTGCTATGAGAGCAAGAGAACAATGGATTGACGACAAAAGACATTGTACAGTCACATGGAATGACAATATCCAGTGCACTCATCAGGCATTTAAAAGTTAACTGTTCCTCCCCACAACACTTCACGGCAAAAGTGGAAGACGATGATTGGATATTTTGATACATTTTACTCTGGAGACAGAATATTTGGATAGATTTTTCTGTCTGGGGGCAGGATTTGTTGATAAGACTTACTTTTTCTAGAGACAGCATAATATGGATATTTTTTGTACTTTAATATGTCCCACTGTATTTATTATTACATTTATGTACTGAATTTTTACACCCCCTCCCCTTTCTCTCTCTCTCTCTCTCCATTTGCTCTCATCGCACATCTACTTGAATGTGTGTTTATGTATGTGTGTGTTGAAAAGATACTTTTAAACAATGTATTTAATAAACTTGAATGTATTTAATTATGTCCTTACAATGCGACATTTGTAATTCCTATACTTACATAGCAAAGGTATCCATCTGTCACCTGGTCCACCGCCATCAGTCATGTGATTATCATGTGACCTGTATGTCAACATAGTCTCTATACCATCTTTGGTCTACACAGATCTACATGTCACCACCCGACCAAATTGCCAACATAATTTTGTCACTCACTGGATTTGTCAATAATAAATACCATTCTTTAATTGAATTGCTCATTCCCTGCTCAATCACTGTAGATTTAGCAACTAAATCTCAGGGACAGTACATAGCTGCAGCTGCTTGCAGTATAGTTTCAACTGTTTGTATTTATTGAGTCATTGTTAGCTCTTTCATGAGATCTAGCAAGTTTAACCATTTCTGTTTATTGACAGTGAATTTTAGCTGTTCTTAGATCTAGCAAGTTTAGTTGTTCCTATTTATTGAGTCAGTAAAAGCTATTTTTGAAATCTAGCAAGTTTACCATTCTGTTTATTGAGAGTCAATTTTAACTGTTTCTGAGATCTAGCAAGCTTAACCTTCTGTTTATTGAAAGTCAGTTTTAGATATTTTGATATCTAGCAATATTAACCGGTCCTATGTATTTAAAGTCAGGTTTTAAATATTTCTGATATCTAGCAAGTTTAACCGGCCCTACCTATTGTGTCAGTTTGAACTGTTTCTATTATACAGCAAGTTTAACCACTTCTGTTATTGAAAGTCAATTTTAGATATTACTTTCATCTAACAAGTAACCGGTTATTACATCAGTTTTAGCTGTATTTTAGGTAGGGCCTGATTGTGTAACCTATCATCTAATAAAGCGGAGGAAGTCGGAGCACTAGTGGGTCATCTCAGGTGCTGTGAAGATGATCCTTATGTCCAATAAATTAGTCACATAATTTAATAAAACAAAGTATCGTGGTCAAAGGTCGTAAAACAACATGATGTGATCGTATGGTCAAATGTCGTAAAACAACATGATATGGTCTTAAGGTCAAATGTCTTAAACAAAGTAATGTGGTGAGAGATTCCACATCTAGCCTTCTCAAATAAGGTGGAAAACCGAAGATCCCTGTGCATGTTACAAATTCCACAGCAGTTGGGAATTGTAAAGAGTAGGACATAATGCCACTGCCTGACAAGCTTTGTTAAGAAAGAAAACTTACCCAAAAGTAATTAGAGCCATTACTTTGGATGGAATCTTTTTGAGGAAAGAAATCTGACACAAATACATGCCACAGTCAGACACAACGACCTGTGAGGCAGACAATGGATGTGATGCATCCCCTCGAGAGATGGAAATAGAAGAAGACGGACGACGGTTCAGAGGATCTGGTCAACAGTTGTACCAGTGGTAAAGCAAGATGGTATATAATCAGATTGCAATGGGCACCATTAGTATTGGAACTCTTCGCTGGCTGTTGAAAATGAGGACCTGAGAACTATGGCAATGCCTGGAGGAGCAGTGATGTTTGTTTTTACTCAACTCTACTCAAAGGTCAGTGTGTCCAACTTGGGCATGCATTTGTGTCAGGTGTGCTTCCTCTAGATAGATTCCATCCAGGTAGCAGACGACATGAGCCTGGCTGTGAGCCCTCTCAGAGCTTGAGCTCAAGATACACTGACATTTAGGTCGTTTGGGCACTGTAAAGGGCTTGCATCTATACAAGTGGGTGGGTACAAATAATCTTCCCTGCCTGGGGGCAAAGGAGCATCTCAGTGGGAACTGTGTGGTAGAGTTTTCCTTCCCCTCCAAGCTCAGAGACCTGCGGGTGCTGACAAACCAATATTGGAACTTCATTGAAGTTCCAATATTGGTTTGTGCACACCCACAGGTCTCTGAGCTTGGAGGGGAAGGAAACTCTACCACACAGTTCCCACTGAGATGCTCCTTTGGCCCCAGGCAGGGAAGATTATTTGTACACCACCCTCACTTGGATAGATGCAAGCCCTTTACAGTGCCCAAACGACCTAAATGTCAGTGTATCTTGAGCTCAAGCTCTGAGAGGGCTCACAGCCAGGCTCATGTCGTCTGCTACCTGGGATGGAATCTATCTAGAGGAAGCACACCTGACACAAATGCATGCCCAAGTTGGACACACTGACCTTTGAGTAGAGTTGAGTAAGAAAACCAACATCACTGCTCTCCAGGCATTGCCATAAGTTCTCAGTCCTCATTTTCAACAGCCAGCGAAGAGTTCCAATACTAATGGTGCCCATTGCAATCTGATTATATATCCATCTTGCTTTACCACTGGATAACAACTGTTGACCAGATCCTCTGACCGTCGTCGTCTTCTTCTATTTCCATCTCTCGAGGGGGATGCATCACATCCAGTTGTCTGCCTCACAGGTCGTTGTGTCTGACTGTGGCATGTATTTGTGTCAGATTTCTTTCCTCTAAAAAGATTCCATCCAAAGTAATGGGCTCTAATTACTTTTGGGTAAGTTTTCTTTCTTAACAAAGCTTGTCAGGGCAGTGGCATTATGTCCTACTCTTTACAATTCCCAACTGCTGTGGAATTTGTAACATGCACAGGGATCTTCGGTTTTCCACCCTTATTTGAGAAGGCTAGATGTGGAATCTCTCACCACATTACTTTGTTTAAGACATTTGACCTTAAGACCATATCATGTTGTTTTACGACATTTGACCATACGATCACATCATGTTGTTTTACGACCTTTGACCACGATACTTTGTTTTATTAAAATTATGTGACTAATTTATTGGACATAAGGATCATCTTCACAGCACCTGAGATGACCCACTAGTGCTCCGACTTCCTCCGCTTTATTAGATGATAGGTTACACAATCAGGCCCTACCTAAAATACAGCTAAAACTGATGTAATAACCGGTTAACTTGTTAGATGAAAGTAATATCTAAAATTGACTTTCAATAAACAGAAGTGGTTAAACTTGCTGTATAATAGAAACAGTTCAAACTGACACAATAGGTAGGGCCGGTTAAACTTGCTAGATATCAGAAATATCTAAACCTGACTTTAAATACATAGGACCGGTTAATATTGCTAGATATCAGAAATATCTAAAACTGACTTTCAATAAACAGGAAGGTTAAGCTTGCTAGATCTCAGAAACAGTTAAAATTGACTCTCAATAAACAGAAATGGTAAAACTTGCTAGATTTCAAAAATAGCTTTTACTGACTCAATAAATAGGAACAACTAAACTTGCTAGATCTAAGAAACAGCTAAAATTCACTGTCAATAAACAGAAATGGTTAAACTTGCTAGATCTCATGAAAGAGCTAACAATGACTCAATAAATACAAACAGTTGAAACTATACTGCAAGCAGCTGCAGCTATGTACTGTCCCTGAGATTTAGTTGCTAAATCTACAGTGATTGAGCAGGGAATGAGCAATTCAATTAAAGAATGGTATTTATTATGTTGACAAATCCAGTGAGTGACAAAAATTATGTTGGCAATTTGGTCGGGTGGTGACATGTAGATCTGTGTAGACCAAAGGATGGTATAGAGACTATGTTGACATACAGGTCACATGATAATCACATGACTGATGGCGGTGGAACCAGGTGACAGATGGATACCTTTGCTATGTAAGTATAGGAATTACAAATGTCGCATTGTAAGGACATAATTAAATACATTCAAGTTTATTAAATACATTGTTTAAAAAGTATCTTTTCAACACACACATACATAAACACACATTCAAGTAGATGTGCGATGAGAGCAAATGGAGAGAGAGAGAGAGAGAGAAAGGGGAGGGGGTGTAAAAATTCAGTACATAAATGTAATAATAAATACAGTGGGGACATATTAAAGTACAAAAAAAAATATCCATATTATGCTGTCTCTAGAAAAAGTAAAGTCTTATCAACAAATCCTGCCCCCAGACAGAAAAATCTATCCAAATATTCTGTCTCCAGAGTAAAATGTATCAAAATATCCAATCATCGTCTTCCACTTTTGCCGTGAAGTGTTGTGGGGAGGAACAGTTAACTTTTAAATGCCTGATGAGTGGCACTGGATATTGTCATTCCATGTGACTGTACAATGTCTTTTATGTCGTCAATCCATTGTTCTCTTGCTCTCATAGCAGATCTTTGATGTGGGGCCAGTGCTGGTAGTTGATGGTGTTGCATTCTAACAAGATGGCCTAACCATTGATCTTCTGTCTTTCAATGTATGTGGCACAAGGTGTTGATCCCACTGTCTGTCTGATAACATGTTATCTTATTTGGTCTCAGATAGTTAAGTTGGCAGCTCTCCTCAAGCATCTCATTTCACAGGTGTTGATTTTGCGCAAGTGTGATTTGGATAATGTCTTAAGTTTCACATTGGTAGCAAAGGGTTGGTATGAATACGCCATTTATTATTTGTCATTTTGTGAAAATAGGTATAATCGAAGCTTCAGTATCGCTGTCAGTTGATATATAAGTGGACTAGTTTGTTTACATCTGCTTTGATTTCTTGGTCTATTCTGCCATCCTCTATAATCATACTTCCTGGAATTTTACATTCTGTAACCTCCTTCAGAGTTTAACTGTTTCTGTACATTTAAGGAACAATGAGATCTGCTGACCTGCATTACTTACATTTTGGTTTATTTATGTTCATATTGCATATTCTGCATGTTGTACTCAGCTTATCAATCTAATTTTGTGGTCTGTCCTCATTGCTGTAAAACAGATACCGTAAAACTTCATCTGCTTATTCCATCTATAGATACAGTAAAATCTATCAGAATATACCATCTCTAGAAGAAGTAAAATCAATGAAAAATTTACTATCTCCACTGTCATTGTCATTTACTGCCAATATAGTACCTTGCGGTGTATGGCAGAGGGGTCTTTGAGCCTGAGGAATAAAGGCCGCCTGGCTAGTGCAGTCGCCGTGAACTGTGCAGGTTAGGATTTTCTTTTTGCCCCCGACAGAAAAAAATCCGACACCTTACAGAGGGATCGAACCTGGGCCTCCTGAATGAGAGTCCGGCGTTCTAGCCTCGGCCAGCTCCTCTAGAGTAAAATCTACCACAATATCCCATCTCCACACAGTAAAATCTACCACAATATCCCATCTCCATATAGAGTAAAATCTATCACAATATCCCATCTTCACATAGAGTAAAATCTATCAGAATATCCCATCTCTAGAAAGAGTAAGATCTATCACAATATCCCATCTCCAGAGAGAGTAAAATCTACTACAATATTCCATCTCCACACAGAGTAAATTGTACTACAATATCCTATCTCTAGAATGAGTAAAATTGATCAAAATATTGCATCTCCACATAGAGTAACATCCATTAGAATATCCCATCTCTAGAAAGAGTAAGATTTATCGCAATATCCTATCTCTAGAGAGAATAAAATCTACTACAATATCCCATCTCCAGAAAGAGTAAAATCTACTACAATATCCCATCACCATACATACAATTTATCACAATATCTGATCCCCAGAGAGAGAGAGAGAGGTGTCAGAAAATGGCCCCTCCACATAGAGTAAAATCTATCAGAATATCCCATCTCTAGAAAGAGTAAGATCTATCACAATATCCCATCTCCAGAAAGAGTAAAATCTACTACAATACCCCATCCCCACACATAACATTTATCACAATATCCCTTCCCCAGAGAGTGAATAAAATCTATTAGAAAATCCCATTTAATCACAGAAGCCACAAGCAATAGGTTGCATGATTTATTGCCTGGCATATTTTGCTGCATCTTGTCAGGTGCAGACTGCAGAGTTATATATTATATAAAGTGAATAAATGAATCATATTTCACTGAAACGCATGTCACACAATCCTGATATTCTCCAACGTGGAACAGCAATGTTATCCTCACTCGCAGAGTTCCAGTGTCCAGATAGATTAAATCTATCAGAGAAGAGTTCTAGTATCCAGATAGATTAAATCTATCAGAGAAGAGTTCTTGTATCCAGATAGATTAAATCTATCAGAGAAGAGTTCTAGTATCCAGATAGATTAGATCTATCAGAGCAGATTTCCAGATAGAATACATTTATCAGAATAAACAATCTCCAGTTAGAGTAAAATCTATGAGCAACAAATTCTGTCCTCAGATACAGTTAACTCTCACTCAATCCACTTTTAAGACAAGCATACGGGGTCAATAGCAGACATAACATAAACTACGGGAGGTGGAAGGAGTTTAATATATTGGTCATGGTTAAAGTATCAACTGGCTGGAATAGAGATAGAACACAAACTGTGAGGTAGATGGGAAATGGTTAACATAATAACTGGCTAGGTTAGGAATAGAACACAAACTATGCGAGGTTAAAGGAATATAATCAGTGGGACATGGTTAACGTAATAATTGGCTGGGACAGATAGAACACAAACAATGCAAAGTTAAAGTTAACTGGCTGGGACAGAAAGAGTTTTAAAGCCCTGCCACCTGGTTTGAACACCACGACCTTACTTCATGGAACATATTTCCGTTAAGACCATCACTGCACTCAGGACATGCTCAAATGCTCTGATCTCCTCCATAGAGCATCCGTCAGCTGATAGTGACCAAACGTGACCGTTTCACGTTGACTGACGAACCTTCTGACACATCTGGTATGCTGCTCCTGGCCACTCTGATCTTCCGACACCTCTGGTATGCTGTTCCTGGCCACTCTGATCTTCCGACACATCTGGTATGCTGCTCCTGGCCACTCTGATCTTCCGACACCTCTGGTATGCTGTTCCTGGCCACTCTGATCTTCCGACACATCTGGAATGCTGCTCCTGGCCACTCTGATCTTCCGACACATCTGGTATGCTGCTCCTGGCCACTCTGATCTTCCGACACATCTGGTATGCTGCTCCTGGCCACTCTGATCTTCTGACACATCTGGTATGCTGTTCCTGGCCACTCTGATCTTCAAGCTGATTGCCTCCTTTCTGACTAATTATTTTTGTTTGCTTGCTTTGAACTCAAGCGTAATACCTCTAGTACACTGGACCGATTTTTGTATGTGGATTAACTTTCCCTATTACCAATGTCCATCGCCATCAAGCGAACCCACTCCAACTTCAGAGGTACTCCCACTTGTGTTGTTAAAAGGTGTTGTTAGGAAATAGAAGATCAGGTATTTCTATTCTTCTGATTGCAAAGGGATCATATTGTTCTTTGTCGATACTTTCTGTAGCATTCTTCATGATGATTTATGTATACATGTTAAACAGATAAGGGGACAAAATGCAATCTGTCCGACTCCCTCCTATAATCCTAATGTTGCCAATTGCAAAATGCCAATTAATCTAGTTGATAGTCCTTGTTTCGGCTAATTTTCTAAGCATGTTCCTGTAAAGTTCACAATCATTAAAGAAGAAATTTGGGGCCTTTGAGCTCAAATGTTACAGAAAAGCTCTTAGAATACTGTGGAACAAGAAGAAGACAAATACAGACATTCTACACGATCTGAACATGGAAGAAACTTGGTACACAAATAGTGTCATGTCTAGGAGATTGAAATACCTCATAAACAGTGTCATGTCTAGGAGATTGAAATACCTCATAAACAGTGTCATGTCTAGGAGATTGAAATACCTCATATACAGTGTCATGTCTAGGAGATTGAAATACCTCAGTGGCTGGGAATGAGCAATGTTGGTGTCTGGTAGAAGAGACGGGTGGATCAGCACGAAGATGGACACAGGACATTGCAGACACCTTGGGCATGAGGGTGTACGAGGCGGGAGGGTGTACGAGGTGGGAGGGTGCATGAGGCATGAGCGTGTACAAGGTGGGAGGCTATACGAGGTGGGAGGGTGCCTGAGGCATGAGCATGTACGAGGTGGGAGGCTGTACAAGGTGGGAGGCTGTATGAGGTGGGAGGGTGCCTGAGGCCTGAGAGTGAACGAGGTGAGAGACATGGCCAGAGATTGAGAGGTTTTAAACGTGCCATGGTGAGAGTGACATGATTATGTTCATGATGTTAGCTAGATCCATTGGTTGGCTCTCTGATATGGAGTCAGTGCTGGTCAGCCTGCCTGCCCTTTCACTGCCCACAACACCTGTGTGTGTTGACATGAAGATAGAGCTCTAGAGGTTGCTGCCAGGCTCACAGGTTACTACAGCATCTTGTACGAGAACACTCTAAAATGCCTGTCTTCACAAGTTTCTGGACACAGTATTGGTGTAGATGTGGATGGGGCCCTTGGGATCATATGAATAGTGTGGAAGGAAATATGTATCATCATGGCTGGAGGGAATGGTACCACAGGGAGTGACCAGAGGATTTGGTAGACACTCAGTGGAAAGGCCAGATGATTGCATAATCAGACTGTAACAGGTACCATTAGTATTGGAAACTCTTCACTCATTGTTGAAGATGAGGATGGAGAGTGAATGGGAATGTCCAAAGTGATGTGATGTGGATATCTTGACACTCTGTGCAACACAACATGTAGGCCATTAACATTCTTAAGATGTTAAATTATGTACAGTGATGTGCCACTTAATGCCCATGGTATACTCAGTAAAATATGAAGTGGAATTTGGAAATTGTATGAACAATATTATATACATAGCAATTGTTAATCAACAGATGATCCACATTGCACATGGAACAATTAGCCCAGAAGTTCTCAGATCCTCTCCTCAACATCTCCTTCAGTGTGTAGCGACTGACGACACCAGTTCTGTATTGGCTAACTATTCTTTCTTGTCTCCCTGTACCCTCGTCTGGCTTCACCCCTTTTGACTTGTTCTTGCAGTTCTGTCAACTTGATGTTCTTACAGTCCTGTCAACTTGATGTTCTTACAGTCTGGTTGACTTGATCATACTAGCAGTTATACGAGACACTAGCAGTTGTAACGACCAACTAGCTATGCTACTGCATTCATACAATACTACATTTCAGCTACGAGGTGGAGGAATGGCCAAGAAGCTCTAGTAATGCTGTAACGACCAACTAGCCATGATACTGCATTCATTCAATACTACATTTCAGCTATGTGGTGGAGGAATGGCTGAGAAACCATAGCATCCACACCACACTTAAAAGTTGCCTGAGTGGAATTCCAGCACTGGTTTCTAATGTTATCACATGCCCCTCTGTTAGCCTGAGTAGCAGGCGCCCAGGAACATTTAATTAATCCACCTCAATGAGGGATTCAAACATTATGATAACTAGGCCGGCAGTGAAGCATGCTAGTCACTGCACTACCATAGTTTGTTCAAGTGATAACTATATTGGAAGACGGGAGAATTCAAACATTATGATAACTAGGCTGGCAGTGAAGCATGCTAGTCCCTGCACTACCATAGTTTGTTCAAGTGATAACTATATTGGAAGACGGGAGAATTCAAACATTATGATAACTAGGCTGGCAGTGAAGCATGCTAGTCCCTGCACTACCATAGTTTGTTCAAGTGATAACTCTATTAGAAGACGGGGGAATTCAGACAGTATGATAACTAGGCTGGCAGTGAAGCATGCTAGTCCCTGCACTACCATAGTTTGTTCAAGTGATAACTCTATTGGAAGACGGGGGAATTCAGGTAGAGATGTTGATTGTTTTGTTTGTTCACTCGCATTGAGCTCAAACGTAGTCCACACACACTACTACTAGTGCACTGGGCTGAATTTTGCGTGTGGATTAGCTTTCCCTCTTACCAGTGTCCCTCGCCATCAGGCAAACCCACTCCGACTTCTGATGTACTTGTAATTTATGTCCCCCAAGTCAAGGACGAGAAGTCAACATTTTAGTCCAACTGACCGGTGTAAGGATTGAGACCGCACCTTGGCATCAGCACACTGGAAGTTTAAGAACCTTCGCTCTTATCCATTCAGCCAGGTCAACCTCTGATTGGTTAGTTGTGAAAGCTCTGGAAACTGAGTGTTAACTCTGAAGTTAGATCTAGTGACCCTCATGTTATCTGAGCCCTGAATAGAGCTTGCATTTATCATAGTGAGGATTGTATAGAACATTTTCTAAAGTATCATCTACTTGGGGACTGTGTTACAGCGATCTCCCCCCCAACCCTCCCCATGTCCAGGGTAAATATATCCATAAAAGCTCTGCTAAAAGTCATAAACAGCACCATGCCTCAGAAACTGAAATACATTGGCTGTAGTAAACAGAATGGCTTAGAAAGAACAGAAATGGAATGTATGGTGTCTGGAAGAAGAGGCAAGGGGACAAGCAACATGACAAAATGGTCGACACAGAACATTCTAGACAACCTAGGCTTGATAATGCATGAGGCAAGGGGAACTAGCAAAGGATGGAGAGTCTGTCTAGCAGGCTAGGATGACAGAGGAGTTCTGTAAGGGACGCGCTACATGAGATGATGATGTCCATCATTGCCACATTGGCATCTGGTCAGTCCTAGAGTGGATTCGGAGTTGAATCATTAGACCAACCAATCTGAGCCGGGATATGTTTGTTACAACAACAGACAGAACCAGTCACTGCAGGAATATTCAACGTGATATGTTGCTAAAAATATGACGGTGCTGTCATGTCAGAGACCCTTAGCAGGAAACTTCTTTGGGACAAATTTTATTTATCAACTGTTTATGTTGCTGGCATTATAAAGACTTCAACATGGCTGAAGAGATATGAGCGCTTTAGATCTTAAACTTCCGGCACGCTGATGACCAGGTAGCGGGATAGTTTCCTATTTACGTCAGTTAGGATTTCAACGCTAACTTCTCATTTAGAAAGCCATGGCAAACTATTGAACGTAACATTACCTAGAAAGGCAACCTGGAGTTAGGGATTGATCACAAAGTCTTGCAAAGGACATGCCATTTTTATTCTGGCTTTCTAAGAAAAGTGGAGACTAACTGCAGTGACAGCCCCAAACTTCTCAGGAATCTCTGGCAGAAAATGCTGAAATAGTTCTATACCCATGCATATCAGATGTTTGAGTAGAGCAAACAAACTGGGCTGATGGAGCTCATAAACCCTGGAAGGAAATCCATCTACGTAAAGGACACACTGAATGCCAAACCTTGTGGAAGTTCTTGTAAGAACAAAGGCTAGGGCAAAAAAAGCCTCATGGAAGACGTGGGCGGGCAGAGCTCAGGACAGCAATCTGCTCATGGAAGGAAGAATCCAAACAAGAAACCTCAACTGTAGGAGTCAGAATACATTGGCCTAAGTGGCAGGGGAGTAGACAGCAAACATCATACACCACAATGGATGCCCAGAAATAAAGGCAGTCAGAATGATACTCACCACATCACACATGGAGTGCTAGTTTTACTATAAAATAATGGAAATCAGTTGGGGAATCCTTTGAGGCCACTGAAACAGTTGATAAATAAATAAGTGCTTCCTCTAATCTCTACTTCTTTTTTCTCCTTCTATGAGCGCCAAACAATACTATGTGTTTATTTATCAACTATAAAATAATGGACTAGCACCACATGGCCAGGTGTGTATAGGGGTCCTTAACCCCCATTTTTCTTTAAATAGCTGTCTTCCTAAGGAAGGATGGAACCTAACTACTGCGACAAAACCACACATCTCAGGGAGCTTTGACAGATGATTACATACTTGTCAACTCATTACACCATGTACAATTGATTTTACCAATACAGTGCAGGCCTGATAAGGCGAACTCACCTGGGACCAATAGTTCTTCTTATCAGAAATTCCTCTGATAAGAGCTCAAGCATACAGTAATGCATTTACAAAGTAAAATACAATATTGTTCTTCACAACAGAAATTCGCCACATCCGAGATCGCCTTAAGCGGGTTGCACTGTACATATCTATCACCATCTAATACAATCTAGTGGATTATAGCAGTCTAGATTTTATTAGAAGGCAGCAAATCAAATGGTTTGGCCATGTAACTACGTTACCAACTAACAATTTACTACAAGCAATGATGTATAGACCAAAGGAAGCAGAAGAAGAGGCCGAACACGTAAATGATGTACAGGGGGAATAGCAAAGTCCATGGGAATCTCGATACATGAAGCCCACAAATGGGCACTCTCCCACTGTTTATACTTCGCCTCGACACCGCATGGTACAATAGGAACAAGATGAGATGAGATGATGTGAGGTACCTATAACCAGAGTTGCTATTATTGAAAATGGACAAAAACACTGCATAAGTGGACCCCCCAAGCTCTGCAGGAGCGTAAACAAGACAATAACAATCCAAACACATCATTCACATGAATCATAACAATAACTTTATTAATTTCATCACAGCTGCAATAAATGCACTGCAGCCATGCTCCCATACTCTATAGGAAGCCTTGAAAGAGAATGAAAATACACATCTTTTTTACATTCACTGTATCATTACATTTATTCACTTCACTAAAGTTGCAGTCATTTGTAAGGAAAACGCAACTGCAGCGAAAGCCTCGTACACCACATTGAGCCTGGAAAGATAATGCCACCACAAACATAAATCCACATTCACACTATCGTTAACTTTATTCACCTCGCACCTATCACCATTGCTGCTGTTACCAGATAGATAATTAAAAACACGCGCTGTATTGCTAATACATTATGCTGGTGTACCTAGGGGTCGCCCGTACTTGACCTTGTCGCCTTCATGAGCTTGGAACTTGAACTCGCTAGGGGCCTCAAAGATGAGGACGATAGTTGAGCCCAGGTTAAACTCTCCAAACATGTCGCCCTTGTGCAGAGTAATTGGTTCCGTGAACTTCTTGTCGAAGTATGTGTGTTCTGGGTATTTCCTTTTGGTATTTGTCTCCAGATCCTGAAATAACAGATGCAGAAATTATTGAAATGAATACTAAACATCAATTAATCAATCAGGTGCCATCTCCACAATGAAGGTTTGTGGCAATGGATCTCCAACACCGTCTGTCTCTCGCCTTGAGTATCCATTCTGTCAGATTGCTGTTTGTCCATCTCTTGATGTTATCTTCCCACTTGTATCATTGTCTACCTCTTGCTGCTTCGCGTATAGTTTTTATAAGAGTGATATATCTTTTAACGTGGCCAAAATAGTTTGCTTGCTCTCTGTTTTATTTCTTTCATCAAATGGCATATGTGACGAGGTGACATCTAGATCGCTATGAGCCTTCATTCCCAGTTTTTCTAGAACCTCCATGAAACACAATATATTCTTCTGTTTATCTACATCTCCAGGGGCCTCTATTCGACTTTCTAATTGCTTGCTCCTTATCCAGGCTGCCTAAACATACAAGTGTCACTGTGATGGAACAAATCATTCTGACCCTATTTTAACATGTTTTTCTTCTTCTTCTGCCCTGTATCCCCCCATTGGGAATAGGCCATCAACCAAACCACACTCAGCCGTCCAATTCCCTGCAGCTCTCTCCATGTCCTCCCAGTATTATCCATCTCTCTGTCTGTAATTCTCTTCTCCATGTGTTTTTTTTTAAGGTCTTTTTCATTTTGGCCCTGGACTACAGACAAGAGTGTCTAGTTATACTGTCTTCAGGTGTTCTCAGTGTATGTCCTATCCAGCACCTTTTCCTCACCCCTTGTTTCACTGGGATTTGTTTAGTTTTCTCCATAAGCCCTACAATGGTGATTCTGTCATATCATTGCATTGATGTATTCACTTGCTTTGGTATTGAAGTTTTAAAGATTGAGCACAACCCACAACTGGCACCGCTGATCATATTCCGGTACGAACTTAAGGCTTTGTCCATGTCAGATTAGAAGCATTAGACTCGAGTTTCGCTCTTGTTTGAGCTCGTCAGTAGTGCATATCCTTGAATGGACCTGGGATCAAACTCTGGATCATTGGCGTGTGAGGCGGGTGTGTAACCATTTGACCACACGGCTCACACTAGACGCAACCCAATTATCACACTAGAATATCTCAGCGTCACCCATCGAAGGCTATAGCTTTAAATTTGCCCGATTGCTGCGAGTGACATCCGTCATTCTATGTGCATTTGTCCGGAATGTTGCTTTGCACATAATTGTGTTGTGCCTGTTTACAGCAGAGCTGCGATATTTGCACCTTTCGGTCGACACATCTGACGTGGACAAGGCCATAGATTCATACCGGAATACGATCAGCGTTGACAGTAGAGGGTTGTGCTCAATCTTTATACCATTTTATTCACTCAATTCTGCACAGGCATCAGTTAGTGTATGTTTGTAGCTTATTAGTAATTCTGTTAGTCGTTCTCCAGGTTTCTGGCCCATACAGTAACACTGACTGAACACTGGAGTTACAAAATCTAAGTTTGGGAGTCTCTGTGGCGAAGTGGTCAAACCGTTTGACTCGTGCTCCGAAGGTTGTGGGTTCGATTCCGGGCCGCGTCCTTCGGTTTACCAGTTAAATGTTTCGGAGACTCCTGTGGGTCGTCGCTAAAAGCTACGGAGTTCGTGCTTTGTGCGACGCTTTCCGTGCTGCGGAAAGAGACCGAGCCATATGGAATAAAACCCAGTGCAATGAAGTCGACCCTGTCGACTTTTAAGCGACTTTTAAAAAAAAATAATCTAAGTTTGGTGCTAAGTTTAACTTGCCCTGACCTCCTCAAATATCCTAATAACAAACACCCCATCATTAACTAGCCTTCCGTACTGTAGTCAGGGAGTCATATCTGCGGTGGGCTGGGTTGACATGTGTAATACTGAACTGGACCCCTGGGTTGACCGTGTCTAGAATGGTCACACTGAAATATCTTGGGGAGTCAAGGCTGACCAGCGTGATATTCACCACCACGTCTGCAGTGTTGACTGGCCTATAACAAAGTGTCCAGCAACATATGCCCAGTGATCTTTACGGTACCGTTGGATTTGTTTTTTCACGAGGTATACTTCTTCTTCATCTGCATTCATCCGGAATATTTTTTAAGTAATTGTGTTGTGCCTTTTTACAGTAGAGCTGCGATATTTGCGCCTTTCGGTCGACACATCTGACTTCTTCGGGCATTTGTTGACCAGGTTCTTATCGGCAGCTGATTCTCACACAACCTCTCTACTTGATGTGGTGGTGGGGTGGGGGGTTTGAGTGTGTCAATGACCTCGACAGCTGTGCCGGCGGTGGCGTAGCTACTTGCAGAGTCTTCCATGTCAAGGGATAGAATCCAGACACCAGGGAAGGTTAACCCGGTCAACAAATGCCAGCAGAAGACGGATGTGTCGGCCTAACAGCGCATGAACACAGCTATGCTGTAAACAGGCTCAACGCAATCACGTCCAAAAAAAAAACTCTGGATGAACGCAGAAGGACCCAGATGAAGAGAGAGACAAACTGCTGCCTTGTGGGTAGACTGGGGACAGTCAAATGGTAGGGAAAGCAAACCTGAAAATGCTGGACAAAGTCGGATATACTGAGCCACACACAGGCTTGAAGAAACAGGGCAGCACACCTCATGTGGTGATGAACCTCATCAAATCTCCACTAGGTGTAAAACCTCATAGAAACCAAGACAGCAAACTACTACAGCCATTTTATCATCATCTTGTGCTCTGCCATCTGGTGTAGGCATTCATGTCTCTCCACAGATCTCGGTCCTTAGTGTTCTGGATAAACTCTACTGATGATATTCCTCCATGCCACCATCTCAGTCCATCCAACATCATTTCTCTCCATCTGCCTCTTTTCTCACTATCTGTCCAGTTGCTAAGATGTTTCCCATGGCATCTCTTCTCACCAACAAAATGCTGTTTCTCTCTTTCTTAGAGTTATATATAAAATTACCCTTTCATTAACATCTTCCAGGCAATCATTGATAATGCTACTCTGACGGTCCTAGGTATTTGTAACATTCGTCTCAGGAACCAAATCTCTGTTGCATCCAAGCTCTTCCTAATTTGTTCACCTCATCACAATATATTATTATACAGCCCACTATGGTAGCCAAGAAAACAAATATAGTCACCTCATCACAATATATTTTTATACAGCCCACTATTGTAGCCAAGAAAACACATATAATCACCTCATCACAATATATTTTTATACAGCCCACTATTGTAGCCAAGAAAACAAATATAGTCACCTCATCACAATATATTTTTATACAGCTCACTATGGTAGCCAAGAAAACACATATAGTCACCTCATCACAATATATTTTTATACAGCCCACTATTGTAGCCAAGAAAACAAATATAGTCACCTCATCACAATATATTATTATACAGCCCACTATTGTAGCCAAGAAAACACATATAGTCACCTCATCACAATATATTTTTATACAGCCCACTATTGTAGCCAAGAAAACAAATATAGTCACCTCATCACAATATATTATTATACAGCCCACTATTGTAGCCCAGAAAACACATATAGTCACCTCATCACAATATATTATTATACAGCCCACTATGGTAGCCAAGAAAACAAATATAGTCACCTCATCACAATATATTATTATACAGCCCACTATGGTAGCCAAGAAAACAAATATAGTCACCTCATCACAATATATTTTTATAGAGCCCACGTTGGTGGCCCCGACGGCTGTCATGGAGAAGAACCCATGCTCCCAGCGACCCGTGTAGACAGCTCTCTCGTTGAAGTTAAACAAGCCTTGCACCCACCTGGCCACACCAGGGCTGACACTCAAAAGTTCACCTGGAAAAGAAAGAAGATGAGAGAAGAAATTAGAGACTGTGTAAACATATTAATAAGCTAGTTTGTTGCATATCCTGTATAGTACATTGCAATCAACCCCAGCATTTATGGACTGTTTGTGGTGTGCTAGGCAATTTTATGTTCAGTAGCTTGCCATTTTTAGTCAGGTCTTAGATATGACACAGCTACTGTATGACAGTAGATGATACTACCTGCTTTCTGTTAGCGCTGAATGTTGGGCGGCGCTTACGAAACCCGACACCCCACATTGTGCCAACGCAATTGAGAGAGTACATCACGCCTTACCCTGGTGCAAGGAAACCCAACCTAAAGACAAAATGTCATCAGGGCAGACCAGGTCCTAAGCCTTGGTCAGTAACTGGTCTAGGATCAAAGCCCTGACAGGTGGACAGTTACAGCATTGCTTTGCTGATCCAGCAGCTTCTTAAGCTTGTCTTGTTCCAGATGTACTGGTGTGTTACCTTTCCTCTAGAGTAAACTAGGCAGGTCAAGCGAGGGATCATGCTGCATGGGCAACACATGGTCTCTACAAATCAGCCCTGGCTTTGTGCTATGGCAAGGTAATTAATCTTTTTTTTTTCTCTTTGAAACACAATGTAACAAACTATTGTCTGTCAAGATGGCAAGGTGCCAGTAGTTGGCCAATGCTTTCTGAACAGCTGACGCCTAATACTATCAAAAGCAATGCAAAGTGATCTGCTTCTAAATCTCCTGCAGCTGATTTCATAACCCCGACCTGGTATGTCAGGGAATTTTGAAAATGCATTTCAGATTTGATGATAGTAGCTTATCCTGCGCGTTAATATAGAGGGAAAAACATGAGTTTGTGCCATTGTTGACCTGATAAAAGAATATAAGGTGATGTGTTTTATGCAGTGTATATGTTCTTGTTTGGAAGTTATGTACTCATACTTTGGTCACTGTGGTTGTTGTTTGTCCTCTCACAGGATTTACAGAAATAAACTTCAATACAGAATGGGTTGTTCAATGTTGATGCTAGCACAGTAATATCAGTAAATAAGGACTGAGGATTGGAGCTAGAGGAAGTCAAAGATACATATGGAACGATGCCTTCGCAGGAACCAGGTAATTCTGGTATGAATGGTTGAGACAGTGTCATCACACCTACAGGAGATGAAGTGGATCAACTGATCAGGCCAGGTCAACGTACAAGGATATGAAAGGCATAACAATGAGATGAGAAGAGTAGAAAGATGAAAAAATGAGAACAATGAAAAGAAAAGTGCTATTTATCTCAAAATCCTCCAGTAACACAACATGGCATTCTGAAATAAGTAGCATATTTTCATCGTTCTCATGTTTTCACCTTTTCATTCTTCTCATCCCGTTCTTCTGCCTTAATGTAGCCACTGCAGTGTCTTCTCTGTGTGTGTTTGTATGTTGTGTTTTCTGAATCTATTTGCTAATTGCCACAACGTTCTATCTATTTCGTAACTGTGTCCTGTAAAGCTGCATTACTTTGGGTTATTGTATATTGTTTACATTTCCACAGCTTTACCAGTTCCACTAATTTTATCCATACTTTACGGACATGAAAGAGCTGATTAGCTGGCCTCCTGGGTCAATTGTGAGGATAAGAAAGGGAGGCACGCTGATGCCTATAAATGATGGCTTGATGCATGAAGAAACACGAGGCATCAAATGAAACCTGTCCCAATGGCTTTATTACACATGTATGAAAGGATCTTCAAGTATGGCAGAATTAAACAAAGCAACAGTTAGGAAGCAACATGTAGGTCAGCATGGCCGAGTGGATAAGAACATGTGTTCTTAAACATCCGTTGTGCTGATGCTGAGGTAGGGGTTAAACCTAAAATGTTCACCTATCGTCCTTGACTTGGGGACGTTAATTACAAGTACCTCTGAAGTCAAAGTGGGTTCGCCTGTTGGAGAGGGGACACTGTTAATAGGGAAAGCTATTCCAGCGCAAGATTCAGTCTAGTGCTACTAGAAGTAGTGTGTATGGACTATGAGTTCAAAGCCAGCGAACACAAAAACAAAACCCCCCAAAACAATCACTGAGATCATGATGTCTGCATCTTCTTCTTCTTCTGCGTTCATTCAGAGTTGTTTTTTCCGGAAGTGATTGCATTGTGCCTGTTTACAGCAAAGCTGCGTTCTTGCGTTAGGCCGACACATCCGACTTCTGCGGGCATTTGTTGACCGGGTTAACCATCCCGGGGGACGTCTGCATCCGACAGCTGTGTCAGTGTGGAATCATCCCATTAGAGCATTTCTAATGGGTCTGAACAAATGAAAGTCACATGGTGATAGATTTGGACCATAGACTGCTGCAATACCAACCTGGAAAATGGCGGCGATGCTCTACTGTCCAAGTAGCCGGGGAATGAAACCTGTGGTAATCTCCCGGAGCCAGGTAAATGATACAGTGATACAACTGGTTTCCTGGCTGCAAGGAGAGGCAACTCTGGTAATCTTCATCTGTCTGCTGGCTAGTGTCATGGCTTTGGCTGGGGCTGTCTGACATGTGTGGTCCTAGGAAGCCTCGCAGTGAGTACGTGACACCTTTCACCTGCTCCAGAATGCCGTGTTTCACCTGGCCGTGGTACAGGATCCGGCCATCTGCTGGTGATGTCTGAGGACATAACATCCATGGGTCAGCTTCAATTTTCAAAATAACACAACTTATATAAACAATAAATGATTACTCAAATACATCCAGGCTTTAGCAATTAGACGGTTCCAACTAATTTTGTGCAGATAGAAAGACCTTGTTATAAATTTGTGGTTACCTTGGGGATAACAAATATTCCATATTCGAACAATATCAGTCCAGGGAAAGGTAACTTGCTCAACAAACGTCTGAAGAAATCAAATATGGTGGACGAAAATTACAAATATCGCAGCTCTGCTGCAAACAATCTCCTTGTACAGTCTCATCAGTTATCTTGTACAGCTTCATTTATCTAATTCTACAGCCTCATTTATCTACTTGTACAGCCTCATTTATCTACTTGTACAGCCTCATCAATCTCATTCTATAATCACACTGATTTTATGGCCTCGTCAATATTCCTATGCAGCTACATTGGTCTCTTTGTATGGCCTGTCTAGCCTCCTTGCACAACCTCATCTATCCCACTGATCTCGTTACACAGTTCGGGAGTCTCTGTGGCGAAGTGGTTAAGCCATTTGACTCGTGCTCCGAAGGTTGTGGGTTCGATTCCGGGCCGCGTCCTTCGGTTTACGAGTTAAATGTTTTGGAGACTCCTGTGGGTTGTCGCTAAAAGCTACGGAGTTTGTGCTTTGTGCGATGCTTTCCGTGCTGCGGAAAGAGACCGAGCCATAAGGGATAAAACCCGGTGCAGCGACTTTAAGCGACTCGTTACACAGTTTCACTGATCTCATTATACAGCCTCACCGATCTCATTACACAGCCTCACTGATCTCATTATACAGTCTCATTGGTCACATTACACAGCCTCATCGACCTTGTACAGCTGGTTTGGGATTTATACTTCAATGGTAGAATAAAGAACAGCAATCTGTAAAACATTATATCTTACATCAGTCTGTACAACCTTATCTCTCTTACACCAGTCTATACAACATTATCTCTCTTACACCAGTCTGTACAACATTATATCTTACATCACATCAGTCTGTACAACATTTTATCTTACACCAGTCTGTACAACATTATCTCTCACACACCAGTCTGTACAAAAGTATCTCTTACACACCAGCCTGTACAAAATTCTCTCTTACACACCAGCCTGTACAAAATTATCTCTTACACACCAGTCTGTACATTTTCTCTCACACACTAATCTGTACAACATTATCTCTCACACACCAGTCTGTACAACATTATCTCTTACATCACACCAGTCTGTATAACATTATTACATTATATCTTACATCAGTCTGTACAACATTATATCTTACATCAGTCTGTACAACATTATATCTTACACCAGTGTGTACAACATTATATTTTACACCAGTCTGTACAACATTGTATCTTACATTAGTCTGTACAACCTTATCTCACACACCAGTCTTTACAAGTTATCTCTCTTTTACACCAGTCTGTACAACATTATATCTTACATCAGTCTGTACAACCGTATCTCCCACACCAATCTATACAACCACAGTTCTCTCACATCAGTATATACAACCATAGCTCTTTAACACCAGTCTGTACAATCTTATCTCTCACATATCTGTGAAACAGCTATCTCTCACACCAGGCCATACAGCTCTTTCAGTCCAGTCCACAGAACTATCTTTCCCAGCAACTATTGTATCACTATCTATCAACAGATCCAGAGGTAGAAAAACCGAAACATAGTTCATGAGCCTGCTCCTTTTTCCCTGGAGCCACTATATGTATTTATAAATACAGACTTAAGAAAATGATTGAAAATTCAGGCACCAGGCAATAATGCGCAGGCACAATGGCGACTGGGCGCTTTGATGTTTCTACCCTTGAGATCTATGTGAGAATGTATATACACACACATGAGGACTCACCAACACATGATCAACAATAGATGAGAGATAAGGTTGTCAGACTGGTGTGAGAGATAGGGTTGACAGACTGGTGTGAGAGATAAGGTTGTCGACTAGTGTGAGAGATAAGGTTGTCAGACTGGTGTGAGAGATAGGGTTATCAGACTGGTGTGAGAGATAGGGTTATAAGACTGGTGTGAGAGATAGGGTTATCAGACTGGTGTGAGAGATAGGGTTATCAGACTGGTGTGAGAGATAGGGTTATCAGACTGGTGTGAGAGATAGGGTTATCAGACTGGTGTGAGAGATAGGGTTATCAGACTGGTGTGAGAGATAGGGTTATCAGACTGGTGTGAGAGATAAGGTTGACAGACTAGTGTGAGAGATAAGGTTGCCAGACTGGTGTGAGAGATAAGGTTATAAAACTAATGTGAAAGATAGGGTGATCAGACTTGTGTGGGAGATCAGATTGTCAGAGATAAGGTTGTCAGACTGGTGTGAAAGATAAGGTTGTCATACTGGTGTGAAAGATAAGGTTGTCATACTGGTGTGAGAGATAAGGTTGTCAGACTGGTGTGAAAGATAAGGTTGTCATACTGGTGTGAGAGATAAGGCTATCAAACTGGTGTGAGAGATAAGGTTATCAGACTGGTGTGAGAGATAAGGTTGTCATACTGGTGTGAGAGATAAGGTTGTCATACTGGTGTGAGAGATAAGGTTATCAGACTGGTGTGGGAGATATGGTTATCATACTGGTGTGAGAGATAAGGTTATTAGACTGGTGTGAGAGATAAGGTTGACAGACTAGTGTGAGAGATAAGGTTGCCAGACTGGTGTGAGAGATAAGGTTATCAAACTAATGTGAAAGATAAGGTTATCAGACTGGTGTGGGAGATCAGATTGTCAGAGATAAGGTTGTCAGACTGGTGTGAAAGATATAGTTATCATACTGGTGTGAGAGATAAGGTTATCAGACTAGTGTGAGAGATAAGGTTATCAGACTGGTGTGAGAGATAAGGTTGCTATACTCGTGTGAGAGATAAGGTTATCATACTGGTGTGAAAGATAAGGTTATCATACTGGTGTGGGAGATATGGTTATCATACTGGTGTGAGAGATAAGGTTATCAGACTAGTGTGAGAGATAAGGTTGTCATACTGGTGTGAAAGATAAGGTTGTCATACTGGTGTGAGAGATAAGGTTGTCAGACTGGTGTGAAAGATAAGGTTGTCATACTGGTGTGAGAGATAAGGCTATCAGACTGGTGTGAGAGATAAGGTTATCAGACTGGTGTGAGAGATAAGGTTGTCATACTGGTGTGAGAGATAAGGTTGTCATACTGGTGTGAGAGATAAGGTTATCAGACTGGTGTGGGAGATATTGTTATCATACTGGTGTGAGAGATATGGTTATCAGACTGGTGTGAGAGATAAGGTTGTCATACTGGTGTGGGAGATATGGTTATCATACTGGTGTGAGAGATAAGGTTATCAGACTAGTGTGAGAGATAAGGTTGTCATACTGGTGTGAGAGATAAGGTTGTCATACTGGTGTGAGAGATAGGGTTGTCATACTGGTGTGAGAGATAAGATTGTCAGACTGGTGTGAGAGATAAGATTGTCAGACTGGTGTGAGAGATAAGGTTGTCATACTGGTGTGAGAGATAAGATTGTCAGACTGGTGTGAGAGATAAGGTTGTCATACTGGTGTGAGAGATAAGATTGTCAGACTGGTGTGAGAGATAAGATTGTCATACTGGTGTGAGAGATAAGGTTGTCATACTGGTGTGAGAGATAAGGTTGTCATACTGGTGTGAGAGATAAGGTTATCAGACTGGTGTGGGAGATATGGTTATCATACTGGTGTGAGAGATAAGGTTGACAGACTAGTGTGAGAGATAAGGTTGCCAGACTGGTGTGAGAGATAAGGTTATCAAACTAATGTGAAAGATAAGGTTATCAGACTGGTGTGGGAGATCAGATTGTCAGAGATAAGGTTGTCAGACTGGTGTGAAAGATAAGGTTGTCATACTGGTGTGAGAGATAAAGTTATCAGACTGGTGTGAGAGATAAGGTTGTCATACTGGTGTGAGAGATAAGGGCATCAGACTGGTGTGAGAGATAAGGTTATCAGACTGGTGTGAGAGATAAGGTTATCAGACTGGTGTGAGAGATAAGATTGTCAGACTGGTGTGAGAGATATGGTTATCATACTGGTGTGAGAGATAAGGATATCAGACTAGTGTGAGAGATAAGGTTATCAGACTGGTGTGAGAGATAAGGTTGCTATACTCGTGTGAGAGATAAGGTTATCATACTGGTGTGAAAGATAAGGTTGTCATACTGGTGTGGGAGATATGGTTATCATACTGGTGTGAGAGATAAGGTTATCAGACTAGTGTGAGAGATAAGGTTGTCAGACTGGTGTGAAAGATAAGGTTGTCATACTGGTGTGAGAGATAAGGCTATCAGACTGGTGTGAGAGATAAGGTTGTCATACTGGTGTGAGAGATAAGGTTGTCATACTGGTGTGAGAGATAAGGTTATCAGACTGGTGTGAGAGATAAGGTTGTCATACTGGTGTGAGAGATAAGGTTGTCATACTGGTGTGAGAGATAAGGTTATCAGACTGGTGTGGGAGATATGGTTATCATACTGGTGTGAGGGATATGGTTATCAGACTGGTGTGAGAGATAAGGTTGTCATACTGGTGTGGGAGATATGGTTATCATACTGGTGTGAGAGATAAGGTTATCAGACTAGTGTGAGAGATAAGGTTGTCATACTGGTGTGAGAGATAAGGTTGTCATACTGGTGTGAGAGATAAGGTTGTCAGGGACTGGTGTGAGAGATAAGGTTGTCATACTGGTGTGAGAGATAAGGTTGTCATACTGGTGTGAGAGATAGGGTTGTCATACTGGTGTGAGAGATAAGATTGTCAGACTGGTGTGAGAGATAAGATTGTCAGACTGGTGTGAGAGATAAGGTTGTCATACTGGTGTGAAAGATAAGATTCTCAGACTGGTGTGAGAGATAAGGTTGTCATAATGGTGTGAGAGATAAGATTGTCAGACTGGTGTGAGAGATAAGATTGTCATACTGGTGTGAGAGATAAGGTTGTCATACTGGTGTGAGAGATAAGGTTGTCAAACTAATGTGACAGATAAGGTTATCAGACTGGTGTGGGAGATCAGATTGTCAGAGATAAGGTTGTCAGACTGGTGTGAAAGATAAGGCTGTCATACTGGTGTGAGAGATAAGGTTATCAGACTGGTGTGAGAGATAAGGTTGTCATACTGGTGTGAGAGATAAGGGCATCAGACTGGTGTGAGAGATAAGGTTATCAGACTGGTGTGAGAGATAAGGTTATCAGACTGGTGTGAGAGATATGGTTATCATACTGGTGTGAGAGATAAGGTTATCAGACTAGTGTGAGAGATAAGGTTATCAGACTGGTGTGAGAGATAAGGTTGCTATACTCGTGTGAGAGATAAGGTTATCATACTGGTGTGAAAGATAAGGTTGTCATACTGGTATGAAAGATAAGGTTGTCATACTGGTGTGAAAGATAAGGTTGTCATACTGGTGTGAAAGATAAGGTTGTCATACTGGTGTGAGAGATAAGGTTGTCAGACTGGTGTGAAAGATAAGGTTGTCATACTGGTGTGAGAGATAAGGCTATCAGACTGGTGTGAGAGATAAGGTTATCAGACTGGTGTGAGAGATAAGGTTGTCATACTGGTGTGAGAGATAAGGTTGTCATACTGGTGTGAGAGATAAGGTTATCAGACTGGTGTGGGAGATATGGTTATCATACTGGTGTGAGAGATAAGGTTATCAGACTAGTGTGAGAGATATGGTTATCAGACTGGTGTGAGAGATAAGGTTATCAGACTGGTGTGGGAGATATGGTTATCATACTGGTGTGAGAGATATGGTTATCAGACTGGTGTGAGAGATAAGGTTGCTATACTCGTGTGAGAGATAAGGTTATCAGACTGGTGTGAAAGATAAGGTTGTCATACTGATGTGGGAGATATGGTTATCATACTGGTGTGAGAGATAAGGTTATCAGACTAGTGTGAGAGATAAGGTTGTCATACTGGTGTGAGAGATAAGGTTGTCATACTGGTGTGAGAGATAAGGTTGTCATACTGGTGTGAGAGATAAGGTTGTCATACTGGTGTGAGACATAGGGTTGTCATACTGGTGTGAGAGATAAGATTGTCAGACTGGTGTGAGAGATAAGGTTATCAGACTAGTGTGAGAGATAAGGTTGTCATACTGGTGTGAGAGATAAGGTTGTCATACTGGTGTGAGAGATAGGGTTGTCATACTGGTGTGAGAGATAAGATTGTCAGACTGGTGTGAGAGATAAGATTGTCAGACTGGTGTGAGAGATAGAGTTGTCACACTGGTGTGAGAGATAAGGTTGTCATACTGGTGTGAGAGATAAGGTTATCAGACTGGTGTGAGAGATAAGGGACTGCCTGCATGTTTCTACCCTTGAACAGATCTATGTGGAGTCTCACCAACTCATGATCAGCATCAATGGGCCTGACGTGTGGTTTCAGCTGCCTCCTGAAGAACTCTCCAAGATTCCTATACAGCTTCAGGTCCTCAATCTCAGCCTCCTGCAAGTTGCAACCAAACATCCAGATGTACAGTCCCAGCAGAGGCTTGCGCAGGAATACTGGCAGCTCCATCTGATTGAAGCGGCCCCACATACGTGACATTGTTTTCAAAGGCATACGTCGGTACAGTGATATCTGAAAGCGAAGACAACCGTAAGAAAAGGAATATAAGAAAAGTTATACTACTGGAAAAGAGGAAACAATAAACAAAATATCTCATCTCATCTCATCATGTTCCTCTTGTACCTTGCGGTGTCGAGGTGAAGTATAAACATCGTGAGAGTGCCCGATTATGGGCTTCATATATCGATATTCCCATGGCCAATCCCAGGTTATATATGATAATCAGAAGGGAAAAAGTTAATTGCATATCCTTTACAGGACATAGCAGTCAACCCCAGCATTCTTTAGCTGTTTGTGATTTCTTGGCAAGTTTACGTTCAGTAGTTTGCCATTGCTTTCTGGGCGATAATCAGAATACATACCTACAAAAGAATAATTACAGTACAGTTTGTGTGATTCTTGGATAAACATTTATGAATTCTTGGCAGTGCTGTGGACTTGGTGCATTGAGTTGAGGATCTCCTCGTGAAATATGTTGGGGAGACTTGGAAGCACTTACAGTGACATTCAAGCACAATGGAAGTGGTTCTGGCTGAATCCAAAGCCACCTTGATAACTAGCTACAGGCAAGGATTTCTCACTTGGTGAATTTTATGTCACAGCCTTGAGAACTAGCTATGGGCAGAGGATTTTTCACCTGGTGAATCTGATGTCACAGCCTTGAGAACTAGCTACAGGTCAAGGATTCCTCACTTGGTGAATCTGATGTCATAGCCTTGAGAACTAGCTAAAGGTCAAAGATTCCTCGCTTGGTGAATATGCCAATCCTGCGTGGTGAGTCAGATGTTTGTGAATTGAAGACACTGTAACATACTTAACTAAGGGCTACAGATTGTTTGCATTATGAATGAGATGTCACAGACTTGAAGACACTGCAAAATACTTATAGAAGGGCTACAGATTGTTTGCTTTGTGAATGAAATGTTGCAAGCTTGAAGACACTGCAACATACATATCTAAGGGCTACAGATTGTTTGCTTTGTGAATGGAATGTCACAGACTTGAAGACATTACAACATAATTATCTAAGGGCTAAAGATTGCTTTGTGAATGGAATGTTGCGAGCTTGAAGACATGGAAACATAATCAGCTATGGGCCACAGATTCTTTGCCTTGTGAATCGGATGTTGAAAACACTGCAACATAACCAGCTAGAGGCCATGGGGAATCCTCGCTTGGATATGTTACATGCTTGAGAACACTGCAACACTAGCGACCACAGATTGCTTCCTGTGATTCCCCTGGTACACTTGAGTTTTAACTCTTAAGGCCTTGGCATTGATATCCAAGTTGTCTGAGCCCTGAAAAGGAGAGAGGTTGTAAAGACTTCCCTTGCCTTCAGACCCAGGGTACCATCTCAACAAGGACCTTGTTGCAGAAATCGCCTTCCCCTTCTCCAGATGCAGAAACAACAAAAGGGTGTGCAAAACCAGTATTGGAACTTCTTCATGTCAGTGGAGAAGTATATAAATTGGTTGTTGTCTCCATGGGATTCGGGTATTTCATTGTAAACTGATTCTACTCTACTCCTATAGAAAAGGAAAGAATGATACAAGAATGAATGAATCAATCACACATGAACAATGAATAATGGAAGCAAATCGAATGATGCAGGAAGCAAATCGGATGATGCAGGAAGCAAATCGGATGGGGCAGTAAAGAAACCACACACAAACTGGCAATACCTGCATCACAGAAGACAAGCTTACAACTCGCCACAGAGGTAAGCATTTTCTCCGGGCTCTCCTCAAACGCAGCAGTTTCTTCTCGGCCGTATCCTTCTTGCCCCATTTAGAGAGCTGACCGAGAAGCCGGCCCATGGCGTGGCGCCCGTGCGCTCGCCGGCCGGCTGGTTCCGCCAACGAATCAATATTCTCCAACTTGCACAATTATCTGTAAACCTCCAATGTTGTCATGCCTTGATCAACGACTTGACACTGAAGTCATGAACACTCGCTAGGAAGTAATCCGGGTAGTGTTCTGCCACGCACAAGTTAATGAACCAAGATATACTAGATATACAGTCTCTTATATACTCCTAACCAGGGTAATGTATGTGGCCTGGATTTAAAGAAACTATGTCACAATCCCCAATCTAGATACTGATACTCCTTCTGCTGCGTTCAAAAACTGACTGAGTCAAACTGTACTCCGTTAAAGCATTCCTAGATGATGATGATGATGATGTGGACAGATCTGCTGATACGACGGTCACGTGTGATCAATGCCGCTAGTTTCAATGCTAACAGAGCGCTGTGGTTTCACCGGCACGCCGACACACTACACTAGCGGTGTCGAGCTATTGTATCTGGCGTGTGTGCCGACCACTACACTACACACCAGTTACACGTCTCACTCAAAGTCCAGGAAAGCAAGTCGCATTAAGTGGGATATAGGTAGTTACACGTGCGGGGAGTCAAAACGTAGGAGTCAAAAGGAACGTATCCCAACAACAACCACACCACAACTAACTTTGACCCGGTACCCTCAGTGACCCGGCGTGCAACTTAATAAAGCCGGTATGCCCTATAAAGAGAGGGAGAGCACAACAGTTATCTGGCTTAGTGGCGCAGGTAGGCAGGCTTTCCCTGGCGGACTGTTACTGTGTGAATGCCGAGTCTTGCCATGTTGTACACACATTCAACGTGTGCTAGACAGAAAGATCGTAAACATCTACGGCAACAAACAAAAATTTAAGCTTCACAATAACTGACTGTTAGGTACAAGTTATTATACCTTTTTAAAGCACACACTATCGTCTGTCAAGACGGAGAGGTGCCAATGTATGTACAATGTATATATCACTACTTTTTTTTTGTTTATGACAGAGTTCAAAGACATTACAACTCGTATTTTCTTTTAAAAAAAAACATACCGGAGTGTAAGGTTGAATTGCAGAGAACAAGAGGTAGACAATGATACAAGTCGGAAGATAAAACCAAGAGATGGACGAACAGTAATCTGACAGAATGTACACGCAAGGCGAGAGGCAGACAGTTTTGGAGATCCATTGCAGTCAACCTTCATTTTTTGAAACGCACATTATATATATATATATAATCAAGTGCCGTGCCGGCTGGCGTATGCGTTCATGTCTCTCCACAGATCTCGGTCTTTGGTGTTCTGGATCAACTCTGCTGATGATATTCCTCCATGCCACCGTCTCAATCCGTCCAGCATCATTTCTCTTGGTCTGCCTCTGCCTCTCTTCCCCTCGATCTTTCCAGTTGTCACGATGTTCTCCAATGCCTCTCTTCTCATCACATGACCAAAGAAAGCTGTTTGTCTCTTTCTTATTGTTGTATATAGTGTTCTAGTTTCATTAGCCTCTTTCAGGCAATCGTTGTTAGTTACTCTGGCAGTCCAAGGAATTCGCAACATTCGTCTCAGGAACCACATCTCTGTTGCTTCTAAGTTCTTCCTAATTTGTTCATTTACATTCCAAGATTCGCTGCCATACAGCAAAACTGGTTCTATATAGCATTTTAGCACTCTCTTTCTTACATTCATTGATAGCGACTTAATGCATAAGATACTCTTCATTTTCTGAAATGCGGCTTTTGCCTGCCCTATTCTGCTTCTTAATCTCTGTTGTACATCTTCCATCTGATGTTATAAGGACCCCTAGGTATTTAAAATTATCCACTTGGTTGAGAATTTCCCCTTCTATTTCTATGTCACATTTTGGTGTCCCCATTTTCTTTGATATCACCATTGTTACTGTTTTCTTGATATTCAAGGAGAGTCCTTTCTGTGCACTCTCTGATACTACAATGTCCAATAATTGTTGTAGGTCTGTTGCATTATCCGCCACCAATACTGTGTCATCTGCATAGCGTATATTGTTTATATTATATCCTCCGATTAGTATTCCTGGCATCTCTTTGATCTCTCTCATTATTACTTCGCTATATAGGGAGAAGAGATCGGGTGACAAGACACACCCCTGTCGTACTCCTAGCTTTATCTGTTCGTAACTACCCTCTTTATTTCCCATTTTAAGTGCTGCTACTTGGTTCAGTATATATTCTTTATTATTCTTAAATCTTTCCCATCAATGTTGATATCTTCCAACATTTTAATCAGCTCATCATGTTTTACTTTATCAAATGCCTTAGTATGATCTATGAAGCATAAATATATGTCCCTCTGTTTCTCTATTGACCTTTTCTATTAGTGTTCGTAATATATATATTGTATTGTTGTACCCTTTCCTTCATATATTCGTACCACGGAAATCAACGCAAAGAGGTCTGTCTGCTTCCATTGCCCGAAGCTGATTTCGAACCCTTGACTCAGTATGTCTGAGAATTGTGAAGCGCTTTCAGTGTCCCTAGGCCAAACACACTCCCACCCCCCCCCCACCCCCCGAGTGTGTGTGTATATATATTTGTCACTGCTTTATGAAGGAAAAGTCAAGCTGGAAGTCCATCTGACCAGTGTGGGGGACTGATCCCACAACAGATGCATTAAGCCCCTCGACCACGACACAACAGATCTGCTACAACAGTTGGACGCTGTAGTCATAGACAGTGCAACACATGACCTGTCCTTGAATATGAAGACAACCGAAACATGGTTACAACAATGAAACAGGTTACACCAACATAGGATATAATAGTCTTTCTGATAGTCCATGTTAATGAAACTAGAACATTATATTCAACAATACGAAAGAGACACATATTTCTTTGGTCATATGAGAAGGGAGAATTTGAGAACGTCGTGACAACTGGAAAGATCAATGGGAAGAGAGGAAGAGGCAGACCAAGAGAAATGATGCTGGATGGACTTAGAGACGGTGGCATGGAAAAATATCAGCAGCAGAGTTGATCCAGAACTCCAAAGACCGAGATCTGTGGTGAGACATGAATGCTTACGGCAGCTGGCAGGGTACTTGATGATGATAGTCCATGCAGGGGGATGTTTATCCACAACTTTCTGTCTCTTGTGCTGCCAATCATTTCTCATACCGACATTCCTCCATGCAATGTCAAACTGTCCAGTATCTTCTCTCTTAGTCTCCCACTGCCTCTTTGTCTCTCCGGCTTTCCCGTTGTGGCGACATATTCCAGCTTTCCCGTTGTGGCGACATACTCCAGCTTTCGGTTGTGGCGACACATTCCAGCTTTCCCCTTGTCTTGACATGTTCAAATAATAGCAGAATTGAGTTGAGTCAAGAACAGACATCATTGCACTTGGGGCATTCCCATAAGCGCTCAGTCCTCATCCTCAACAGCCAGCGTAAAGTTCCAATACTAATGATGCCCGTTGTCATTTGATTATATGTCCGGTTTGCTTGACCTCTGAGTGACGACTGTCAACCAGATCCTCTGACAACCCCTTGCTGCTGCATTCTCTCTAGACCATGATAGTCTATCGGTTCGTCTGCATTATTCACGTGTTCCCAGAGGGCCTTCACCACTTCTGCCTTATCATGCATCAATATCACCTCTTAATGATGTGCACCAGACAATCTGTCTGCCTGTTCATTTCCAACCACACCATTGTGTCTTAGAGAAAAGATCCAGCGAATGCTCACAACCCGCAACCTCTGAATCATTGCATGCCATTCTGCACGAAGCAAACCAATCGTCACTTTTGCCAGCAGGCTTTGTGAATCAGTTACAATCACAACATGTGTATACAGTTTGTTCTTCAACCAGCGGAAAGCTGCAGTAACCGCTTCCACCTCCATTCTCAGTTTGTGGTGTTACATGCCAAGCTCTCCTTACTAAACAGCCATTTGCTTTTGCTATGAATCCCCAGGCATGCCCAAATAATATTGACTGTCCTCTTCTGATGCAAGTAACCAGTTTACTTTGTGAGTTAACTTCTTTCTAGATATCTTCATATTCTTCACACTATCCGTCCACAGTGTTCTCATCAGTCTTTTACAAAACCACAATATATCGGAAGTTTCCACATAATGTCTCACTTGTCTGCTAACTGTCCATGATTCGCTTCCGTACAGCAGGACTGGCTCAATATAGCTCTTAAAAACTTTTTCACACCTTGACTGACAAAGATCAATTACAGATAATATTCGTCATCTTGTTTATTTTTGAGCTCGCTCGCTTTGGACTCAATCACAATCCATACACACTACTTCTAGTAGCGCTGGACTAAATTTTGTGTGTGGCTTAGCTTTCCCTATTAACAGTATCCCTCGCTATCAGGCAAACCTACTCCGACTTCAGAGGTACTTGTAATTTACGTCTCCAAGTCGAGGACGATAGGTCAACATTTTAGTCCAACTGCCCGGTGTAAGGGATGAACCCGTTACCTAGGCATCAGCACACCTGCTGTTTATGAACACGCCTTCTTATCCATTCGGCCATGCTGTGACCGACTCGTCATCTCGTGAAATGCTACCTTTGCTTGCGCTATTCTGCATTTAGCTTCCTAAACGCATCTTCCATCCGTTGTTATTAACTGTTTCAGTTTCAGCTCATCTGGTTCCTCTTGTACCTTGCGGTGTCGAGGTGAAGTATAGATAGAGGGAGAGTGCCCGTCCATCATCTCATTGTGTTCCTCTTGTACCTTGCGGTGTCGAGGTGAAGTATAGATAGAGGGAAAGTGCCCGTCCATCATCTCATTGTGTTCCTCTTGTACCTTGAGGTGTAGAGGTGAAGTATAAACAGTAGAGGTGAAGTATAAACAGAGGGAAAGTGCCCGTTTATCGAGATTCCCGTGGACTCTGCTATTCCTATGTCCATCGTTTAAGTGGCCGGCCTCTTCCTCTGCTCCCATCGGGTCTGTACACCATTGCTTGTTGTGGTATAGTGTTAGTTGGTAACCTAGTTACATAGCCAACCGTGTAGTCAACCGTGTGTTGCCGGGGCCCATAAGGGAAGCAAAGAATTGTAACACTGTAGCCTACCACGCATGTCGTAAGAGGCGACTAAGGAGGCTATGGTTCCGTCGCCCTGCTACTGAGTGAGTGCGTGGCGCGACACCGTGAGCTGTGAGTTTCGTGTGAAATGCTTTTGAATCTGCCCGAGGTTTTTTGGAACGTAACTGCATGTTCGGAGCGATGGCAGCTGGCTATGTCCCAGAGTTGACCGGTTTTTGCCTTATGCAGAAATGCGTGGCTGCTGGGCTTCTGGTTGATTGCCACTGCCATCGACGATGAACTGTATTTTCGTGGACTGTGTGGGTGAACATCTAGGAAACATCCAGATGGGAAAATGACTGCCGATTCCATCAGAGATAAACTGGATGTTTCGTGGGGGACTATTGTGTTGACATTCTGGCGGCGGCATTATGCACAGTGTATCTGTGCGGGCTGTTGTTTGTCGAGACTCCTGTCTTGTCCACTTTTCACACTGGGCAGTGGGGAGGGTTTTATGTGATATTCACTGGCACAGGAACGGAGCATAATGGGGACGACCCGTTGCTGTGAAGTTGGAACCGTGACTAACTAACTAACTAACTAACTAGTTACATAGCCAAACCATTTGACTTGCTGCTTTCTAATAAAATCTAGTAAAATATAGGCTACTGATTCAGTGTCGAAGGATAATATATCGTCACATGTGACCTCCCCTTTGGACATAGTGACGATATATCGCCATACTAGTGTCATCGTGCTATTTGTTTTATTTCGTGGTATCTTCTGCAATTTTAAAGCTCAGTGAACGGAAATTTACATTATAATACTTGTTTATTTGATTGTGTACTATGTTTGGTTCAAACTTAATTTTTGTTTGGCAATGAATCAGTTAAAGTACCCAAGCACTTAAATATATAGGTTGTATTAACTTTGATTTTGCGTTTGAGTATAGACTTGGGATATAACAACAGAAGGGGAAAATGCTTAACCAAGTTGATCCATTTAAAAGACCACGTGGAGGGGAAGGGGGTGTTTAGATAATCATAATATCAGCTGGAAAATGCGTGACAAATAGATTAAGAAAAAGCACGAGAAAAAGATTAAGCGCAGAAAAGGCAAGCAACAGCTGCATTTCAGAAAATGAAAATAAAGTATCTTATGAAATAAATCATTATCATTGCACGTCAGAAGGAGGGTACTGAAGTGGTATAGACAACACGTTTTTTGTAAAGGCAGTGAACCACAGAACGCATACCAACACACGAGAAACAGCTGGGAGGCAATGGAGTTGTTGTTCCCGAGACGAATGTTGCCAATACCTTGAACTGCCAGAGTAACTAACAACGACTGTCGGGAAGAGGCTACTGTCGAGAAGAGGCTAATAAAGTAGAACATTTTATATATATATAATATATATATATATATATATATATATATATATATAATATATATATATATATATATATATATATATATATATATATAACCCCGGTAAGGGCCGGGATTTTTTCACGTGGACTTCTAGTAACAAAATTTCCCCTGGTCTATGGGTAGTGAGATCGGACGCCCGTGTGTATTGTTGCGCACGTAAAAATTCCCTTGGCAGTTGGAAATCGAAAAAAGTAGCCTAACGGTGCTGCCCGGGCAGAATTTCGAGTTAAAAATCTACCCAAAGTATTTTAGGATCCTCGCCGGTGCTACGGAGTTCGTGCATTGAGCTGAGTTTCTCCAAACTCAGGTTTCAGTTAGGAAGAGAACGGAACATATATATATATATATATATATATATATATATATATATATATATATATATATATATATATATATATACACTAGCTGACCCGGCCCGGCTTCGCCCAGGCCCTGGAGGGGATCATCTCATTTAATTCATATAAGTAGTCATATAAGCTCTCCCGTTCCCGACTGTCTATCTGTCTGTCTGTCTGACCCGGCCCGGCTTCACCCAGTCCCTGGTGGGGAGCATCTCATTTAATTCATATACGTAGTCATATAAGCTCTCCCGTTCCCGACTATCTGTTTGTCTGTCTATCTGTCTGTCCCGGCCCGGCTTCACCCAGCCCCTGGTGGGGAGCATCTCATTTAATTCATATACGTAGTCATATAAGCTCTCCCGTTCCCGACTGTCTGTCTATCTGTCTGTCTGTCTGACCCGGCCCGGCTTCACCCAGTCCCTGGTGGGGAGCATGTAATTTAATTCATTCATATAAGTAGTCAAATAAGCTTCCGTTCCCGACTATCTGTCTGTCTGTCTATCTATCTGACCCGGCGTGGTTTCGCCGGTAAACAGTAACTTAAAAGAATGTCCTTCCACACACCATTCATTATTTTTAATGAAAACTGTTTTTAATCACCGACATGACAGTTGATAAGTTCTGTAAGCAGAAAAAGATGGGTTACAATGTTATGCATTATGCATTATTTTTATGCAAACTTTGAAAATGCCTTAAAGATTATATCATTATTTATTATAACTCATATGCCTGAAAATAACTATAGACAAAGAGTTTAACAATAGTGCAAGTAAGTCCAACAATATGACTATAAAGTATATAGAAATGTTATTAAAAGTTATGCCCCTTGAAATAACTTTTCTAGAGTGAAGTCCCCCTGCTATATAGACATTATATAATGAAAATGAAAAGTAAATGTTATTAAATAAGTAGAAGATTTTACACTAAGAAACTATTATAGTCGGTTGCACAGGAATGAAAGGAAGACGTGTAGAAAATTTCATCTCAATCGGATGTACCGTTATCGAACGCATCCAAGACATACATAGCTGACCACAAACACACAAACAAAGCCACATACACTCTGTTTTATATATATACTAGCTGACCCTGCCCGGCTTCGCCCAGTCACTGGTGGGGAGCATCTCATTTAATTCATATAAGTAGTCATATAAGTTCCCGTTCCCGTTACCGACTATCTGTCTGTCTGTCTGTCTGTCTGTCTGTCTGTCTGTCTGTCTGTCTGACCCGGCCCGGCATCGCCCAGCTCCTGGTGTGAAGCATCTCATTTAATTTATATAAGTAGTCATATAAGTTCCTGTTCCCGACTGTCTGTCTGTCTGTCTGTCTGTCTATCTATCCTGCCTCCCGGACCCTGCCCGGCTTGCCCCGGTCCCTGGTGGGAGCATCTCATTTAATTCATATAAGTAGTCATATAAGTTCTCATTAAATTCATACAACAAAAAAAGTAACTTAAAAGAATGTCCTTCCACACACCATCCATTATTTTTAATGAAAACTCTTTCTAATCACCTTCATGACTACAGTAACTTCTTAAGCAAAAAAAGATGAGTTACAATGTTATGCATTGTGCATTATTTTTATGAAAACTTTGAAAATGCCTTACAGATTGTATCATTATTTATTATAACTCATATGCCGGTATATAACTATGGACAAAGAGTTTATAAATCTTTGAAAACGATGCCACAATATGACTATAAGTTATACAGAAAAGTTATGCCCCTTGAAATAACTTTTACAGAGTTAGGTCCCCTGAGATATATGAAATTATAATGAAAAATGAAAAATGAAATAATACTGAGTAAGCAGGCGATTTCACACTAAAAAAATATCACAGTTGGCAGCTCTGGAATGAAAGGAAGACGTGTAGAAAATTTCATCTCAATCGGATGGGCCGTTTGCGAACAAATAAAGGACATACATACATACATACATACATACATACATACATACATACATACATACAGACGGAGATCGCAATTTATATATAAGATATATATATATATATATATATATATATATATATATATATATATATATATATATATATATATATATATATATTATATCACTCCCCCGAATAACAGTCCCGAATTATTTCTTGTAAAAAAGCATCCCTTACAGGGCCTCATTAGGTGATTATGCTCGTTCAGGGGCGATATGTACAATTATTAAGTGTGTGGTGGACAGCTAGACCGATCCATGGATGCAATGAATGTTTTTGAGCCCGGAGGGACCTCATTGTCGTCGGAGTGTATACCTATCAGTTATAATTATATGTGGAAATACGTAAGTACAAGATATAGATACGCACATTTCTACTACAGCGAGGGCCCTACGGGCCCAGGAAACATTTATTGCATCCATGGATCGGTCTAGCAGTCCGTGACACACTGAATCAGTAGTGATCGACAACATCAACTAATGAGGCCCTGTAAGGGATACTTTTTACACTAAATAATTTGGGGCCGTTATTCGGAGTATATATATATATACTGAAAGATGAAAGATCAGGTTGTCTGACAGTTTATTCCATGCTCAGTCTTCGTAGACTTAGATGGATAGGACATCTTAGGAGGATGGATGATGGTAGAATACCAAAGGATATCTTTTTTGGTGAATTACAGATGGGTAAGAGATCTCAGGGTCGGCCTCTACTACGATACAAAGATGTGTGTAAGCGGGACATGATTGATACAGGCATTGATAATGCACATTGGGAGCAAGTCGCCGCTGAACGTGTTGCATGGAGGGCAAATATCAGAAATGGAATAAAGTCAAAGGAGAAAATTATTGCAGAAAAGTCACACACCAAGCGTTTGAGACGTAAGATGGTGCATGATGGTGGAAATGACCACGTGTTCACATGCACCCACTGTGAACGGACATTTACAGCGCAAATTGGCCTTATCAGTCACACTCGCTACCGCCATAGTTAAAAGTTATTATGCCTTTTTAGAGCACAAACTATCGTCTGTCAAGACGGCAAGGTGCCAATGCAATGCAATATATATATATATATTAACCACAAAAGGGGTTCAAATGAAAACCTGAAAAGTGTGACAGAAGTTACAATAACCATACCACTGCATTGTAACCTGTTAATATTGTTGTTAAGGATGCCAAGATTGCTAAGCATGCGACATCACGGTGTAGACGAACACGGTGACGTCATATGGACCGTTTAAAGATAGCCGCCCCACTTTTGACATGCACCAACGAGGAGCCGTGTTCTGTTATCCGTTTTTTTTTTTTTAAATAATCAGTGAAAGGGTGACAGCTATAGAAATTCATCGGCGAATGAAAGTCCAGTATGGTGATGCATGCCTGTCAGTCCAGCAAGTGTATGTGTTGAGTAGGAAATTTCAAAACAGACTGTTCGCGACCGGATCAGACACACCGAGTAGTGACCCCAGAGATTGTTTTTTTCTACAGGAATCCAAGCACTTTATTGGCGCTGGAGGACTTACGTTCATCACAGTGCTGACTACATCGAAAAAATGATACATCTGTTCTTTACTGTTTCCCCCAGAATATACTCACACACACAAAATATTTAAGGTGTTCATTTGAAGTATATGTAAGAAAGACACTAGCTGGTAGGACACGTGATATGTGTTTGTGTTTGTGCGCGCTTGTGTGCGTGCAAAATAAATAAAAATGTGTGATACATCAATAATATGTTCAACTATATATGTTATAAAATATTCGGGGGCTGCGTGGTCTCGAGGTATGGTGTCCGCCTCGAGTGCAGGAGGTCCCGGGTTCAAGCCCAGGTGAAGACCGGGATTTATTTTCACCTGGACTTCTAGTAACAAAATTTCCCCTGGTCTATGGGTACTGAGATCGGACGCCCGTGTGTCTTTTTTTTTCTTCCCGCGTTTCCATCCTGTTTCAGGATATTGCGGTCAACACCAGCATCTTTCAGCTGTATGTTGATTCCTAGGCTAGATTACGCTCATCAGCACGCCACGACTTTCTGAGCGACCGGCTCCATACTCTCATGTCACTTTTGAGGAAAAATCCCTTGGCAGTTGGAAATCGAAAAAGAGTAGCCTAACGGCGCTGCCCGGGCAAAATTTCGAGTTAAAAATCTACCCAAAGTATTTCAGGATCCTCACAGGTGTTACGGAGTTCGTGCACTGAGCTGAGTTTCTCTTAACTCATGTTTGAGTTAGGAGGAGAACGGAGCACTTATGGGTTACACTATTGTGCCGTGATGTTGATCCATCAACTAAACTAACTAAACTAAACTGTTTTAAAACATATGATTACATGTTGTTGTTCTTTTCCGTTCCCCCTTCTGAAGGCAGTGGGTCACACCAAGTCATGCAGATCACACCAAGTCATGCAGCTCACACCAAGTCATGCAGCTCAAAGTTCAGTGTCCGACTTCGGCAATCGTGCCAGGCTTGCTTCCAGTCAAAGCAACGGGCTTGGTATAGCCGTGTGATTATGTGTTTAGTACCAATCGTGTTCAGATGGGCATGGCCCAGGGCTCTATATAACGGCGTGATTATGTGTTCAGTGCGCAACATGGATACAGGATAGTTTTGAGAACTTTTTGGAAGCTGTTTTGGAAAGTGGGGAGGAAGGGAGATGACCACCCACCAGCAGCAGGAGTAGTGGTGGTGGTGGTGTTGTTAGGTTAGGGTTAGCAGCAGCAGCAGCAGTAGTAGTAGTAGTAGTAGTAGTAGTAGTAGTAGTAGTAGTAGTAGTAGTAGTAGTAGTAGCAGCAGCAGCAGTAGTAGTAGTAGTAGTAGTAGTAGTAGTAGTAGTAGTAGTAGTAGTAGTAGTAGTAGCAGCAGTAGCAGTAGTAGCAGTAGTAGTAGTAGCAGCAGTAGCAGTAGTAGCAGCAGTAGCAGTAGTAGCAGTAGTAGTAGTAGTAGCAGTAGTAGTAGTAGCAGTAGTAGCAGTAGTAGTAGCAGCAGCAGCAGTAGTAGCAGTAGTAGTAGCAGTAGCAGTAGTAGCAGTAGTAGTAGTAGTAGCAGTAGTAGTAGTAGTAGTAGTAGTAGTAGTAGTAGTAGTAGTAGTAGCAGTAGTAGTAGTAGTAGTAGCAGTAGCAGCAGTAGCAGCAGTAGTAGTAGTAGCAGCAGTAGCAGTAGTAGTAGTAGCAGCAGCAGTAGTAGTAGTAGTAGTAGTAGTAGTAGTAGCAGCAGCAGTAGTAGTAGTAGTAGTAGTAGTAGTAGTAGTAGTAGTAGTAGCAGCAGCAGCAGGAGCAGCAGCAGCAGCAGTAGTAGTAGTAGTAGTAGTAGTAGTAGTAGTAGTAGCAGAAAATGAAGAAAGAAAGAAAGAAAGAAAGAAAGAAAGAAAGAAAGAAAGAAAGAAAGAAAGAAAGAAAGAAAGAAAGAAAGAAAGAAAGAAAGAAAGAAGGACGGCGACATTGACAATGCGATGATTACGATGTAGATGATAACAGCGATAATGAAGTTGATACTGCTGGACATCATGACACTGATGGTGTTAATTACGATAGCGACGTTTTCAATGTTGAGAGTCGGAATATAACCATCTTATCACGTGCTACTGGCCGACGCTGCTGGTTGGTCACTGCCCTCTCTTTGTGACAATGTCAACAATAACTATCCAGAGCAGGGAAAACTATGTCGCTGAAGGCGAGATAACACACAGATAGGAAAAGTTAAACTCCTCGAGTTCAACAAATCAGGCCCAGCACCTAACGGCCCGAACAAAGGCACAACTATTTCCATGGTAGTAAGTAAAGGTGAAGGATACGACCTTGAATATGTGGTAAATAAATAGTAAGTACAAAGGCGTATCGGGCATACGGTGCTAGAAACATGTTTTTATAAACCAATCGGGAGTGCGGGGGGAATGAACAGGCTGATAGGCTGGCAGGGAATGCGCCTCAATTACCTATGGTCAAGGGAGAGGTGGCCATGCGCCTGTGGGACCAGGAGGAGGAACAGATTGAGAACCCGTAAGATGAGATTGCGGGGGATTGGCAGGGGCTCTCAAAACTGAGAGGGAAGACCAGGAGAACTTTCAATCAGGTAGCGGTGGGAACGATTAGCAGTGTGACTGTTCGCTGGCTGTTGAACGAGGGGACGGATCGGGCATACGGTGCTAGAAACATGTTTTTATAAACCAATCGGGAGTGCGGGGGGAATGAACAGGCTGATAGGCTGGCAGGGAATGCGCCTCAATTACCTATGGTCAAGGGAGAGGTGGCCATGCGCCTGTGGGACCAGGAGGAGGAACAGATTGAGAACCCGTAAGATGAGATTGCGGGGGATTGGCAGGGGCTCTCAAAACTGAGAGGGAAGACCAGGAGAACTTTCAATCAGGTAGCGGTGGGAACGATTAGCAGTGTGACTGTTCGCTGGCTGTTGAACGAGGGGACGGAGCACGTACGGGAATGTCCTGAGTGCAGCGATGACGGTTCTTAGCTCAACTCAACTATAAACCAATCGGCATGCGTTGGCTGATATGGTCAGCATCACACCGGCTACCTTTACTTCCTAAGACATTTCTTGGTACCCATTTTAGACTGGGTAGATAAGGCAGCTCAAGTCAATTTTTAAAACAAAATACGAATTCGCACAGCTGCGGGTCGAACACATGACTAACGAGGCGGCAATAAATGGTCTAACCACACATTTTTATAGTCTTCTACTTGATGAGTAGTTAGCTACTGGTTAGATCGCATCCCCTACTCAGTCTCTCCCTCAGAGTGTTAGCGGCGGACATCAGTTCTGTGTTGGCTGACTATTCAGTTTAGTGTAGTCGACGGATCAACATCACGGCACACGGGTGTAACCCATAAGTGCTCCGTTCTACTCCTAATTCAAGCCTGAATCTGAAGAAACTCAGCTCAGCGCACGAACTCCGTAGCACCGGCGATGATCCAGAATTACTTTGGGTAGATTTTTAACTCGAAATTTTGCCCGGGCAGCGCCGTCAGGCTACTTTTTTTGGATTTCAAACCGCCAAGGGATTTTGTTTACGTGCGCAACAATACACACGGGCGTCCTATCTTACTACGCAGAGACCAGGGGAAATTATTTTACTAGAAGTCCACGTGGGGAAAAAACCCGGGTCTTACCGGGGTTGAACCTGGAACCTCCAGCACTCGAGGCGGACACCATACCTCGAGACCACTCAGCCACCCCCTCCCCCGTTGCTGACTGTTCATTCTTCTTTAACTCCCCTGCATATCGCTCGTCTTTTCGCTTGATGTTCTTGAAGCCTGCTAAAGGCTGCATATTCGCAGTTGACGCCAGATTCATTTAATAGCCATGCCTCTCTGACATTGTTCACTATGTCAGCGCGGTTCGTTGCTCGTCCATCTTTCACAGTAACCTGGCCCGTAAGCGTGCTCAATTCTTCTGACACCCGTGTGGCCTGGCACAAACATAAACCAGATTTTTGTCTGGCTTAACCTCGTCGGGGTCTGTGGATGCAATTGGCAATTCCGCATTCGAAACACAGCCACGGGTGAGTTGGAAGCAGATCGCCATGCGCTGGTTTCATATAGGTTTGAGTGCCGGTCGGTCAGAAAGCAATGGCAAACTACTGAATGTAAACTTGCCAAGATATCAATGCTGGGGTGATTGCAAGATAAGGTAAAGGATATGCAATTAACTTTTCTTTTTTTAAATCTCCTTAGAGACTCCACCCACAGTCTTCGAGCCACGCCTAACTCGATCACCCTAAGCATAATCACTAAGTAAGTATTGAGTCATGAGTTGAAAATTGCGTGTGTGATCTCTGAAAAGGGCTGGAGTCTGTCGGAATGAGGTTGGTGTAGAAACTTCTTTTAGTACAAAAGTACCATCTACACGGGAACTGTTGGGCAGAACCTTCCTTCCCCTCTCCAAGTACATAGGTCAGCAGGGTGGGCAAGACAGGCGCTAGAGCCTGACATCCGCGGAATGTCACATCAGGTCATGATGTAGCACATACAGACTGGCTGGGGTTAGGCCTGGGCGGGTCATGTTCCCGGTGATCTCTATGAAGAAGTCAAGTCGCCTGCTAGCGCTCTGAAGGTCAAGGGTTCGGCTTTCTGTTAGCGATTGCACTTTTTCTTTGGAAACCCCTGGAAGTCTTTCGTGATCTGTGCGACGCTGACGGTAAGCCGCGCTGCGGAAAGATGTCGAGCCAGGTGAAATAAAACCAGGTGCAGCGAGTTGCTCTTCATGCCTTTAAACCCTATTAAAAACTTGGGTAATTATTTCCCCCACTGCTTGAAACTGCGTCACTCAACGCCGGGGGGTAAAGGACATAAGAGGAAGAAATTGGAACAGTAAACGACAACCCACAAAAGACAGAATGACTTTCAACACAGCATCAAGAAAACCTTAACTGTCCTTAACGCTTCGGACGTTTTCAACCTAGGCAGTTCTTTGACCTAGTTACCACTGCTGATGCACCTAATATGAATTTCGCTTGCAGGGACTACATATTTTTAGCCTATCTTAAGATAGTGAAAGAATACGCACGGTGACGCGGTTTCTGTCGTACGATACCGTAATAACAGAAGCAGCGCCATCTTCCAACAGAAACTGATATATTGTTGTGGGATGTTCGGCCTTTATATATACAAGGTCAAGGCACAATAACGTGAGGTGGCCAGATCTTTCCCTCGGCGCGTTTTCATTCTATAATTGAAAATAGTGCAAGATCTGCGAAACGCAATAAAAAGAGGCGGTAATAAACAGGGGCGTCACTAGGGGGGTGCGGGTGGTGCGGGCCGCACCGGGTGACACCATCAAGGGGTGACACCAAAATAAAAAAAATTGCAAATTTGACAAAGCAGACATAGCAAAATAACAAAAATTTAACTTTGTCCGAGTTTGTCGAAGTTCTTTATTTATGTTTTACCTGAAGTATTGAAGTTATATTGTTCAATTTGTTTTCTTTCTTATGTCCTTATTAACTTTTTGACTTATTTTACAAACATTACTATATGCGATTATATATGGTACAGGAACACTCGGAAGAAGACCATGGTGAAAGTCTAGAGGGGTGACACCAAGAGTTTACCGCACTGGGTGACACCAACCCCAGTGACGCCACTGGTAATAAACAATATACTGAGGCGATAATGTCAACGTATTTGCTGTTATGGGATGAATATTGAGCGCGAATGAGTCTGTACCGCGTAACATGACGCAGACTCGAGGATACAAGATCTTCTTCTTCTAGTTCATGCCGTGTGGCGTTGGTGATCCTTGTCTGTTCACAGCCGTCTGTTTCTCCATGCCGCGTGGCGTTGGTGATCATGTCTTTCCACAGCCGTCTGTCTCTTGTGCTGTCAATCATTTCTGATAGCGACCTTCCTCCACGTCATGATGTCAAACCGTCCAGCATCTTCTCTCTTAGTCTCCGCCTGCATCTCTTCCCCTCCAACTTTCCCATTATGACTATATACTCTAGTTTTCCTCCTCGCATGACATGCCCAAATAATGTGGACTGACTACTTCTGCTATGAGTAACCAGTTATCTTTGTGACTTACCTTCTTGCTTGCATGCGTTCGCTGGTTGTGAACTCCAGCGTGAAGTCCTGTATGTCGGATGAAGACATCCTGTTGTCCAACATCAGTGCGATGTCATACCAGACTGAACTCCAGCGTGAAGTCATGTATATCGGATGAAGACATCCTGTTGTCCAACATTAGTGCGATGTCATACCAGACTGAGGTTTGCGTGAGTATCTGTTGTTCCATGTCTGGCTTATTGGTGTGCAGACTGGTGGTTCCTCGCCGTGCAGGTAGATACTCTCCGACTTCGGAAGAATCAGCGATCCTACTACGTTAGCCAGGACCCCGAAGGGACCTGTTGCCCAGGACGCACGATTAGGACGTGTTAGTAGGTCTTGGCCAGTATAAGACCTGGCCCTGGTGCCTTGAAAACACCTCTGCGTCCCAGTTAGCTTCTTTCAAATAACTTCTTCACTCTTTCTATCCGCCCAATGGTGTCCTCATCATTCTTCTTCGTTCATCCAAAGTTTTTTTTTTTTTCGGACGTGATTGCGTTGTGCCTGTTTACAGCAGAGCTGCGTTCTTGCGCCGATAGGCAGACACATCCGACTTCTGCGGGCATTTGTTGACCGGGTTAACCTTCCCGGGGGTTTCTTGGGACGTTAGACTCTGACTGTTGTGGTGTTATCTCCCATCCCAGCTGGCCCATATAGAACAGCCAAAGGCATTCTGGTCAGCCCTCAAGGGAAGGCAGGGACAGACCATGGGCATTCCCCGCCACCCAAGGAGGCTTCCATAAATGCAGAGCCAACACACAGCGCTCTGGTACTGGGCTCACCCAAGGAATCGTCACGTCCTGCACATGGCTGCTTAGCCTCACTTCCGTATATTGGGCCTTCCGTTCACCATAGGCTGTTCTTCCGGAAGCCAGAAGAATGCAGTCTGCAGATGACATCCACATAGTGAGCTTTCGATTCGGACTTTTCACGTAATGGATTTGCTATCCGAGCAATATTCCATTTTGTGCCACTAGGACACTTTTTCCACCTTTTATGAAGCCCACACAGTGAGCTTTCGATTCGGACTTTCCACATAATGGATTTGCTATCCAAGCAATATTCCATATCATGCCTCTGGGAGGCTTGTGTAACCGACATGCTTGTGGTATGAAGTGTGGCAGTCTAAATGCTTCTTCATGCACCTTTAAATGTCAACCTGAATGTAGTTAAAGTAAGCTGCAGTCAACTTGAGCTTGTTGATATCTCCATAGAGCTTGTCCTCAAATGAAGCAGGTGTGGGCCAAAATATCTTTCTCTGTTCTGCATATATTGGGCACTCTTGCAGCAAATGTTTAGCTGTCATTTTACCAGTTCCACAATTACATTCATCGGTATCTCCTATCTTTAGTTTATTGAACAAGTGATATTTCAGTCTGTTATGTCCTGTGCGGAGTCTGAAGATTGCTACTTGTTCTCTTCGGTCGAGTTTGTAATATGCATCATCCTTCTGGTGGCCTGGATGCTCTGTTTCCCATTTGGCTCTATAGGTGCTTTTTATAAACCTCTTTGCCTCATTATAGGTTATGTCTATGTCAGGCTGTGGTAGTCGTCCGCCCTCTTTTGCTAGTCTGTCAGCCTCTTCATTTCCAGGTATACTGCAATGTGATGGGATCCACTGTTAACAACTTTTTTGGATTTCTGGACATAGACCATGGAGTGCTGCTCTTAGGTCAGCTAGTTCTGTGCTGTTTTTGCTCTTCAGTATTGAGACAGCTGACTTTGCATCTGTGAAGATAGCTATTTGCTTCTCTTTATTTTCCTCCATCAAGAGCATTTCTGCTGCAGTTTTCAAAGCCTCTACCTCCGCTTTGAAGTTACTTGAAAATTTTCCAGTTGCCACTGACTGTGTTTTTTCACTCCATTTTTTAAATTTAGGAGAATTCCTCCTCCTCCATTTTCTATTGAATTTTTGGCTGATCCATCTGTATATGCATGGGTCCAATTGCTGCTTGGGTAATGTTCTTTTATGTAATTTAGGGTTATTTTTCTTCTTTCGGTTTCATTCTGAGTGTTCTTTTTCTCAATACCAGGAATGTTTTCTATCATCTCAGGCAGTTGCTGCTGTCTCCAAGCTGGGAAGTTGTGTGCATTGTAAATGGGCTTGACTGTTGATATGTTAAGTATGGGATCTGCCCTAATCTTTCGTTTTGCAGTTTCTACAAAGTTGCTACGCTTCAGTCTTCCCTTTCCAAAACCATTAAACCTGTTATACATAGGGTGGTCTGTCAATCTTCTAAATTTTTCTGCTTGTTGCTGGGTTCTGCTATCTCTTCTGTCCTGTATTGGTTGTAAACAAGTGATCTTTTCTAGTTCATTAATAGGCGTTGTCTTCAGGCTTCCAGTTATGATTCGCATTCCTTGGTTTTGGACTCTACTTATTTTGTTAAAGTTTGACTTAGCTGCTGTTGCCCAAGCTGCAATGCCATATTCCAGTACTGGCCTCACCCGTCCAGTATATAACTTCTTGAGAACTTTCTCCTCTGCTCCCCACGTTGTACCAGCAAGCTTTTTCATGATTGCCATTCTCTGCCTTGCTCTTGTTCGATTTTTCTCAACCTGTGTCTTCCATGTCAGGCGACGATAAAAAGTGACTTCTAGATAGTTTGGATTTTCTTCATATCATTCTTCTATTAAACCATATCTCTGCAACTTCCACAAAATTCTCCAGTTATCATCTAATTGTCTATTATTTACTTCCGTACATAATAATTAGCTCAATGCAGCTCTTAAGAACGCTTTTCCTCGTCTGTGTTGACAAAGATAAATTGCAAAGAATATTCTTCAACTTGTAAAATGCTGCCATTGCTTAGGCTATTCTACATTTAACTTTCATAATACATCTTCCATCTTCTGTTAGTAAAGTACCCAAAAATACTAAAATACAATACAAGATATTAAAGTAACATGAGGGGGGGGGGGGGGGGGGGGGAGTCCCCACCTCGAGTGCTGTGACCCGGAATCTAGTCTATAATCTGAGGCAGTGAACACTGATGACGAGTGCTACTTCCTCGAGTCTAGATAACTAGCCAACCAAAATAGCTGACAACCAAATGGAAACTTTTCAACACAATAAACACACTGTAAGACAAGGATGTGTGCTATCACTTGTGTACTATCACCCCATCTGCTCAATTTGTACAGCGAAATAATAGTGAGATCCATACCAGACATGCCAGTTATATCAGTTGGAGGGCATAATGTAAACAACCTGTGATATGTTGTTGACATAGTTTTGATCGCTGAAAATGTGATACAGCTACAAGAAATGATAGATATTTTTTCTTTAAAAAGTCGAAACAAAGCTTTTCTTAGCATGAATAACTGAAAACCAGAAGTAATGGTAATTTTAAAAAAACAAATCTCTCCAAATGCAACATAACAATAAACGGAAGTAGTCTGCAACAGGTCAGTGTGTAAAAGTCTGTGGGTACTTCGATGTGTACAAGAAGTTACACTAGAACAGCCCAAATATAAGAGGCTTTTCACAAGATCTGGAATGGTCTATACAAGCAGGGGGATAGAGACGAAGGAGGAGGCAGAAGTTAGTGATGATGATTCTGCAGAAGAGAAGAAGAAGAAGAAGAAGAAGAAGAAGAAGAAGAAGAAGAAGAAGAAGAAGAAGAAGAAGAAGAAGAAGAAGAAGAAGAAGATGGCGGAGGAGAAGGAAGAGTAGAGGGCGGAGGAGAAGGAGGAGGCGGAAGAGATAAAGAAGGAAAAAAAAAAGCAGAAGATAATAATAATGAATACAACGAAACATAATTGAATCGAATAGAGATTAAAATATGTGCCATTTGGAATAGAACCGTTGTTTACATAATCTGGGATGGAATTAAGAGATACGATTTGTCCAGAACACGGACTATTAGTGGTGCACGGTATTCTTCTTGCCCTACGGCATTCTTCTTGACCCACGGCCTTTTTCTTGGCGCTCGGTCTGCTTCTTGGCCCACGGTATTGCCTTCTACAGTGATTTCGAGACGGTCAATGACTCACGTCGGCTTATTGCCATAGATAAGATGTATGTACTTAAACAATGTAACTGTAACCTGTTTGCTGTTGTTGTGCCATAGGTTCGTGATACTGTTTCTAACATCTTTAGCCAGTCCACGTCTGACTTCTTTCGAACAGTTTCCCGTGATGTTAATTATGGCACCAACACATTAGCCGCGTTTTAACGTCTTCATTGTTGACTCTTGTCTGGTTCTTTCAAGTTCACAAAAAGATTCTCATTTTCGCGGAGTCTTTTATCAGATAGAACCACTATTCTAACCCGTCGGATATAAAGAATTGAAAACTAACTTTGAGCTCATCATTTATTTTATTTATTATTTATTTTTTTTTGGGGTGTCTCCTCGCTTTGAACTCAAGCTTAGTCCATACTACTTTTAGTATACTGGAAATATTTTTTGCGCGTGGTTAGCTTTCCTGGCAGATGTAACAGGAACTATACAAAAAGGTCACCACCGACAGGGACCAATAGTTTCCGTCCGTACAATGTGACCTTCCACACGCCGGCCGGCAGTTGCTGATGGGATATGACGACTAGGCGAACACTTCACTGGCCGGGGATTAAGCCTAGGCTGGTAACGTTTCCTCTACAGATGTTAGGCATGTCATTGTCGAGTGAGTCCAACCCATGGCCCAGTGGTGGCAGCGTTTTATGGTGAAGGACAACGGCGAGCTACACACTAGAACAAGTAGCTGTTAATTCTCTTGACACGCCTTTAGCTAAATGGAAAACTTACTCACACGTGTGTGTGTGGGGGGATGGGGGTGGAGCGGGGGGAGGGAGAAAAGAAAGTGCCGTCACCATTGAGAGGTTATGGTGTCCCCTTAGGCTCTGGAGGTACCGAGATCGATCCCCGCATAGGGTTGGGAACTTCTCCAAGAACCTCTGGTATCTAATAATAACACCCCCCCCCCCCACCTTTTTTCCATCACTTGGGAAGTGAGATCGGATATCTAACCAATAAGGCAAAACAGGAGGTGCGGTGTGCATGTTATGTACCTTAAACATCCCACGACAGTTTGAATTCGCAAAGAGTAGGCTGCAAGGTCGCTGCTCTCTCAACAATGTTAGAAAAGAAACATCTACCCACGGGTAGATAGAGCCGATTACCTTGGCTGGAATCTATATAGAGGAGGTAAATCTTAAACAAATGCACGTTGAAGTCGACACACCGATCTTTGAGGTGCAAAATTAGGTCTGACGTACCCCTCCCCCCCCCCCCAACCCGAAAGAGGATATATTGAGAGTCCCACGGTCTCTGTTATTCGCTCTGTCCATCGTTTACATGGTCAGCATATTCTTGTGATTCCGTTTGGTCTGTACATTATTGCTTGTAGTAAACTGTCAGTTGGTAGCCTAGTTATGTGGCCGAAACATTTCATGTGCTGTTTTCTAATAAAAATCTAACTCTGCTATTACCCAAACTTTAGTACTGATTTCATCATTTCTGATTTTCTCTCTTCTTGATATGTTGAATCTTCTTCTTTGGTTATGGCTTTTACCTCTGTTTTACTGATGCTAATTTTCATGTTATGTCCCTTACACTTTTTTGAGACTATTATAACAGTGCCGGGGATGTGGAAGGAGAGACAGTCCTTGATGAAACAAATAAAAACCGTAAAATGATTAGAGAAATTAGACGTAAACGGTCATAAGCTGTTGGACATGTTAGGAGGAGAAATAAACTTGAAAACTTAGTGTCAACTGGCAATCTTGATGGGAAAGAGCACGCGGAAGACACAGATAAACACCTTGATAGCTTGATAACGTGGCATAATGGCGATAAGAACACAGACGTGATCCAAGACTGATGATCAAGTGAGAATGGCAAACCATGATCGCGTAAGCTTAACAGCCTGACACATGATGATGATGATGATGATAACAAGTAACACAACTGACAATGTGGCGTTCGTGCGTCACAAAAAAAACAAAAAACAAGACAGTTCTCTTGTATATCTTAGACCGTGCTGGAGTTCCGGGCAACAAGCCAGTTGGCCTGTTGGTTTCAAGAGCGCCAGTAACTCGCATACTCGATGGACAAGTAAGTCATGTGAAGACTGTCTATGAAGGACTGCTAGGCGAAGACACAATGACAGATGAAACGACATATTTAAGTAGGATGCCTCAGTTGGGAGTTAAGTGTGGTCCCAGCAAGTAGGAGTATAGGAGAAGCCGAATCTGATGTATTTAATTACAACCAGTGTATAATGGGAACGTTCAGCATCTACACCTTACATATGCTAAAGGAGACTGAACATTTTTCATGAGTTCTATGATGTCGATTTTTAAAACTAAGAAATCTTGAACGAGTAACAAGATTCTCCTACATTGAACATGTAATGACAGATGATGGCGTAACAGAAATGACACTGATCTTAAGAATGACAAACATATACAAACACACGAGCGCATACATGCATGTGCGCATACATACATGATAATCATACTGTAATCTTCTCCCTTGAAAACATGACTATCCGGTATATCTCGGTCTGTGACGTCTATAATTGATCTTTTCAGACGCCGATGTTGTTCTCCAAACCCATTCTTCTCATCATATCACAAAAGGGCAGAAATTGTCTCGTTCTTATCAATACAAAAGGATCCATTTACACGCTATAAGCTATTAAGTACATGTAGCTAACCAAATTGGGGGGGGGGGGGGGGGGGCTGAGTGGTCTCGGGGTATGGTGTCCGCTCGAGTGCTGGAGGTCCCGGGTCCAAGTCCAGGATGAGGACCGGGATTTTTTCACGTGGACTTCTAGTAACAAAATTTCCCCTGGTCTCTGGGTAGTGAGATCCGAACGCCCGTGTGTATTGTTGCGCACTTAAAAATTCCCTTAACAGTTGAAAATCGAAAAAGAGTAGCCTAACGGCGCTGCCCTGGCAAAATTTTGAGTTAAAAATCTACCAAAAGTACTTCAGGATCCTCGCCGGTGCTACGGAGTTCGTGCACTGAGCTGAGATTCTCCGGATCACTTATGGGTTACACCCGTGTGCCGTGATGTTGATCCGTCGACTAAACTAAACTACACTGCTAACCAAACAATATTACAGACCAATCGGCATTGGATGTGTGACGTGGCCAATATCAGGCAGACTTCCTCTACTTCCCAGGACATTTCCTGCCATACATTTTAGGCTAGGTCATCTGGGAGCCCCGGGAAGCTAACCCGGCCAACACATGCCTGGAGAAGTCGGTAAGGTTAAAATATCGCAGCTCTGCTGTAAACCGGCACAACCCAATTATATCTAAAACAACATTCCGGACGAACGCAGCAGCAGAAGAAGAATTTGGGAGCAATTTGGGAAAGAAAGAGTCCCCATAACACACTTATTGTTGTACATAATGTTCTACTATCATCATCATCATCATCTTGTTGTGCATAATGTTCTATCATCATCATCATCAGGTTGCACACAATGTTCTACTATCATCATCTTGTTGCACATAATGTTCTACTATCACCATCATCCTGTTGCACATAATGTTCTACTATCCTCATCTTGTTGCACATAATGTTCTACTATCATCATCATCACCATCATCATCACCATCATCATCACCATCATCATCACCATCATCTTGTTGTACACTGTTCTGCTACTATCATCACCATCATCATCATCTTGTTGCACACAATGTTCTACAATCATCATCTTGTTGCACATACTGTTCTACTATCATCATCTTGTTGCACATAATGTTCTTCTATCATCATCTTGTTGCACATAATGTTCTATCATCATCATCATCATCTTGTTGTACACTTTTCTACTACTATCAACATCATTATCATCATCATCTTGTTGCACACAATGTTCTACTATCATCATCTTGTTGCACATGTTCTACTATCATCATCTTGTTGCACACAATGTTCTACTATCATCATCATCTGGTTGCACATAATGTTCTACTATCATCATCTGGTTGCACATAATGTTCTACTATCATCATCTTGTTGCACATAATATTCTACTATCGTCGTCTAGTTGCACATAATGTTCTATCATCGTCTTGTTGCACATAATGTTCTACTATCATCATCATCATGTTGGACTTAATGTTTTATTATAATCATCATCATCATCTTGTTGCAGGTAAAGTTATACTGTTGTCATCATCATCATGTGCCCTGCCGATAAGCAAGGGCGGTCATGTTTCACAATCTAAGACAATCACCAGTCGAGGATCAGCTCTGTGATCTTGTCTCGACAAAACCACGTGGCCAAGCCATTCAAGTATTTACTTAATAGCCTTTCCCTTGTTATTTTCCCCTCAAATTTTGCCAGTTGTCACCAAGTTCTCCAATTTATTTCTTCTCGTAATGTGACCAAAAATGTTGACTATGTCTAATTTCTCTAATCAGTTTACGGTTTTCATTTGTTTCTTGTAGGACTTGGTCATTGGTTTTTCTGTCTGTCCATGGTATTATTTGCATGTTCCTCAGAAACCACATTTCCACAGCCATCAGAAGTTTTGTTTAGCTTGTTTGCTCATTGTCCACGCTTCACATCCATACAAAAGTACAGGTTCCACTATCACTTAGCGCCAAATGTTGGGCCGTGCTCACCAAACCCAACATCCCAACAGTGCCAACGGCTTTGTGGGAGGAGCGCAATTGAAATGGTACAAGCCTTATACTAGTGCAAGGAAATGCAATCTAAAGACTAAACGTCATAGCACGGCAGACCAGGTCCTAAGCCTTGGTCTGCAACTGGTCTAGTAACGAAGCTCCGACAGATGTACAGTAAGAGCTTTGCTGATTTGGCAGCTTTTGCATCTTGTCTTGTTCCAGATGCATTGGTGTTACCTTTCCTCTGGAGTAAACCAGGCAGGCCAAGAGAGGGATCATGTTTCATGGGCAACACATGGTCTCTACAATTCATCCCAGGCTTTGTGCCATGGAGAGGTTATTATGCCATTTTTTGAAGCACAGTGTAACAAACTATCATCTGTCAAAACAGCAAGGTGCCAGTATCTACTTTCATTAGCCTCTTCCAAGGAAATTGTTGTTAGTTATGTTTGTGTGCGACAACGGGGACTCATGTATGCATGCATACACACTTGAATGTAGATAAGCATATGTATGAGCACACATACATATATTCATGAGCATATGTACTGAACATACATATGTATACATATGTGTTAGAAACACATAGAAACAACATGGTAATTGAAACATGAGTACTGTAACCACAACAACAAACATACATACCGTGCCGTGGATGTGTCGGCCCCTATGAACCCGCAGACCAGGTTTTACAATCACCTTCTGCCGTTTTGTCCTCCTTAAGGCTGTGCGGCCTATCACCATCCTGCCTGTGATCTTAATGGCTGACTTCAGCTTCCGATTGACAGGCGGCGGGAGTGCCTTCTTCATGCCGGTCCAGATATAGCGGTGAGGCGAGTACATCCACATCTTGCCCCATAGCTCCCCGGCAGAAAAGCTGAGGAGTTGTAGGGTGGCCCGACGTGTGGTCCTCATCCCGCCGAAGATGACAGTTACCAGGAGGGCTGAGTACAGCATGGCTTGGTTCATCTCCAGGTCCTTGTAGGCGAACAATAGTGTGCTAGAGGTGACCATCTTGCTGGCTGGCTTAGAGTGTCTGAGAGATTCCTGTGTTGTTGGAGTGCCTTGAGGCAGTCTTACATGAATTCACAATGTGTCCAGTAGTTAAACATTAACGCGTTTACTTGAATTTACAATGTGTCCACCAGTTCAGCACTAATAGATTTACCGGAATTCACGTGTCCAACAATTAAACTTCTAACTGACGTGAAGATTGTCCGATTTCGGGTGGAGGATATTCTTTCTCTCTGCGAGTTTCGATGTAAAATTACAACATAAGGATATGTTTTTTCCAATTGCTCACATACATATATGGTTATAAAGGCAATTGCTTTAATACATATATGGTTATAAAGGTGTTTAAAACATAAATCTAGGACTAAAACAAACCAAAAACTGGTCCCAAATAATGGTTAATACTTTTAGTGTTAACGGTTACACAATGCTGTGTATGCGGCATGTTAAAGTTAATTGCATATCCTTTACAGGACGTAACAGTCAACTCCAGCATTTTTTGGCTGTTTGTGATTCCTGGGCAAGTTTACATTCAGTAGTTTGCCATTGCTTTCTGAACGACCGGCACTCATACCATTGTATGGAAACCAATGCAAGGCGGTCTGCTTTCAAATAGCCTGCAGCCGTGTTTCAAACACAGTATGCAGCACCTCTGCCCACAGAGCCAGCATACCTAGAAAGCTCAACACAAAATAAACCTGGGAAGCGTGACGAAAGGAAGGGCAAACACAGATACAAGCAAACGTTCCGACCAAACAACGAACAAACCATAAGAATGTTTAGCTAGAAACTGAAATCACAAATAAGTAATTAAAAATACAGAAAATAAAGAACGGATGAAGATAAGGGTGTTGACAAACAAAAAAATAAAAAGGGAGAAGAAGCCAAATTGGGGAAGAAGCATGCACACACACACAAAAATAGGAAAACTGATACTTGAACAGTGGTTGTGGTACAGTCCCCAGCAGTGATGTGACGTACCAGGGTTCTTTTTTCTGATCAGTACAATTTTGGGGTTGGCTCAGCCTCATAAAATGAGGCACCAGACAATCCCTCATAAAATAGGAATTGTCTGCAGAGGAAAGGCAGTGAGGAAGAAAAAGCAGCAGGGAAGGAAAGGCAGTGGGGAAGAAAAAGAAGCGGGGAAAAAAAGGCAGCATGGAAGGAAAGGCAGCATGGAAGGAAAGGCAGCGTGGAAGGAAAGGCAGCGGGCAAGGAAAGGCAAAAGGAAGTAAAGGCAGTGGGGAAAGAAAGGCAGCGGGGAAGGAAAGGCAGAAAGAAGGAAAGGCAGCGGGAGAGAAAACTGACCATCACACGTTATTAAGTCATGAAATCGAAAATGTGAAGGTCTAACGATTCTTCCCTCCCCCCAGCACCATCTGCCAAAAGGCTATTTTAGCCCACAAAAAGAGTACAGCATGCGTAATTCTTGTATCATCATCATGATGTGTCCAGCGGATAAGCCCGGGCGATTATGACTCCCCATTTCACACGATCACTAGTCTCAAAGGAATCAAATGATATGACAGAATCACCAATGTGGAGCCTATGGAGAGAACTAGACAAATGCAAGTGAACCTAGAGGTGGAGAAAACATGCTGGCACTGGATAGGATATACATTGAGAAAACCTGAGAATAGTATAACTAGTAAGCCTTTGTCTGGAATTCACAGAATAAAAGAAATAGAGAAGATCAGATCTGCGTTCTTGTCCCGATTATGCCATGTTGCCAAGGCATCCAAGTATTTATCACTGTCTCCCACTTTCTCTTTTCCCATCAAGCTTGCCAGTTGTCACTAAGGTTTCAAGCTTATTTCTTTTCATTCATTCATTCAGTAGCATGTCCTTTGCAGAACCTCACTCCCATAACAACCTTCTGTAAAACTTCTCTGCCATAAGCAAGATGAATCCTGTCTGATACACCAATCTGGAGATCATCTACCACATCCTGCACTCATCTTCTCTTTGGCCTTCCTTTTTCTCTCTTCCCAGGAATATACCCCCCCCCCCCCCCATTATTGTTCTCTGCAAACTTTCATGACGTTTCAAGTGACCAAAAGATTTAAATTTTCTTATTTCTTTTCACTGCATGACCAAATAAACTGGGATGTCTATATTTAATGTCTATAATCAATTAGCCGTTTCTTTCTGTTTGTTGAAGGACTGCTTCATTTTTCTGTCCATCCATGGTAGTTTTTGCATGTTGAGATGAGTTAAGAACCGACATCACTGCACTCAGGACACTCCCATATGTGCTCCGTCCCCTCGTTCAACAACCAGCAAAGAGTCATACTACTAATCGTTCCCACCGCTATCTGATTTAAAGTTCTCTTGTTCTTCCCTCTCAGTTTTGAGATTCTTCCAAAATCCCTACCAATCCCCCGCAATCTCATTCTTTCCACATACGAATTCTCAATCTGTTCCCCCGCCTTCTCCACCTGGTCCCACAAACGCATGACCACCTCCCCCTTGTCCATAGGCAATCTACCACCAAGAGGTGCATTCCATGCCAGCCTATCATTCTTGTTTTAATCTCTACAAGGCGTCTCCGATCTGATGCTATGATTTTGGTATACACATACATTTAGATCTTCGTCCGTACTATGGAGTTTGTACACTGTGCTGAAGATCTCTTTATATGATCCAAAGTTAAAAATTTAGTTGCATATTCTTTCAGGATGTAGCAGTCAACTCCAGCATTTTTTGGCCGTTTGGCAAGTTTACATGAGTTGTTTGCTACTGCCTTCTGAATGACTGACACTCATACCATTGTATGGAAACCAACGCAAGACGGTCTGATTCCAAATCGCCCGCAGCTGTTTTTCGAAAGCGATATGTGGGATTACGAGCTGTGTATATAACCCTTTAACGATAGAGCCGGAAGGAAACTGAAACACGTATGGTGGTATTTGTGTGCACTGAAGTGATCCCAACCACAACTAATGTTTCCATGACGATCATCATCATCATCAAGAAGATAATGAAGAAGAAGCTGGAAAACACCAATAAAAAGCTGTCAACAGCAATGAGAAAAAGAGTGTTAAGTGCTATATATAGCCTACTGTTGTATCTTGTGAAACGTGCACAATAAGCAGACGAGTTGGGAAACATCTAATGGTAGTGAAAAACCATAAACTGATCAGATATGCAGACAGTTGAGATGTTTTTCGGCACGTTATGAGGAGAAATAAAAAATAAACTTAAAACTTTAGTAACAACTGACAAACTTGACAGGAAAAGAGCAAGGGGAAGACAAAGAGATAAATACTAGTGGGCTCCAAATGAAAACCTTAAACGTTTCTTGTTTGGTGAATATATTCTCAAAAAGTAAAGAAGAAATGTATCATTTTTCGATGTAGTGACCACTGTGTTCAATGCAAGTTCTCCAGCATCGATAAAGTTCTTGGATTCCTACAGAAAAAAAAATCTCTTGGTTGTGTGCATAACCACTTATGCACCATCTGATGTACCCCTCCATTGGACCGAAAAGTTTTGAAACTTCCTACTCCACTCACACACTTGCTGGACTGACAGGCATGTATGTATCACCAGAGTGGACCTTCATTCGCCAAAGAATTTCTATAGGTTTCACCCTTCACTGATAAAAAAATGGATAACTTAATGCTGCTCCTTTTTGGTGCATGTCAAAAGTGTGGTAACCATCTTTAAACTGTCCTCATGTTGTCATCAGCACTGTGAAGTCATGTGCTTAACACTCTTGACATGCTTAATAGCAATATTTATATATGACCACGATTTTTAACACGTGTGCGTTAATACCTGTTGTTGTTATTGATTTTGCCAGTAACGTATAACTCCCTCAGCCATGCCTTGGGATACGTAACATTTCACAAACATATTCAAATATACTTTCTTAGCAATATTAGAAGTCAATAAAAGTACGTGTAAAATCAATGCTGCTGTACATACAGTTCAGAAATGCAGTATGCCACCATGTAAGGTCATCTCACAGTGTGTCAACTGCTAAATAATAATGTACTAGGGATGTAGAAACATGGTTTCCCCTGGCGTTCTGCCAGTTTGTCTATGGTTAAACTGGACTAGCCTTTGTCTAAAGAGACAAAAAGCAAGGCAACACCCATACATCTATGGTTAAACTCAACCAGAAACACCTATATGTCTATAGTTAAACTCAACCAGCAACACCTATACATCTATGGTTAAACTCAACCAGCAACACCTACACATCTATGGTTAAACTCAACCAGCAACACCTATATGTCTATAGTTAAACTCAACCAGCAACACCTACACATCTATAGTTAAACTCAACCAGCAACACCTACACATCTATGGTTAAACTCAACCAGCAACACCTACACATCTATGGTTAAACTCAACCAGCAACACCTACACATCTATGGTTAAACTCAACCAGCAACACCTATACATCTATGGTTAAACTCAACCAGCAACACCTACACATCTATGGTTAAACTCAACCAGCAACACCTACACATCTATGGTTAAACTCAACCAGCAACACCTATACATCTATGGTTAAACTCAACCAGCAACACCTATATGTCTATAGTTAAACTCAACCAGCAACACCTATACATCTATGGTTAAACTCAACCAGCAACACCTACACATCTATGGTTAAACTCAACCAGCAACACCTATATGTCTATAGTTAAACTCAACCAGCAACACCTATATGTCTATAGTTAAACTCAACCAGCAACACCTACACATCTATGGTTAAACTCAACCAGCAACACCTACACATCTATGGTTAAACTCAACCAGCAACACCTATATGTCTATAGTTAAACTCAACCAGCAACACCTATACATCTATGGTTAAACTCAACCAGCAGCACCTATACATCTATGGTTAAACTCGACTAGCCTCTGTCTAAAGATACAAACAGCAAGGAACACCTATATGTCTTTGCTTTAACACAACTAGCTTCTGTCTAAAATAAGACAAAATGTGCAAGGCAACACCTATACCTGAGACTCTGGTGTGAGACCACGTACTATCGTATGAGGTGATGGTGAACCATTGAGAGTAAAAAAGGACAATAATAGAACTGAAGATTCACATGTGTTACCGGTGTCAAAAGGGAAGGAGAGTGCCGAGCAACCAAGGAACAAATAGATTGACAACAAGAGAACTTATTCCCGGTTTCCATGTGTTACCAATGCTGCAGCACAGCAGAAGGCAACCAAGAAGACAACAGAGAAGTAGCAATAAAACTGAAGATTCACATGTGTTAGGAGAGGAGAGGACAATCAAGAAGGCGAAAGAGTGTTTGTCTCACTAAACAGCAAGCGTTCACTAGGTTACTGCAGTAGTATAGTTGCAGTAAACTCACTCGCTGGGCCAAGGGTCCTGGGTTTAAATCCCTCATGAGACAGGATCTTTGTTGTCACTACATGACTCTTAAGTCAACACAATTTCATGAGTGACAGAAAATGTTATGGGATTTAAGGTGCCCGACGAGACACTGACCCATCCACCAAGAAGGTAAAGAATACATGCTTCTAGAACCATATAGCAAGGTTTACTGAGGTCACAAGACCAGAAGATCTTGGGGAACCTCCACATGCTGAGGTCTACCCACAAACTGGGCCCACATTCTAAGGTTCTAAGCATCTCCATGCCTCTCTACAGATATGAAGTTTCAGCACTGTATAACCCACTGGTTTCAAAGCCTTTGATCCTTCTGATTCACCCCTCCCTCTTCTTCCTTTGATCTTTCCAAGAGCTCTCTTCTCGTCCTATAGATTTCAAAGCCTGAGCGCCTTGAATAAGTTCTCTTGCTGTCCTTTTATTGGTTTCTTGATTGCGCTATGATCATGCCCTAGTAATGAGGCAATCAGTCCAGTGCACTGGAAGTAGTAGCACATGTATGAACTACACTTGAGTTCAAAGCTAGTGAACATGTTTTTAAAAGTCTGAATATGTGTAAGAAAACAAAAATGTGATGTATTTGGGTAATCATACTTTTAGCCACAACCATGCCTGTCAATTATAAGCGAAAACCTGGCTCTCAGAAACTTGGAGGAAATCAATGAATACAATTACAAGTCAGGCATATCACCTATGTCTGCCTGCCCAATCTGTACACCATCAAGTCACTGTCATACTCATTTAAATCACCATGACAACTGATTCAAGAAACATCAGATTGTTCTCATGACGATTTACTCTCAATTGTTCATTATCACCTCATTCAATAGTACAGGTCTGCAAAACAGTCCCTAAGGAGATGGGATTTCAGTACCAGGTAGGAAGGAAAAATACTAACCCAACACCACTCCGAAAAGTGCAATCCCTTGTCAGTGCCGAGTCAACCCTAACACCATCAGACATAACAGTTAAAGCACAACCTTCAAGAGAAATCCACAATCAACAAGCTGTATACTCAATATGCCACGAGAACAGAATCTATATCTCTTTTTTTCAAAACATACTTGTAACGCCCTTCTGGCTAAGGATTCAATAAACACTCCCAAAGATCACCACAAAATATTTAAAGCTTGTCATAAGCAACACAGTAGTGTAGGGATAATGTTAATATAATATCAGTACCAAAATAAACAAGACAGCCTGCAATACTCTCCTATTAAGATGAATCTCCACAACACAGCTTGCTCTTGTGACAATAAAACAGACAGAAACGCAGTTGACTGCCTATCCTTTGCGGGACGTGGCAGTCAACTAGAATATTTTGGCAAGTTACATTCAGTAATATGCCGCTCCTTTCTGAACGTACAGTAATCATACATTTGCATAAGAATCAGCACAAGCTGTCTGCTTCCAATTGCCTGCAGCTGTGCTTCAAACGCGTTAGGTGGGATTACCAACTGCGTTCGTAACTTTCGCCACAGACCTCACAATAAACATCAAATATAATCCGCTGTCTTCCCTGCCTGGATGGACAGAGTAACTAACAATGAAGAGGCTAGTGAAAGTAGATTATATACAGGGTGACCCAAAAATGGAACCAACAAATCTTTGAATAAAACTGTAACCAGATAAAGCAAAATCTTCTTGGATCAAGATCAACAGTGGTTCCAGCAAGACTGGGCCATCCCACACACATCAAATGACTCTCTATCCTGGCTGAGAGAGCAATTTCAGGGGAGAATGATCAGCATGAAGTGTGACTTGGAGTGGGCACCGCATTCACCTGACTTGAACACCCTAGATTTTTATCTATGGGGGTATCTCAAGGATAATGTATACCAAAACAACCCTCAAACGATTGGTGAACAGAAGGCAGTAGTCACAGCAAACAGGAATGCGGTCAAGTAATTTACAATTTAGCGCAATGTACGCAAGTGTGGATCCAACGCTGCGGAGGCCATTTGGAGCATATTTTGAAAAGACAATAACTTTTATGCAAAGCGACCTAGGCAACTGAAACTTTTGGAAATGATTATACACAGACTGAAGTTTAATTCAATAAATTTCAAGAAATGTGTTTGACCTTTGTAGGATTTAATAAACTTTTTATAGGTTCTGTTTGTTTTTTTTGGTCACCCCGCACAACCATGCGCACCTCTGAAGTCGGACTGGGTTTGCCTGATGGAGAGGGAAACTGGTAATAGAGGAAGGCTAATCCACACACAAAAATCAGTCTAGAACACTAGAAGAAGTAGCACATATATGGACTATGCTTGAGTGCAAAGCCAGCGAGCATGAAAAAAAACAAACACACACAACCATATGAAAGGGATGGTGTTCTTTGGCCATGTTAATGAGAAGAAAGGGTGCTGCAGAAACACAGTGGCTAGACCATCACCTGCCGGCCAGGTGACCACGAGTTTGAATCTGCATTGGGTGGATTTACATTGTTAAAACTGACCTAGGCTCTCAGGTTGACCCAACCTAAATAAACTGGGTACTAGGACATGTCGTGGGAAGTAAAGGTGGCTGAGTGCTGATTAGTCTACAAACATGGGTATAGCACCATATACTCTAATGCCTCAATGCTTTTACTTTACCATAAGAAAGAGATAAACAGTGTTCTTTGATTGTATTTGAGAAGAAAGGTACAGGAGAACACTAGAACAGTTAGAAAGATAAAAGGGAGAAGAGGCAGAGGTGAAACCAGAGAAATTATGCTAGATGGTCTAAGATGATGGCAGGAAGCAATATCATCAGCAGAACTGAACCAGAACACCGAAAACATGCTGAAAAAGATCCCCTGGAGGAGATTTGAACCAGCACACCAAAGACATGCTGAAAGCAAAAGCTAATGGTCGACGTTTAGTGCAGGAGAGCCTGGCATATGATACCACAACATCTAGCTTAAGAATGGAGGTGGAGGTGGTCAGTGAAGCTTTCCGCTGGATGGAGAATATGATACACACACACATCGTGATTGTAACTGGCTGAGAAAGCATGCTGAGGAAAGTGAGGACAGGCAAGCTTTGGGCAGAGTGGCGTGCTTCGCTTCGGAGGTCACGGGTGGCAAGCATCGCCTGGATCTTTTCTCCGGGGCATGCCAGTGTGCTGGGGATTGAACAGGCGGACAGATTGGCTGGCTTTGCAAAACTTGGTGGAGTATTGATGCAACAAGGCAGACATGGTTGCGGCCTTGTGGGAGCACGTGTACACCTCAGAGGAGCAAATGGATCACCATGGTCTGGCAAGAATGAGACAGCGAGGAGTGACGAGGGGATCTGGCCGACGCTCGACGCTCAGAGTAAAAGCAAGACAGACATATAATCAGATTGCTAAGGGTACTATTGGTGTTGGAACTCTTCGTTAGCTGCTGAGAATGGGGACGGAGCACTTATGGGAATGCCCCAAATGCTGTGATGTCAGTTCCTAAATCAATCAATCAATCAGACATGCTGAAAAAGGTACTAAGGAGGGGATTTGAACCAGAACACTAAAGAAATACTGAAAAAGGTATTAAGGAGGAAATTTAAGCATGTTATGACTGATAGGCTTCATGTGCAGTGAGAATAATCTGATGAATAACTAACTAAACAAGGACTGAGATCTGTGGGGAGACATAAATGCCTACATTTGGCAAGCTACAAGATGATGATGATCCAAAAACATAGCATGACTTAGAGAGTATCATATTCAAAACAGAACACCTGAAGCTCAACACTTAGTTTATACTGGAAGCATCATAGACTGATTGACCAATTCACCAATTAACAAACTGATTGGTTCACTCATAAAAATCAAAGACCATCTTTACTGCACTTTGAAAGTACCCTTTTCTTCCTTCAGATTGAATTGGAGAAACTCAATTCAATGCACAAACTCTACAGCATAGGTTAGGATCTCAGTGATGTTTGTCTTTCAAAACACACTATGTAAACATACTGCAATACAGTAAAAAATTAAAGAACACTTCTGTACACTTTGAGGTATATGTCAAATATGGACATTTACTGCAGCAACTAATGAGCACAAAATCATAATAACAGAGATGAAGATGCCTTAGAAAAGCTACAAAAGTAACCTTGAGAGATAGAATTAAGAATGAGGAAACTAGAAGACAACTAGGTCCGAAAATAGTCATGGACTTCATCAAAGAATAACAGATTCAACCGGATGGCCACCTAACAAGAATGCCCTGGTACCATCCTCCACAAAGAGCCACTTTGAAGAAATATAATGGAAACAAGAGCAGGGAGGAAGACCACATAAAAGATAGCGTGATGGTATCAAGAACAACTTTAGAGAAATGAACACCAACTTACTCAAAGCAACAGAAAGAGGGCTTAACAGATCTTCACATCTCTCCCCACACTTCACTGAGGTAAATGAAAGAAGAGAAGAAGAAGCAGAGGCATATTTAGTACATTGTGCTAACCACATATTTTTATAGACCTATTGGCAATGGATGGATGATGTGGGCATTATCACGCTAGCCATTTAGATTCCAGGGGATTGGCAGGGGTTCTGGAAGAATCTCAAAACAGAGGGAAGACCAGAAGAACTTTCAATCTGATAGCGGTAGGAACGATTAGCAGTGTGACTCTTCATTGGCTGTTGAACAAGGGGATGGAGCATGTATGGGAATGTCATGAGTGCAGTGATGTCAGTTCTTAGCCCAACTCAACTCAACCCAACTCAACGCTAGCCACTGTTACTTGCCAGGACATTTCCTGATGACAGCGAAAGAGAAGGATACCAGTGGTTGGTGTCTCTGAGGCGGTTACGGCTGGCAAAGATTAGTTTTATTTTTGTGCCAGGGCATGCGGGTGTACAAGGAAATTAACAGGCTGACAGCTTGCAGGTAAGGTTATTGTGGAGGGCAGATGTGCCATGTACCAGGCTGAATGCTCTACGAGAAGACATTTGCCAGAACCAAGTGATGACTGTGAATCTACAACCATGGTCAGACTGTGAGAACAGCAAATTAAAAGAGGTGTGGCCAAACAAAAACACTATGCAGGAAGCCAACGAAGATTAATAAACCGACACAGAACTATGTTGTTAGCCACTAAATGCTGCGAAATTTACTGTGGGGATCCACGCCCTTATAGAATTAATGGTACGATGTGCAATGAGGATGATCTGTCAATTAACTAAGGACATTTCCTGGTTGTAAATGTGTTGACTCTGGAGCTCAGGTTATTTTAAAGAATCTACCCTGGGTGCCGTCTCCGTGGCGAAGGGATTGAAGAAGCAGTTTGTAATTCCGCATACCTGCATACGCAAAACAGCAGTGTTGGTTTTTTATGAAATGGTACGGGTGCCTGGCCGATCAGAAAGCAATGGCAAACTACTGAACATAAAACTTGCCCAGGAATCATGAACATCCAAAACATGCTGGGGTTGACTGCTACGCCCTTCTAGAGGATATGCAACAACAACCTTGATGGGTATTCAAACATATTTCTACCAGGCAGCAGGTAGGCTCAACCCTGGCCCCAACAGAAGTAGAGGAATAGTGTCCAGACCATCACATTCTGAAGGCCTGTGTGCACGGACCAATCAGTGGCCAGACTTTCCCTCCCACAGAGAATGTTGAGAGCTGACATCAAAACAACCGTTGAGGCTGTCTACATATTATTTCTTCCTGTGAGAAAAAAAAAATGTCCCGGTCCCCCCTCTTGTTCATAACCTATATAGACAGAGGAGTGACTGGACAAGCAGCTAGAACATCGGATTCTCCTTCGGGAGACCTGGGTTCATATCCTTGGTAAGATGCAGACTTTTTTCTGTTGGGGGCAAAAAGAAAACCCTAACCTGCACAGTTTGCGGCGACTGCACTAGCCAGGTGACCTTAATTCCTTAGGCTCAAAGAACCCCCTGCCATACACTGCAAGTATTGTCAGTATTGGCAGTAAATGACAGTTTTATGTAAAGAAACCAGCCAAATAGAGACCTAACAACACAGCATGAAGAACAGAATACAGAAGAATAAACGGCAAATTACACCATTAAAGAACTCCTACTTGTGGACGATCAGGCACTAATAGCAAAATCAGAAGTAGAATTACAAGTCCTCACAAAAAGTCTAAACGAAGTGTGTAAGGAACATAACATGAAAATTAGCATTAGTGAAACAGAGGTAATGAGTATAACCAAAACAGAAAAAAAAAATGCATCTAACAGAACACCCACTGAAACAAGTAAAGAGCTTCAAGTACTTAGGAAGTATAATATCATCAAATGGCAAATCAGAAAATGAGATCGAGAATAGATGCAATAAGGCAAACCAACTCATTGGTTGTACAAATGGCACCAATACTACAGAACAAACATATATTAGCAGACACCAAAAAAAACACTTTATAACACAATCTTTCTGCAACTTTATGTTACCAAACATGGACAATGACAGAAAAAGAGAAAAGAAAAATTACAACGGAAATTCGATTCCTGAGAAAAATACTCAAAGTATCAAGAAGACAGAAAACTAGAAGTGACGAAATCTGCACCAAAGTGGGGGATAATAGCAGTGCTAGATTTCATTAGAAAACAGACAAGTGATGAAATGGTTCGGCAAATAACTAGACTACCAATTAACAGTACACCAACACAAGCAATGATGTATAGGCCAAAGGGAACCAGAAGAGGCTGACCATGATGACCTGCCAACCATAGTGGAACTAAACAAAGCCATCAAGCAACTTTCCAGTGGAAAGGCACCTGGTCCTGACTCCATCCCAGCAGAGATATACAAGGCAGGTGGGCCGGTCCTAATAGAGCAATTTCACAAAGTCTTTACAAACATATGGGTGAATGAGACCATGCCACAAGATTTCAATGACGCGTCAACAGTCCACCTTTACAAACGTAAAGGAAACCGCCAATCCTGTGACATCCACAGAGGCATCTCCTTGCTTTCAATTGCAGGGCAGAGGCTCGCCAGAAATTCTTCTCAATCGCCTCATGGCCCATCTCGATCAAGGTCTTCTTCCTGAGAGTCAATGTGGCTTCAGAAAAGAATGAGGAACTGTTGACATGATTTTCGCTGCAAGGCAGCTGCAAGAAAAAGTCAGGAACAGAACTGCGAAATGTTCTCCACTTGCATTGACCTTACCAAGACCTTTGATACAGTCAGCAGAGAAGGACTGTGGAAGATTATGGCGAAATATGGCTGTCCAAAAAAGTTTGTCCAAATAGTGCGGCTATTTCATGATGGTATGCAGGCAAGAGTACAGGAAAATGGTGAACTGTCTGAGCCCTTTCCTGTCACCAATGGAGTGAAGCAAGGATGTGTCCTGGCACCAACACTGTTCAGCCTCATGTTTTCAGCTATGCTGACGAATGCCTTCGAGAACAACGACATTGGAATAGACATCAACTACCGCATGGATGGAAAGTTGTTCAATCTCAGAAGGCTGAAAGCTAAAACCAAAACTAACAGCGACACCGTCAGAGAACTGCTGTTTGCTGATGATTGCGCTCTATATGCCAACTCAGAGGCAGACATGCAACACAATGTTTCAGCTTTCTCATATGCCTGTGCCAACTTTGGGCTCAATATCAACTTGGAGAAGACTGTAGTTATGTACCAGCCAGCTCCAGGGAAATAATCACACCGTGCCGAATATCAAGGTGAACGGTCATAGACTAAGTGTTGTGGACAAATTCACCTATCTTGGCAGCACTGTGTCGCAAGCTGCCACAATTGATGACGAAGTGAATGCAAGAATCTCCAAGGCCAGCAGGGCCTTTGGCAGACTGTACAAGAATGTATGGGACAGAAATGGAATAAGCCTGCAATCAAAGCTGAAAGTCTATAAAGCAGTAGTATTATCCACACTGCTATATGCTTGTGAAACATGGACTGTTTATCAGCGACATGCTAAAAATTAAACCACTTCCACAGTCTGCCTTAGGAAGTTATTGGAGATTAAATGGTAAGACAAGATCCCAGACACTGAAGTTCTAGAAAGAGCATCCATACCCAGTATCCACACTCTACTAATGAAAAATCGGATTCGCTGGGCTTAACTCGTATGCCAGATCACAGGCTCCCTAAACACAGTTTTTACGGCGAGCTGTGTTGTGGTAAACACTCCCAAGGCGGCCAGAGGAAACGCTTTAAAGACACTCTGAAAATCTCACTTAAAGCTTGTGGAATTCATCTTGACACCTGGGCGACTGCTGCTAAAGACCGTAATTCATGGCGTACATCATTACATAAGGGTGCAGTCACTTGTGAAGCAACCAGGACTGCAAGAGCTGTGAAAAAAAGACTGGACAGAAAAACTACTGCAGGAGATCCTCCTCCTGGAACGTCAAGCATTCTTTGCCCACATTGTCAAAGAACATTTTGAGGCAAAATAGGCCTTATCAGCCATCTTAGAACTCACAGCTCTATACTTTCAACCCCACTTAATGAAATGAATGGTCAAAATTATTCTTGATGGACAAACAAAATGGATAGAGAGAATAACAGACTCCATGGGCATCTCAATATCTCCTGCTGTTTATGCTTCACCTAAACACAGCAAGGTATAAGATGAGAAGAAAAGAAGATGACAGTCATGATTTACGTTTTACTGCAGAGTATCTGCAGTAGGCACATTGATAGACTGATAAGGTCATGAGTGCAGTTCAACAAGGGTGACGCCTATGCTCAAGATTCGCTAAGAGATGAGGAAGACGGCAACCTTTTTCTCCATGTACCCAGAGCAACAAAATGTGAAGGTCCTAACACTTCACAAACCACCTGCACGTTCGGCCTCAGGATTTTGTTTTTAACGAGAAATTCTTTTGTGTAATCAATGAGATTATGCGGACATTGTCATGAGAGCAGTCAGATGACTGTTTAATGCCTGCACTCGCCTGTTTGCTACGGGGAGGAGACTGGCACCTATTCCTCAGTGTACTCAGGTCTTACGAAGGTGACGGTCTTAATATATCACATATCCACAGCAGGTTCCTGCAACCGGTTGGGACTTTTTATTTAGCAACCACAGTTCAATATAGTAAATATCTTTCACATAACAATCATAAATAGATTTATTTGGTTGTTTCGGGATTTGAGATTTAAATATTGAGCACAACCAACTACTGGCAACGCTGATCGTATTCTGGTATGAACCTAAGGCATATCCTCCTTGGGGTCCACATCCATTGATGGACGTCAGTCGCGGATCGGGCAAATCTTGAGCTACAGCCTACAATGGGTGACATTGTAATATTCTGTTGTGATAATTTGGCCGTGTCAAATGTGTGCCGCGTGGTCTAGTGGTTACATACCCGCTTCACACGCCAGTGATCCGGGGTTTGTTTCCGAGTTCGGTCAAGGATATGCACTACTGATGAGCTAAAACGAGAGCGAAACTCGAGTCTAGTGCTTCCACATTGACGTAGATAGGCCTTAGGTTCATACCAGAATACGATCAGCGTTGCCAGTAGTGGGTTGTGCTCAATATTTAAATCATAAACAGTGAAATGTTAATAGTTCACATAATAAAAAAAAAAATAACTAAACTAGAGAACTAGTCACTAGCAGCGTCATATGCTGGCAGTGATACTAATAGTGACACTATAATAAATATTTCAGATAAGTAACATTAGAGTACATGATGCGCCGGTATGTTATAAATTAGAACAACTCGGTCCACTTTCGTCGTTCTATCTAGAAACCTACCCAAATAGGCGTTGGTTCTTCTAAAATATCTGCCGTGACTTGTCCTCCATTCAATGAATCAAATGAATGCTTTTATCGTACCCAGACCTATTTCTCAGCCTCGATTATCTCACTTCGTCAGGTTTGTTAGAAATATTTCCCATTCGTACGTAACAAACACTTTCACACACTGCTGAAACACAGTTGTATTGATGATTTGCTCGCAAAACTACATATTTTCATGTATTTTCTTTCACTTGGGCGACAAGACAACCGGCCTAGTTCGCCATGTATCAAAATATTACAATTTCCGCCCGTCTGCTAAACTATCCCTAAATTCACTCCCTTCAGTATGGTAGCCCGTTTTCTCATCGTCGTCAAGTTCGAGCCAACGACGACTTTGCGTTGTAAGATGGTTTTCATTGGTTAAGGATCAGTATAATCATATTCGGATATCTCCATAAGTGCTCTAGATTCCTCCCACAGATTGCATTAGGAGAATCTCAACAGATAGCATGAATTTAGCAGCATCGGTGGGGAATCTCTAAGTGTGTGTGTGTGTGTGCGTGTGTGTGTGTGCGTGCGCGCGCGCGCGTGTATGTGTGAATAATAATAATAATAATCATCAGCAGGTCTTTTGCAGAACGTCGCTTTCATCACTGCTCACTTATAAAAGTATCTCAATCTCTTGCCATTTCACCTGTCCTATTTACCCCCATGCCCAAGGTGTCTGCTCTGTCGTGTGCCCATCTTCGTGCTATTCGATCTATTTCTCTTCTTCCTGGAACTATGCCTCCATTACCATTCTGTCAATGTCATTGTGACGTTTAATATGGACGAAGTATTTCAGATTCCAATCCATGATACTGTCTATGAGCCAGTTTTCTTCGATGTTCAGATCTTGTTTCTTTTTCCTTTAAATTTTAATAACTATATGAAACCATAATTGTAACTTGTCTCCCTTGAATCACTCACTGCTCATTACCAATAGGGCCGAAGACTGTGGGAGAAGAGAAGTAGCAGCATAAGACGAAGAAAAAGAACATTGAGGAGGAGGAGGAAGAAGAGGGAGAAGAAGAAGAAGAAGAAGAAGAAGAAGAAGAAGAAGAAGAAGAAGAAGAAGAAGAAGAAGAAGAAGAAGAAGAAGAAGAAGAGGTGAATAGATTGAGACATTAGTATAATTCAAAACAATGTTTTCCCGTAATGAATTTGAAAACCCAAGACACAAACAATAAATTGCTGGATTTATTGTCTGACATATTTCTCTGCATCTCGTCAGATACATACTGCAGAAATTACACAACATAAACTAAAGTGATTAGATAAATCCTTCAAGCTGAAATATACACATACTCGCACGGCCATTTCAATTTTCTACCACGGTAATTTTAAAATGACTGTCATGTCTTTCTGTGTGCACAAGTCAGGCTTCTGCTGATTAATGGAGATGCTTCAGGGACCATCAAAAAGCGAACGTTGTGTGTATTAAACAACACGCGACAAGCATTGTCCCTGTCAATCACGTGACTGGTTTCCAAAAAGTGCCATCCAATATTAATATAAGAATTTAAAAAATAAATAAATAAATAAGAGTGGCTTTTACAGCAGTAGGAAATTTGTAGAATTCAAAACAATGCATTCCTGAATATAAACACAGACACCATCAACAATATATTGCACCCTCGCCTGGCATATTTCGCCTCACGTCGTCAGGTGCATACTGCAGAGTTATATATCATATGAAGTGAAGAAATAAATGATACTTGGGCTGAAATATGATGAACACCGTCGCTGATATTGCGTGAACGTGTAGCCAGTTATAATTATATCTACGGAAGTTAAACACTTTACAGGAAATCCTTATGGTTACTTTGCAACGGCTGGAATAGATTAATAGATAATCTTCTTCTTCTTCTTCTTCAGCGTTCCGAGCCATTGAGGTTCTTTGCTGCAGATACAATCCGTCTCCATTCGTCTGTCTGGATAATGCTTCGATATATTTGAGAAATCGATTATTGTTCGTCAAATACAGCATATGAAATGCAGTTTGTTTGTTAACCTCTGTGGCTTGATAATCTGAGATTACCGAATTCGATGTTTTGTGACCTGTCGACTGCACATGGATTTCAGAAAACTAATTAACTCTTTTTTCCACCCACACTGGTATTTATTTGGCTACTCGATTTGCTAATTGTCTTTCCGTTCTACCTCCGCAAATCGCTTGTTACTCACACTGTAATTTATATGTGCAATTTGATTTGGTGTATGGAGACAATAGTTCATTCACAAACGGAGTGAGTATCTAGGTTTTATTTATTTTTTTTTTGCTCGCTTCGTTTTAAACTCTGAACTCAAACGTAGCCCATGCACACTACTTCTAGTAGCACTGGACTGAATGTTTGCGCGTGGATTAGTTGTTCATTTTACTAGTGTCCCTCACCATCAGAGGTACTGTAATTCCTAAATCAAGGACGAGAAGTCAACATTTTAGTCCAATTGTCCAGGGGTTGAACCCCTTATCTCGGCATCAGCACGCCGGATATTTAAGAACGCGAGTTCCTATCCATTCGGCCATGCTAACCTCCTCGAGGTAGTTTTATATCAGCTGTTCCGACTATCGGAAACCTGACATGCTTGCTCCGCGGGGGCGTCGTTAACACAATCTTTAACAGTCTGAACGAATATCAGCATGGCCGAATTGACAAAAGCGCTCATTCTTAAATTTCCAGTGTGCTGATGCCTAAGTAGCGGGTTCACTGCACAGGTCAATTGGACTAAAATGTTCACTTCTCGTCCTTTACTTGGGAATGTAAATTACAAGTACCTCTGAAATCGGAATAGGTTCGCCTGATGGCGAAGGACACTGGTAATAGGGAAAGCTAATCCACACGCAAAAATCAGTCCAGAGCACTAAAGGTAGTAGCACATGTATGAACTACGCTTGAGTTCAAAGCGAGCGAACATTTTGAGAATCTGAAAAACATGTAAGAAAACATACACTTGACGCATTTGGGTAATCATACTTTTATCCACACGCATGCCTGTCAACTGCAAGCGGAAACCTGACCCTCGGAAACCTGGAGGGAATCAACGAATACAATTGCAAGCCGAGCATATCACCTTATATCTGCCTGCCCAATCTGTGCTCGTTCAAATCGTTGTCATACTCGTTTAAATCGTCATGAAGAAGCAACAGACCGTATCTGATTCAAGACATATCAGATGTATCTAATGTAGACGTCAAGTGCATATTACCCAGTAGCATATACTGTACAGAGTTCTATCCCAATTAGTGCGTGTCAAAATTTCTTTCTACCATAAGCCAGATATCCCGTCTCTATTGCTGTCATATGTGAACTTTGATCCCGGAATCCATCTAGGTCGTGGTCTTCCTCTTCTCGGTTTCCCGGATATATTTTCCCCTGTGTCCTTTTAGAAGTTAGTCGCAGTTCTAACTTCGCGGCAAAAGGTCGTCCCATTACTGCCCCGTTCCTGTGCCAGTAGATATCACACAACATGCTTCTCAATGCCCCATGTGAAAATGTGGAACAGACAGGAGTCTCGACAAACCAACAGCCCGCACAGGTATACTAAGTATAATGCCGCTGCCAGTTTTTTTTATGTGGCATATCTCTTACATGACGTTGCAGTCAACACCAGCATGTTTCAGCTACTGTTGATGTACTAGGCAAGATTACAGCTCAGTACAAAAGTCCGCCACGAAACATTTCACTGTCGATGGAAGCGGCAGTCACTAGAAAACCAGCAGCAACACATTAATGCATAAGGCAGCCCAGTTAGTTCAGCCACCGACTGACCGCCATTTTTCGGAACATGCAGTTCACGCTACAACAACCATCGACATATGTAAAAGCACACCACACGAAATTCACAGCTCGTAGTGTCGCTCCACGCACTCAACTCAGTAGCAGGGCGAAGGAACCATGCACTACAAGTCCAACATGAGGAAAATTCATAAGCAAACCGTAAAGAATGTTGCATGTTCTTTGCATGATGTTGTGACCTACCCTAACCACAGGTTGAGTCTCTAGGTCATTATATGTTCATGTTCAAAGTATTCCTCTTTCTTTATTTTTAATTGTTTAAATTATAAATATGTCTGCGTCTGTGGCCTTGGGGTTAGTGGAGCGCAGTTACACAATTCCCCGACACACCGAGTTCACAATCAGCCGAGTGTATAAGGCGTCGACCGTTCAGAAAGCAATGACAAACTGTCGAACGTAAACTTGTCTAGTAAATCGCAACCGACAAATGCTGGGGTTGAGTGCAAAGTCCTGTAAAGGGACGCGCAACTAACTTTATTTTTAAATAAAAGATTTTCTTCGAAAGTGAGATCCTGTTGGATAGATCTGTTTGTGTTTATCCAATATGCAAAGAATACCATGGACAGATAGAAAAACCAATGTGCAAAAAAAAGGGGGGGGGGGGTAGAGAGAACAAGGGGAGAGCAGAGAAGTAATTACCTGGATGGCTTTGGCCACGTGGTATGGTGGCGACAAGATCACTGAGATGATCCACGACTCCAGTGATCATGTGAAATGGCGAAACGACCGCCCACGCTTATTGGCACGGCACATGATGATATTCATACAATGAATTGTTTATTCTCTTGTGTAACACTTATATTATGCACAGTTCCAGCTGATTTATAAAATATCCAAGTTGCGGGGAGTTGATTCAAGAACCGACATCATTCCCATAAGTGCTCCGTCCTCATCTTAAACAACCAGCGAAGAGTCCCAATACTAACGGCACGAGTTGTAGTCTGGTTATGTGCCCGTCTGTACTTGCCTCGGAGTACTCAGTGTGGGCCGGATCCTCTGGTTATGTGCCCGTCTGTACTTGCCTCGGAGTACTCAGTGTGGGCCGGATCCTCTGGTTATGTGCCCGTCTGTACTTGCCTCGGAGTGCTCAGTGTGGGCCGGATCCCCTGGTTATGTGCCCGTCTGTACTTGCCTCGGAGTGCTCAGTGTGGGCCGGATCCTCTGGTTATGTGCCCGTCTGTACTTTCCTCGGAGTGCTCAGTGTGGGCCGGATCCTCTGGTTATGTGCCCGTCTGTACTTGCCTCGGAGTGCTCAGTGTGGGCCGGATCCCCTGGTTATGTGCCCGTCTGTACTTGCCTCGGAGTGCTCAGTGTGGGCCGGATCCACTTGCCTCGGAGTGCTCAGTGTGGGCCGGATCCTCTGGTTATGTGCCCGTCTGTACTTGCCTCGGAGTACTCAGTGTGGGCCGGATCCCCTGGTTATGTGCCCGTCTGTACTTGCCTCGGAGTACTCAGTGTGGGCCTGATCCTCTGGTTATGTGCCCTTCTGTACTTGCCTCGGAGTACTCAGTGTGGGCCGATCCCCTGGTTATGTGCCCATCTGTACTTGCCTCGGAGTACTCAGTGTGGGCCGGATCCCCTGGTTATGTGCCCGTCTGTACTTGCCTCGGAGTACTCAGTGTGGGCCGGATCCCCTGGTTATGTGCCCGTCTGTACTTGCCTCGGAGTACTCAGTGTGGGCCGGATCCCCTGGTTATGTGCCCGTCTGTACTTGCCTCGGAGTGCTCAGTGTGGGCCGGATCCCCTGGTTATGTGCCGGTCTGTACTTGCCTCGGAGTGCTCAGTGTGAGCCGGATCCCCTGGTTATGTGCCCGTCTGTACTTGCCTCGGAGTGCTCAGTGTGGGCCGGATCCTCTGGTTATGTGCCCGTCTGTACTTGCCTCGGAGTGCTCAGTGTGGGCCGGATCCTCTGGTTATGTGCCCGTCTGTACTTTCCTCGGAGTGCTCAGTGTGGGCCGGATCCTCTGGTTATGTGCCCGTCTGTACTTGCCTCGGAGTGCTCAGTGTGGGCCGGATCCTCTGGTTATGTGTCCGTCTGTACTTGCCTCGGAGTGCTCAGTGTGGGCCGGATCCTCTGGTTATGTGCCCGTCTGTACTTGCCTCGGAGTGCTCAGTGTGGGCCGGATCCTCTAGTTATGTGCCCGTCTGTACTTGCCTCGGAGTGCTCAGTGTGGGCCGGATCCCCTGGCCACGCCCTGCCGCACCAATCCCCCCAGGCAACGATGGTGCATCTATTCTTCAACACTACACATACGATCCCAAAGGGCCCTGGCCATATCTGCCGTATTGCGCACCAATACCCCTGTCCTGTTAAATTCCCGAGAGGAGACTGGACTCAACAAGCACATCTTTAAACTTATTATCTGTTGGGATTATTGACTGACTTTGGTCTACACTCCTCTCTTCTGTCTTCCCTTCCATATATCTATTTCTTTCACTCTCTCTATTATTCCCTCAACACATACTCCGACAACAGTTCCTTTCAACGATAAGATAAAAGATTTATTAATAAAAACTATGTCTGGTGTATGTATGGATATTGTCTATGTAGTTGGTATGTTCTTCTAGTGTGGTTGTCAGATATGAACTCTGAATGTCTATCAGCGGTGTTGCTTCTCGCCCTTTCATTCTTCAAGATCACAGGACAGCACATCAAACAGGACAGAGCTCACCCGGATGATCCGTATGCTTGAATCTGATGGTAAATCCGTTATTGAATGAAAAAACAAAAACTGTTCACCACTGAGTCAAGGTACCGTAATAAAAGTCCCGTAAGTTTATGAATGCACCTGAATCTGTTTCATGACGGTACGTATCCATCATCGAAAAACCACCACATCGCCACAGTTCGTCCTATAGTCTTTTATTACTAGTCCTGTTTTACTTGTCTATTATTTCTTCTTTATGCATCCAATACGTATGTAGTTGTAAGTATCCCTGCTTGCCCCAGGTTAACATCTTTTCCTTTTAAGGGTTTTAGTGGTATATTCGTTTGAGCATACAGTGTTCTGTATTTGATTTAACTTTATTATTTCTTCATCTTGAAACATGTCCATATTCTGTTTGGTTCTAAGTAAGTACTTTATTGGTTCAAGTGTAGTACTCTTCCTCTCTTCTCTGCTTTCACTAGGAGATTTGAACCTGTGGGGAAGGATAACAGATACCGTGATAAGCATCCGCCCCTTACTACTACTTATGCAAGTGTCCTTCTCCAGCCATAATGACAAGGCTTCCGAAGTGAACACCCGCATAAGACATATGAATTCACCAAAGTCTAAACTATCCACTAATAGAAAGCCATGGTAAATGCTATTCACTTACATCTATATTCCTATGCTAAACTATACTCTAATATACCTTATAATAATCCTAGTCTGAATTGGGAGTACTAATGCACAATAGATACACAAACGTTCATCCGAACGCAGCACAACCCTCTTCATAATCCTTCTCTCCCGAAACCTAAGAAACACACTCTCCCTCACAAAGACGTAGCCACTCTTTTATAGGTCATCTTTGCCGCATAGTCCTTGACATTGCTGGACACCTCACATCCAGACTTCATTATCACAGTTAGTGGAAAATTACAGATCTGAAACTTTTCCGTTATTCATACGTTCAGACTGCAATATGCTATCCAATAATACTCTCTGCTTTTGTCGCAAACCAATTTTTCCACTCGACAGTTTACCTGTGCGGTTAGCGGCCCCCTTTCCTGTCTTGACCTATAAACACATGCGCCTGGTCACTCCTTTGTTTGTTACCCTACTGCTTCGCTTGTTAACCCTTCCTCCACCTGGTCAGTCGGTGTATACAGTCGTCCATCTGGGAATCATTAACTCTCAGTATTTCACGACAACCCCACCCAGCAGTGCAGATCCAGCCAATGTATCCGCCTGTTCGTTTCCTAACACATCGGTGTGTCCTGGGGAAAAGATCCAACGCATGCTCTCTAACTTTCCCGTTAGCTGCAGAGGAAATATGCATGCTCTTAGTATTCTCAACTTAGACTACCAGTAGAAATCCAGACACAAGTAAAAGGAGTATTCCACAAGTAAAAGGAGTATTCCACAAGGAAGAACACAAAAGTGTACAAAGCTGAATAACCACTCACGGTTTCAATGATAAAGAAAACCCAGAGGACTTCTGGATCCGAGTTTACACAGATAGCTCAGCTCAAATGCTGTTAGAAATGCAGGAGCGGGAGTGTATATATATATAATACCCAAATAATTCTAGGGACACGGCCAGAGTACCAACAGGAAAGGGACTGCCGTAATTATGACGCAAAAATCCAGGCAATCAAGATAGCAACCGATAAATTACTTAATAACATGTATAGTTCACAACCTGTGGTGCTACTGGCAGGTGCAAAATCAGTACTTGAGTTGCTCCAGTCTGGGAAATTTTTTAACTACTATCTTAACTAGGTAGCCAGCGTAAGGTCATTTTACAGCAGATACCATCTCACGTGGAGTACCCGGAAATGAGAGAACTGATAGATTAGCTAAGGAAGGAGCAGTAGAAGAACCTGATGTACCTGATACGTACCCCCACCCCACCACATCAAATCAATCCGAAAACAACCAACACAAGCACAAGACGATTACCATTTGAGCATAGACCAGAATAAATCATTACTCTGCACCTCAGAACATGACGTAATCGATTACACCGCCACGTGTATACAACATTCAAAAATTGGCGAATCAGCCAGTGCACACGTAGATTAGCACCACAGACAGCAGACCACACATTCCAAGACAGTCCAAAATATGACATATCTAGGTAGGCCTTCTGGTCCAGAGAAACAACAGTGGAGGATAAACTCTATGTACCATTGGTGGAAGGGGGGGGGGGGGGGTTAAAAAGACAAGCTTATACAAGAGACAACATTGCAGATAAAGCTACATTTCAAGCGAACGAAAGAATGAAGGGGACGACGAGGAAGAGGAAAAGAAGAAGAAGAAGAAGAAGAAGAAGAAGAAGAAGAAGAAGAAGAAGAAGAAGAAGAAGAATTCTCGCCTTTCATGTTCTATCTATTTCTACAGCTACCTCGATCCGATCAACGTAGGCCTCTTTCAGAGCCGAGCTCTGAACGCCAACCCATCAAACTTAAGAGTTCAAACTTAATCTTCCAGATGGTTCACAAACTAAGCCCATAACGAAAGTCAGATGTAATTTGTTATCTGTTGGGGAATCATCCTTGCACTCCGGACAAGTCCGTACGTAGGTACTCAGATCGTTCTCCCCCCCCCCCCCCTTTTCCACATAGGCATCAGCGTTCGGTGGCTAACTTTGTTGGGTGATGAGGCACCTTGTTCTTCCGATGTGCCTCTAGTGTCTGGTCCCGCCAATTCCTAACTATTGAGTGTCACATTCTGGGCAACTATGTGGATTCACTAATGTCAAAGCCCTATGCTCTCGACATCTCTCGAAGGGCGTTAATAACATCGGCACGATCCATGGACTGGCCATCTGCAGGGGATGCAGAGCCAGAACGTTTAGCAGCTCATTTATTTTCCCCAACTCCAGTATGCCCCGGAACGAAGATGAAGGTGACTCTACGGACAACGGACCTCCGCAGCGATTCAATCCACTGTCTACGTACACAATCTCCCTCGTAATTTCGGGTCATGCTCATGGAATCACCCAGTACACAAACGTTGCTATAATGTTTGTTTTATATGCCTGCATCTTCAGTATGGTCATGTTTGTTACATGGCTACACTGAAGAAGACTGTCAAAATTGCTCGGCCGCGTTATGAGGAGTATGTTAGTTGCATATCCTTTACGTAGCAATCAACCCCAGCATTTGTTGCTGTTTGTGATTTCGTCACAAGTTTACGTTCAGTAGTTTGCCATAGATTTCTGGACGGCCGGCACTAAAACCACTGTATGACGATAAATGCAATGCTGACTGCTGCCAAATCACCTGCAGGTGGGATTCGAACGCGGTATGCGGGATTACGAATTGCGTCTCTAACTCCTTCGCTACAGAGGACTTCGACTTATAAGGAGGAATACACTTATTTTGTAAAAATTCACACTCCACAACACGAACCTGAATCTGGTCTACTCGAGCCAGGGACGGACGCCGCAACCACTGAGCCATTCTGCCATCTCATCATCATCATTCAGTGCCTTACCGGCTGGCGTGGGAGATCATGCCTCTCCCCGAATTGCGATCTCCGAAGGCATGGATCAATTCGTGCGTTGACTCCGTTCCGTGCCATGGCCCAAGGATGTAAAGAATCTTCTCACGCTGTCTTCTTCTTCTTCTTCTTCTTCTTCTTCTTCTTCTTCTCTCTCTCTCTCTCTCTCTCTCTCTCTCTCTCTCTCTCTCTCTCTCTCTCTCTCTCTCTCTCTCTTCGTTCCAGTTTTTGTCATCTCATAATGTGGCCCTAAAAAAAACAACAAACGATGAGTGCTTCTTTCTGATGTTTGTGATAAGTTGTCTTTGCGAGTAGATTGCTCATTTTGGCTGTCCAATTAATTTTCAGCATTCTTCTATAAGACCACATCTCCAAGGCTTCCAAGGATTTTTCGCCTGTTTACTAAATTGTTCAGGATTTGCAGCTGTATGTTACTACTGGCGTTAATGTAACATGCAAGAACCTATTTTTTTCTAACTTTCAAGGACAAAGATCTACCATCTACAATCTAATTAAAACCGTGTGAGCTGTAAGACATGGGAGGTGAAGTGGCGCAGTGGCTAACCTGCTTGCCTGCCGGCCGGGTAGTCACGTGTTACAATACCAACTATAAACCACTATAATGTTGCACGTCCTTTGCAGGACGTTGCCATAAACCCCAACCCTAGGTTAATTTACTAAGCATTTCTCCGTAATCCCGTTTATCACGCAGTCTCGTAGCGGGCGAGAACTGGGAGCGGTTCGTCCCCCCGCTGGTGACTTGCGGGATAACTGAGCTCAGAAAGCAAACTACTGAGCGCAATCTTGCCAAGAAATCAACAGACAGCTGAAAGATGCTGCTGTTGACAGCGATATCCTGTAAAAGGATATGCGAATTTAAAAAAAAAAAAGTTTGCCATTGCTTTCTGAACGAGAACAATATACAACAATAAGAAAGAGCCAAACAGGTTTCTTTGGTAGTGTGAAGAGAAGAGAGGTATTCGAGAACATCGTGACGACTGGAAAGATTAATGGGAAGAGCGGCAGAGGCCGATCAAGAGAAATAATGCTGGATGGACTGAGAAGGTAGCAGGGAGGAATATCATCAACATAAATGATCTAGAACACTAAAGACCGAGATCTTCGTAGAGACACGAATGCCTATGCCAGCCGGCAGGGCACATGGTGATGATGATATAATACCATCATCATCATCCATCATCATCATATTCATTGGCAAAATGTTACACTTGAATTTTCTGCGGTCTTAAACTAATCGGGGGGGCTTCAATGCGAACCGTGCTTGCTTGCTGCTTGGTTCGTTGCGAGACTACAAACGTTACCAACTAGTACGTATGTCGGATGAAGGCACCTTGTGTCCACATCGGTGATGATACAGGACCTGAGTTTTGCGTGAGTACCCGTGTCCATGTCTTGTTTATGGTGGCAGAATGGTGGTCCGCCGTACAGGCAGACACTCTCCGACTTCGGAGGAAAAATGAGAACCTTAAAAGTGTCATAACAATTACAATAACCATGCTATTGTCTTGTAACCTGTCAATATTGTTAAGGATGTCAAGGGTGTTAAGCGCGTGACATCACGGGGCAAATGAATACGGCGACGTCATAAGGACAGTTTACAGATGGCTGCCCCACTTTTGACATGCAGCAAAGAGCAGCATTCTGTATTCCGTTTTTTTTTTTTTAAATCAGTGAAAGGGTGAAACCTATAGAAATTCGTCAGCGAATGAAGGTCCGGTATGGTAATGCATGCCTGTCAATCCAGCAAGTGTACGAGTGGAGTATGAAGTTCCAAAACGGCATGACTTCTGTGGCAGACTGTTCACAACCGGGTCAGGCACGTCGAGAAGTGACCCCAGATAACTTTTGTCTACAGGAATCCAAGCACTTTATCGGCGCTGGAGGACTTGCATTGAACGCAGTGGTGACTACATCGAACAATTATACATTTGTTCTTTTCTCTTCCCCCCCCCCCCTTCCAGAATATATTTCCATTCTTTCTCTCTCTCTCTCTCACACACACACGCGCGCGCGCGCACACACACACACGCGCGCGCGCGCGCACACACACACATGCACACACACACACACGCAACGTTTAAGGTTTTCATTTAAAGCCCCACTCGTATAAACGGGAGACTGGTGAGAGGAAAGGTAGGAGTCCACTCATCCCTGCCAACCACCAATGAAACAAACTGAAATAGAACAATTTAAGACAGCGGAAAACAACCAGTGGAAAATTTTTACCACCGCCAACACACGATAACTCATTGCCTTCTACCAGTTCAGTTGATAACCTTGACCCGGGTAAATATGCCAACGGCAAGGGTCAAGAAACTTTCTTCAATGTGAATATAAACACAACTGGGGGTTTGTTGGCAATCGTTTTTAGGACATCAGGGCCAGAGATAGCACTTTAGACAAAGGGAAAGCAACAAGCGATGAGATAACCACAGAGTTGATCCAGTACATAGTTGCTTATCTGCGAGGTAGGGCATTGGCTTGCACGCTTGCAGCCTGGCCCAGTGGTTGTGTTCGAATCCCCTTTAACGCGGAGCTTTTTTCAATGACCTGGACTCCCGGGTTGCCCCAGGCTAAAATGGATATCAGGAACTCTCTGGGAAGTAAAGGCGGTGGAACTGATATTGACTGCATCGCCCATTGGGTAAACATTGGTCTAAAATTACGGGGTTAATACAATATTGTCAATAGGTCTCATGACCACCGGGCTTGTAGGTGTAGGTGCTAAAATAGTAGGTGCGCCAATGTGGTTCATAGACAGACAGACAGACAGATGAGTACTAGGTAGGCAGGTAGGTAGGTAGTAGGACAGATTAGACGGACTGATAGATAGATAGATAGATAGAGTGACAGACAGACAGACAGACAGATAGACAGACAGACAGACAGATGAGTACTAGGTAGGCAGGTAGGTAGGTAGGACAGATTAGACGGACTGATAGATAGATAGATAGATAGATAGATAGATAGATAGATAGATAGAGTGATAGACAGACAGGCAGACAGACAGACAGATAGGTAGATAGATAGATAGATAGATAGATAGATAGATAGATAGATAGATAGATAGATAGATAGATAGATAGATAGATAGATAGGCAGGCAGGCAGGCAGACATCTCCTGTGGCACTGGCAACAGTGCCAGGGGACAAAGCCCAACGGGTCGCCATTGCACGGGTACTCCCTCTATCGACACCCAGCTGGCGACGAAGATCAATCACATCTAGCGGTATCCCACCTCAAGGTGTCACCTGAAGCTTCACTAATCTCATCAACAATGCGGCACGTCACGCCACGGTTGCTATACCTAGGCTTGTTTGCTGAATCAGCAAACATAACTTTACGGTGATGTATGCAAAACAAAGATAATGTCCCTTGACGCATTTCTGAACACGTACAGGGCAGAGATATCAGTGGCGTCACCAGAGGTGGAGGGGGTGGGTGATACAAACAGAGGACGTGACACCAACATGCTTCTATAAAAGAGATAGGAGACGTGGACGTGTCACGAATGACATAACTGCACTTTTGTTTCTCAAATGATCATCAGGTGACCTGCCAGCTGGCGCAGCGTTCATGACTCTCCACAGATCTCGGTCTTTGGTGTTCTAGATCAACTCCGCTGTTGATATTCCTCTATGCCACCGTCTCAATCATCAATCCATCCAGCATTGGTCTGTCTCTGCCTATCCTCGCCTTGATCTTTCCAGTCTCTCTTCTCATCACATGACCAAAGAAATCTGTTTGTCTCTTTCTTATTGTTGTATAAATGTTCTAGTTTCATTGGTGTTTGTCAAATAATGATTAATAAGAAACGTGTTTTTGAAAACTGAAGAGACAAACAATAGACTGCACAATCAAATGCCTGGCATGTTTCACTACATCTCGTCAGGTATAAACTAAAGTAATTATAAGGGGCGTTCATTTGAAATCCGTTCGTGCGTAATTGCGTACGTTGAACATGATCATGCCATAGTCATGTGAAAAGTACTTACTAATGAATAAAAGAGCACGTGCTTATCGTCCCATGATGCATAGGTTCTGTTTCTGACCGTTGAGAAAATAGCCGGGTTTATCCAAAATCCACCCAAAGAAGCTCAAAGAGGGGTGATTCAGTTTCTTTCATTTGAAGGATGTCAACCAGTGGACGTTCATCGAAGAATGCAGGCAGCGTACGGTAACAAATGTGAATCGAAGACAACAGTGACAGACTGGGCACGAATGTTTCGGAAATGACGTCATTGCAAGACATATCTTCTTCATATCTTCTGGGTCAGGCGCATATTGTTGCAACAGAAAAAAACACCATCGCCAAAATTGATGCAGCAGTACAGATGAACCGTTGTCGAAGCATACGTTCACTGGCGAAAGAATTTGATGTGTCAATTGGAACAATTCAAAAGGTCGTTCGTAAGAAACTGCAATATCGGAAGGTGTGTTCACAGTGGGCACCACGGATGTTGACCGACCACCAAAAAGTGGAACGCATGGGATGGTGTTTAAACCACTTGCTGCATTACAGAGTGGAGGGTGGTGCATTTCTCTTCCGCTTAATGACATGGCAGGCGATGAATCATGGTGTCACCACTTTGAGCGAGCAGAAAAAGAGAGAACATGCAATGGAAGCATGCTGGATCACCAAAAGCCAAAAAATTCAAGTTACAGGTTTCCGCTGGTAAGGTTATGCTGAGCGCATTTTTTTACCATGAAGGGCTATTGTTGGCCGACTTTAAAGAACCTGGTGTCAACATCAACTCTACCCACTACTTGCAAACACTAGACAAGCTGCAAAAAGCCATCAAGAATAAACGACCCGGCATGCTTTCTCGCTGTGTGATTTTGTTGCACGATAATGCTCGTCCGCATGTCGCAAAGATTGTGCAGGAAGCATTAGCAAGGAAGAAGTGGGAAATTCTGCAACATCCAGCCTATAGTCCTGATTTGTCACCATGTGATTTTCATTTGTTCGGACCTCTAAAAAAGCTCTCAAGGGGCAACGATTTCACACAGATGCAGACGTAATGAACGCGGTAAACACTTGGTTCAGTGAGCAACCACAATCCTTTTTTGCGGACGGCATTCGCCGCCTACCTAAGCAATGGGATGCTTGCCTGAATGCCTACGGCGACTTCTTCTGACCAACCCATGGTGCATAATTCATTCAAAATGAATGCTTTGTTTAATTCTACTACACCTGTTAATGTTTCTTTCATGCTTTTGTAATAAAGCCATTGGAACGGATTTCAAATGAACGTCCCTAATAGATAAATATAAATCCTACAAGCCAACATGTACAACACACAGTAATTTAAAATGTCCGCAATGGTATATTTAATCTAGCCATCAAGTATTTTTGTTAACACAAATCTGGCATTTCTTGAATGAACTTTGGGTAAACAAAAAGACATGACAGCCAATTTAAAATTACCGAGGTAGACGGTATATACAAAACACTGATCAGACCAGTTGTGCTGTATGGCTCTGAAACCTGGAGTACAACGAAAGGAGACGAAGCCTTGTTACAAACCTTTGAGAACAAAATTTTAAGACGCATCTTTGGACCCATTAGGGATACACAAAGTGGAGAGTGGAAAAGAAGAAGTAACAAAGACATTTATGATCTGTTTAAGTCCCCGCTAATCACTGGTATCATGAAGGCTAATAGACTACAATGGCTGGGGCATATAGAAAGAATGGAAGATAATAGGGAAACAAAACTCGCTTACACTCAGGAAATAAATGACCGTAGACCCCGAGGTAGACCAAGAAGACAGTGGAGAGATAATACATGTACAGACCTACAAGCACTTGGAATCAACGACTGGTAAGAGAAGGTCCACCAGAGAGACGAATGGAGACGGATTGTATTTGCAGCAAAGAACCTCAATGGCTCGGAAAGCTGAAGAAGAAGAAGAAGTGGTACACGGTATATTTTAAAAATTACTATGAGAATATGTGTGTTGTAAAAGACATGATAGTTTAGAATTACTGTGGTAGATATTTTAAATTACTGTGGGAATATGTGTGTTGTACAGGACATGACAGTCAGGTTAGAATTACTCTGGTAGGCAATGTAAATTACTGTGGTAATCAACAACAACAACAACAAAAAAAGAATGATCAAATCAGTTAGAAAGCCACAAACATAAGCTCAACACGATTACCGTCTTATGGACAGACCAGAACAAATCATTATTCTGCGCCTCAAAACAGGACACAATAGATTACGCAACCACATGTATACACAATTCAAGATTGGTGAATAAGCCATGCGCACACGTGGATTAGCACCACAGACAGCAGCTCACATACTCCAAGACTGCTGGGGGATTACGACATACCTAGGCAAACTTTCTAGCCTATAGAAACAAAAGTGGAATATTAATTCTATGGACCACTGAATGAACTAGAAAAGACAGCTAAATTCATATATGAGACAACACTGCAGATGCAGAGAAATTTCAAGCGAAAGAAAGAAGAAGAAAAAAACGGTAGGAGTATTTGTGGTATATTTCAGCTTAACTCCCATATACTGATCCTCCGGTTGACCACTGGTTACACCCTCGGGGACCAGAGGGGTGCAGTTTGGAGACTCGGGAATTTGATTACCCCCACACAATGAACAGTTAGGTCAGATTTCCCACCTAGTGAATTTGCTAACACAGCAATTTTCCATTTGGTCGCCACTAAGAAGATTTTGCCATCTATATCTTTGGGAATGCAGTGTGGCAGACTAGGGACATTGAGGTTCTTTCCTTCACTTTTGAGGAAAATGCACGTGAAGCATGGTGTTTTTAACAACATTAAATTACACTACTGGAGCTGGAGTCACAGCGACTGCGGGCACCAAACTTACCCTATATAACAACTACACACGTCAGAAGTAGAACAACAGCTACCAGCTACACCAGTAGAACAGCTACCAGCTACATCAGTAGTACAACAGCTACGAGCTACATCGGTAGAACAACAGCTGCCAACTACATCAGTAGAACAACAGCTACCAACTACATCATTAGAACAACAGCTACAAGCTACATCAGTAGAACAACAGCTACCAGCTACATCAGTAGTACAACAGCTACCAGCTACACCAGTAGAACAGCTACCAGCTACATCAGTAGTACAACAGCTACGAGCTACATCGGTAGAACAACAGCTACCAACTACATCAGTAGAACAACAGCTACCAACTACATCAGTAGAACAACAACTACCAGCTACATCAGTAGAGCAACAGCTACCAGCTACATCAGTAGTACAACAGCTACGAGCTACATCGGTAGAACAACAGCTACCAACTACATCGGTAGAACAACAGCTACCATCTACATCAGTAGAACAACAGCTACCAGCTACATCAGTAGAACAATAGCTACCAACTACATCAGTAGAACAACAGCTACCAGCTATATCAGTAGAACAACAGCTACCAAATACATCAGTAGAACAACAGCTACCAACTATATCAGTAGAACAACAGCTACCAAATACATCAGTAGAACAACAGCTATCAACTATATCAGTAGAACAACAGCTACCAAATACATCAGTAGAACAACAACTACCAGCTACATCAGTAGAACAACACCTACCAAATACATCAGGAGAACAACACCTACCAAATACATCAGTAGAACAACAGCTACCAAATACATCAGTAGAACAACAGCTACCAAATTCATCAGTAGAACAACAGCTACCAACTACATCAGTAGAACAACAGCTACCAACTACATCAGTAGAACAACAGCTACCAGCTACATCAGTAGAATAAGAGCTACCAACTACATTAGTAGAACAACAGCTACTTACTACATCAGTACAAAAACAGCTACTCAACTACAATCTACGATATGAATAGCGCAACAATTACCTAATTCATCAATAAACGTACAGCTACTTTCAATTCTAGACGAAGTATAGCTACTTTATATACTAGCAGAAGTACAGCTACCTGCTACAATGATAGAACAGCATTAACAAGTAAAGCTAATTGTTTGACTGACTGAACTCAAAGAAAATCCTACCGCACTGTGAAACTTCACATTTGTGCCTCAGTCTCGTTTAGATCTTGTTTCTTCTGGGCACTTCACGTGATCAGACATGATAACCATTATATTATATTATATTCATTGTTCATTGGCAACTTGCCGTCTTGACAGACGATCGTTTGTGTTTCAAAAAGGCATAATAACTTTTACCTATGGCGGTAGCGAATGTGACTGATAAGGCCAATTCCCGCTGCAAATGTCCGTTCACAGTGGGTGCATGTGAACACGTGGGATATATATTATATTATAGTTATATTAATATCTATAAAGAGTGTGTGGTGGGGAGAGGGGGGGGGGGAGAGATTAAAATGCCTGCCTCAATGGGACATGTTTTCTATTCCTCGGTAAAGGATGTTTGTCTATCGGAGGTGGAACCAAAAAATCATAGCCTGCATGCAGCATGGCAACAGCTTGGGCAAGTGGGGTTAAACCCTCAGCCTGGAAAACCCTTTCAGCGGACACCGTTAATGGTACAGACACTGTAGTATATGTTTATGTCTTTTGTTTTTTATTGCTTATGTATACAAAATGTTTTTTCTTTGTTCACGCTATGCCCGTATGTTATGTGGTGTTGAGAAGAAATCGACGAGAACGGCATTTTATAGCCTTTCACACAGGGATTCCTGAAGACTGATTAACTCTTTTTTTCACCCATACTGGTATATGTTCAGCTACTCAACAATATGGGCATAGCATGAAAAAAAGAAAAGTGATTTGTATGCTGTATTCGATGAACAATAAATGATTGCTCAAATGTAGTGAGGAGATAGCAATTAGGAGGTTACAGCGGGTTTTGTACAAACAGAAAGAGTTCATGTTAAATTTTAACTTACCGTGTGGATGACAGATGTTTCACATTCGAACAATGCCTGAACCTGTGACTGTGTTTTAATTGTTTCAGCTAAAGTATTATTAATTTCTTCACTGCATACGATATACAACTCTGCAGTATGCACCTGACGAGATGCAGCGAAATATGCCAGGCAATAAATGCTTCAACATATTGTTTGTGTCTTCCCCAGACTCTATTTTTAACAATTCTAACATACGTACGGAAAACCAAATGAACACAAATATAACAGGAAGCTTGATGAAAGGAACGACACACACATACAAATAGATGCTTTAACAAAAGTCTTCATCAATTAAAAATGGAGCACAAATTCAAAAAAGCTCTGTCATTTCTCGTGTTTATTAAATTTTTAACTTTTCGTTCTGCAGCTCTGTATTTTTGTTTCCCAAATTTAAAAAACATTTTTTTTTATTCAATGTGCAGATTATCTATCCTTGATTGTGGTACTTCAGTTTTACAACAAAGTATTTTTGTTTGCTGATGAAGACTGTTATTGAAACATTCATTGTATCTTTGTGTGTCTTTCCTTTCATCAAGCTTTCAAGTTATATTCTGTGTTAATACTGTTTCCCTTATCAACAGCTTCACCGATTTTCTCTATATCATCTAAGATATACGCACGCATATAACATGCAAGTAGTTATTGGTTTTGTTATGTCGGTCACATCTGCTACATTCCTTTTATTATTAAGATCAATTCTATAATCTTATAGGAACATGGATTTAAATGTCGTCAGACGTTGCCCAAACAGATGTTACGTATTGCATACCTGTAGATAAACTTACCAGGGGGATTCAAATGAAAACCTTAAATGTTGTTTTTTGGTTTGGTTAATATATTCCGAAAAAGTAAAGAGCAAATGCATCATTTTCTGATTAGTCACCACTGCGTTCAATGCAAGTCCTCCAGCACCAATAAAGTGCTTGAATTCCTGCAGAAAACAATTCTCTTGGTCGCTTGTGTAACCACTCATGCACCACCTGCTGTAACTCTTTACAGAAGTCACACCGTTTTAAAACTGCGTACTCCACTCATACACTTGCTGAACTGACACGCATGCATCACCATACTGGACCTTCATTCGCTGATGAATTTCTATGGATGTCACCCCTTCATTGGTTCAAATACAGATAACAGAACCCTTTGGTGTATGTCAAAAGTGGGGTGGCCATCTTTAAACTGTCCTTGTGACATCACCGTGTTCAACTGCACAGTGATTTCAAGTGCTTAACACTCTTGACATTGTTAATAACAATATTGACAGGTTACAAGACAATGGCATGGTTATTGTAATTTCTATCACACTTTTAAGGTTTTCATTTGAAACCCCCACGTATATTGTGTGAGGGCGCTGTACTTTTCTAGGAGTGGCTAGACACTCACCAGCCAACCCATTGGTCAGGGGTTCAGATTCATACACAGCCAGAACTGTATTTTAATGCTCCGGGGCTTCCAGGTGACAAAACCTAATCTGGGTACCAGGACATTTTCTTTTTGGTTCCTTTTTTTTCGCTCACTCACTTTGAACTCAAGCGTAGTCCATACACACTACTTCCAGTAGTGCTGGACTGAATTTTGCATGTGGATTTGCTTTTACCTATTAACAGTGTCTCTCGCCATCAGGCAAACCCATTCCAATCTCAGAGGTACTTGTAATTTACGTCCCAAAGTCAAGGATGGGAGGTCAAAATTGTAGACCAACTGTCTGGTGTAGGGGTTGAACCCCTTACCTCGGCATCAGCACACCGGATGTTTAAGAACACACGTTGTTATTCCATTCGGCCAAGCTGACCTACTACCAGGAAATGTCTTGGGAAGTAAAGGCGGTCGGCAGGACACTGATCACACCACCCGCTGCATGTAGATTGGTCTATACAAATATGGGTAAAGCACCATATGCCCAATGAAGCTTAAGTGTGTAAAAGGAATCTTCCCTTATTTTAAGTTATCAGAGAGACAAATGGAGACGGCTTGTATCTGCAGCAAAGAACTTCAATGGCTCGGAATGCTGAAGAAGAAGAAGAGTAAAGACCGTCGGTCTCCCTGGTCTAGGGGTTATTACACGACTTTCTCTGTAATCCTGTATACTCTCATGAGTAATGTGATGTTGCGTGAGAATCGGTAGCGGTTCTCTCCGCTTTGGTAACTTACGGGGTATGTGAGCCAGTCACTCAGAAAGCAATGGCAAACTACTGAGCATAATCTTGCCAAGAAATCAACAATCAGCTGAAAGATGCTGATATTTACAGCGATGTCTTGTAAAGGATATGCAAAAAAAAAAAAGAGTAAAGATCTGTGTTAATTAAGAGGAAGACAGAGGGATAAAAACCTTGATGGTTTGGCAGCATGGCATGGTCGAGACAAGAACAGACCTGATTTGAGATTCTGGCGACTGCGTGATGCGGCTAAGCATGACTGTCCACACCTTTTGGCATGGCACTTGATGATCATGATGAGAGTAAAGATGGCTGGTATAATATTGACCACATTAGCCATGGCATGTCTATTGGTCTATAAAAATATGAGTCTAGCACCATACGCCTAATGCAGCTTAAGATGTGTAACAGGAATCTGGACTTATTTGAAGTAAAGAGAGTGAAGGGCCCTTTTACCTACAAAAGAAATTGAGGAAGACTTAAAAACACACAGAGAAGAGAAGAAACAGAAATAAATAAATGAAAGTAGGTCAGCATGGTCGAATTGATAAGAATGAGTGTACTTAAACATCCGGCGTGCTGATGCCGAGGTAAGGGGTTCAACCCCTACACCGGACACTTGGACTAAAATGTTGAGCTATGGACTTGGGGACGTAAATTACAAGTACCTCTCAAGTCGGAGTTGGTTCGCCTGATGGCGAGGGACACTGTTAATTTCATTCATTCAGTAGCATGTCCTTTGCAGAACCTCGCTCCCATAACAACCTTCCGGAAAACCTCTTGATCATAAGCTAGATGTCCCGCATCCGATACACCCATATGGAGATCATCCGCCACATCCTGCACCCATCTTCATTTTGGCCTACCTCTTCCTCTTCCCAGGCATATACCCCTCTGCCACATAGCAAACATAGCGGGGACGCCAACACAGGACAAGAAAACAGGATAAAGGGATTTGTCCTAAGGATGCACCAAAGTAGATATTGAACAAGGGAACAAGGAAACTATAGGAGACAAGAGACGTCACAAGACAACTAAGAAACAGACGTCGTGGAACCGTGCTGGCAAGCGGTTGTGTGTTTCCAAAATTCGGTGTCAATTGGATATCTGGATACAATGATACATTAATCTGCAACAGGACGAGGAAGTTGTTGATAAGAAGCCACGGATGGAGAAACTGGGGAACCTAGGTGGATTCTGAACGAACATAATGATAAGCATTTGACAGAATTGGGAAATGGAAAAATGGGCCGTCAAGGTGAACGGAACAGATTTAGTTAGGAGCATTTCGGAGAGTGACTCAGTAGATGCCGATCCTGTATAAAGGGCGCTCTATGTTGCTACATAAAATGTAATATACCTGCAAATCTGGAACGCAGAATTAAATGTGTGAATCTGCTCACTGCGTGCTTTCATTTCATATTTCCAACGTTCAGGTCAACGCTGTTAACATTCAGATTTAACGAGTTGTTAATTGCTTGTTTGTGGATTTTCCTATCAAGTTATTACTGGATCTACTACAAGGCAAAGTGGGGTCTCTTACCGGACATTAATTGGATAATTGTCGACAGGATTCCTGCCAGATTGCAGAGCATGCTACACCAGAAGAGTGCACATTGGAAAATATATAAATTTCACGCCAAGATCCATTATAAAACACCGTGCAACACTTGAAGCAAGAACGCACAAACGCTCCACGTCAGATGTGTGAAAATGTCGGGTAACATCAGGAGAATTGTGAGGATAATAGATATTTTGTGTCTACACAAGGTAGTATTGATATAGTAATATATTTGTTTAGTAATATTTGACACAACAGTTACGTGTTTGAATCTGCTCCGACTTACACAGATAGCATATATAGGAAATAGCTAAAACTGATTTCAATACTTGCAGCGGCAATTGCGCATCGGGAACACTGGTGCACTAATCAGAACATACCAGACATCGCAGCGCTATTTTGAGGAACAAGCAATATGGTTCCGTACGTTGTATGAAAGAGAAGAAGTTACTGAAATAACATTGCTATGTTATGTTAGAATGTCCAGCATTAACGGCTACAACCATCTGTTGGAAAAGAAACTGGTCGTAATAGACAGATTGTAGGAAAAAGTGGAGTACATACTTGATATAGTTCATACATGTATCGAAGATAGTAGGCCTTACTCAAACACTGTTCTGTCGATACTCACGGATTGAACATTTGACATTTGGTAGCAACATCGATAGAATACTATTCGCATGGAGAAGTAACGGTTACCAGGAGGAGTTTTATCTGACAACGTTGATGCAGTTGGAGTTCAACATAAACAGGAAGACATTATTTATTCTACATTTATCTTTGCTTACTTTGGTTACTTGTCTTACTTCTGGTACAGATTTCCCAAACATACCTCATTGCAGCGTATGCATTACATATCATACACAAGAGTGAAAATTAAAACATTGTTCCAATCAACAAAGTTACAATGTACAAATATTAGCATGAGTGCAGAAGAGAGATTTTACAGGTTTGAAACAAAGAAAGGAGAGAAAGAAATAGAATGAAAGGAAAAATAAAAGAAAAAAGAATTAAAAAAAATAAAATGGGATGAAAGTGTTAGATTCATATCAACACATAATACACTACAGACACATTAGGGTCTTATTACTTAGTGGTGCCAGGTGTCACTGATATGGGATCTACACTTTTCAGAGCTGTTCACGCTATCTCATATTTCTACATTCTATCTTGAGAAAATATTTCATTTCTCTAGTCTTCAAACAATTGTTATTAAGTAAAGCTAGATTAGAGAACATTGATAAGTTATATGATTATTATTTGATTTAAATATTTATTCTCGTTGAATCAGGATATCATATTATAGTTCTGATTTATTCATAGAAGTCGTGAATCTTGAATACGATATTTATAATCTGCGAGATTCTAGTCAATTACATTCTGAAAGATCTTCTTAGTCGATTGTAAATAGATAGATCTGCTTCACAGTTGTTCAGTTGTAAATTGAATGTTTATCTATGTTGTTCATACAGTGTTATAAAATGTAATATATATGTTACAGATTGCACCTGGTTAGATAGAAATGTGCATAGCAACAAGCAATTGTACAATTATTATTATTAATAGTATATAGTGTAGTCGGATAGATACATATGTCGATTTATCATTTTTGGCAGGATGAACTGACTTGTGGGACAATATTGCTTTCAACTGAAGAATTGTACTCTCATGAAACCCCAACACGAACTTAACTTTGGAGTTTCGGTTTGAACTATATGTAACTATGAACTGTTCGGACGGCAGATTTCTTACTGTGCGGATATAGAGCCGAACGAACAGACGATATTCTTAAGTATTTTAGTTAAATACGATGTGTGATTGACCATATTAGGTGTGTGTGTGTGTGTGTGTGTGTGTGTGTATATATATATATATATATATATATATAAATATGTATATATATATATATATAATTAATTATTACAATAGTTAACTGTATTGTATTAGTTGGTTATGATATTAGAACAGTTAAAATGGTTAATCAATGGTTCACTAGTTAATATTAGTTGATAATTTGAATTTGGGATTGATCAACAGTTTCTGAGATATCCACTTTAGATGATGAGAATAGAAATTGTCTCTAAAGTAGCACTGTGCATGAGGAAAAGCAATGGCATCTGCCTTACCTACAGACATTTGATGGAAAAACAATCAAGATATACATAAACAACGACAACATTCAACAGCAACTGATATGGATTACGTGGTACCTATCACTACCCTCGTCCACAACTCCAGGTTTTGACCTAGAGTGAGGACACTTGTTCATTTGGTTCATTTGGACAAGTTAGGGACTAATGGAATCATTAGTTGGACTGGCCCTCCCATAGGCCAGCCACATGACGTTCACCGTGGGTGTGAACTGGAGGGCATGCCCGTTATACTATTTTTTTTTTTTTGAGGGTTAGTAATGGTAGCCATAATGTCTTACTCAGCAATTGTTATTATTTGTGTTGTCAGTGTTGCTATAAGGCATAGTTTAGTAAGTACAGATTGTATAAGTATATAGTATAAATGATGACATCATTTAGTCGTGTGGGGGGGGGGGGGGCATAATGCCACATAGCAAACATAGCGGGCACGCCAACACAGGACAAGAAAAACAGGATAAAGGGATTTGTCCTAAGGATGCACCAAAGTAGATATTGAACAAGGGAACAAGGAAACTATAGGAGACAAGAGACGTCACAAGACAACTAAGAAACAGACGTCGTGGAACCGTGCTGGCAAGCGGTTGTGTGTTTCCAAAATTCGGTGTCAATTGGATATCTGGATACAATGATACATTAATCTGCAACAGGATGAGGAAGTTGTTGATAAGAAGCCACGAATGGAGAAACTGGGAAACCTAGGCGGATTCTGAACGAACATAATGATAAGCATTTGGCAGAATTGGGAAATGGAAAAATGGGCCTGTCAAGGTGAACAGGAACAGATTTAGTTAGGAGCATTTCGTAGATTTTCTCAGTAGATGCCGACCCTGTATAAAGGGCGCTCTATGTTGCTACATAAAA